>VZRH01005339.1:2475200-2502667 GCA_013397555.1 Urocynchramus pylzowi | reverse complement strand
TTTTTTTTTTTTTTTTTTTTTTTTTTTTATTTTTTTTTTATTTTTTTTTATTTTTTTTTTTCAGTTGTTTCTTGGTGATTAGCTGTTCTTTATGAAAGTAAGAAAAATTGACAGGGAGTGATCAAAGTAAGACAGATAAACCTTTAGAATACAGCACTGAAGGCTTTTTCTTGATTGAAGTTCTGAGATAAGGTTCTTGGGGGTTGTTTTTGTTGTTGTTGGGTTTTCTTTTTGTTTGTTTGTTTCTTAGGGTTTTTTTAATAAGAAATTGTGGTAAAGAGGAAAATACTGGAAATTGGATCTTAATTTGTAAATTACAGTCACATTGCCTGCTGAGGTATTACTACTGTTTCTCTAATTTCCTTTGGGGTATACTCAGGAATTTATGTTAAAAACCCCAAACCCATAAGTCTCAGAATTATAATAAAAACATAGGAGCAGACATTACCAACTCCAGGCCTGTTGCTAGTGCAATTCTACTTTTCCACTACTGTTTTTTCAAAGATTGCCTCCTTTATTGATACATTGGTGTTACTTTGGTCTTACCATTGACAACAAGAATTGAAGTGCAGACAGAAATATTGCATTAAGAACTGAACTTTAGTAGCTGTAGATTTTTCTTATATATAAAATCTTTTGTTTGTGGGCTGTTGACATCCTGTCAGTTCCAGAGGTTTACTTTTCTGGAACAGCAAGAATAAAATCAGTGTGAAGTCTGTGAGAGGTTAAAAAGGCAGTTTCAATCCAGATGAATGAAGTACATGCAGTAGAAGAAATATTAGGAAAAGACCAAACCTGGGGAAACAAAAAGGCAAAGGGTAGGTGAAAAAAAGCCAAGATGTAAAAAGATGTTATTCAGGTAATAATGAAACAGGAATTGTTGAGATAAAATTAAGTAGGCATCAATTAACAAATTAGTCTCGTGTTGCACTTGGGCATTTGGGGTCCAGTCAGCATGCAATTAAAAAATTATCTAATTTAATTATGATTAGGCAGTGAGATGCAATATGGTTCCTAATAAAGTATCACCACACAAAATTCTGAAAAGCATATTAATCCTGCTTGTTTATTTGTTTAGAGTTCAGGAAGACTTAAACACATGCAGACTGTCTAGTAGGTCTGAAAAATCCAAGGATGGATTGTTATTGTTTAAACTTGTTTCCTGTGGGGAAAAGGTGAATCCCTATTTCTTGGTTTGTATCAAGGACTAGAAGAAAAAAATTCTTGTGAAACTGGCAGCTGAATGAAATGGAATATTAAATCATAACACAGATAAATCTGCTTTACAATCTAGTCTGAGTACTCCTGCTAAGTGAGTTCATTTGGCCTGTGTGTGTTTAACACAGCTGAGCACCAGGTCTCATGTCTAGGAATTCAGGTATATTAGTCACACTTAGGAAACAAGAGACCTTATTATAAGGTAATAATATTGCCTGAAGTAGCAATACTGAACTTTTGGGCACTGATTGCCCAAGAGTCGGGGTTTTTTATAGTTCATTCAATATTTTCATAAATACATTTTCATTAGGATTTAAATACCCCTAGCAGCCCAATGGAAAGGGATACAGCAAATTGGATCCATACTCAGAAAACTGTGGGTAGGACAAGTGGGAACCACAGATTTCAAATGTTACTCCACAAAAGGTGATTCAACTCCTCATCTTTTTCTTGCTGCCTCACTGACCCAGTGTGTGTCACAGTTTAGTGACAAAGTTTGGTGACTTGGAGGTTTCAACACCTAAAATTTGAATCTTTGCTGTTAAATTGACTCTGTGTAAACATGGAAAGCACAGCACATACAGACTCTGAGTGTGCAGGCTGCCTTTCAATTATATGTGTTTTAATTATAGCTTTAACACACCACTCTGCAGTTCCTGAAGGAGAAAAAGGCTAAAAATCTATGTTGTTTTGAATTTCAGCTGTACACTCTTGTGCTCTTGTCCTTCTGCATATGATTTCCATGTAAACAAAGATGGAAATAATGTGTGAATGTCATTTAAATATCTTGGGGTTTATAAAATCAGTATGAAAGGTTAAAATTAAAGGGTTACAAAACCAAGCATCTTTGTGAACTAAATTTAGTTTGGGTTAATCTTATAATTTTCTAGTTGAGTAAGTAGAATAAGGTTCATCTTACATTATCTGTAATCAAATTCTTATTTTCACCTTTTATTGCTAAAGGTGTCCTGTTCAGATGTACTAATATTCTGTAAATACAGAGCTGTTCTGGCTCCACTTCATGTTCATTTTGCAGATTTCAAATAGAATTTTTGTGTCATGCAGCATGTGGGACAAAATCTCATGCAAGCTGGATCACAACTGGGAAAAGGAAAGGTGAAAAGTGTTTTAGAAAGAAAGATGTATCCAGGCAGGTCAATTCAAGTGAGTCAGCTCTTGAAGAGGATGATTATCAAAATGACCACCTCTTTCAGGTATTAAAATGGTTGTCCAGAAAGTGCAGGGAAAGAGAGTGGAAGTAAGGAATGGTTGCCAGGAACAAAAAACACTTCTTTTTTTTTTTTTCCAAAATTAACTATGAGTTAAGATGCTGTGTTTGAATGGGAGTTAATCACACCTAATGTTGGTGCTTGGATACTTGGTGAAGTCTCTTTTCTGTGTTGTAAATCCCATACATTAAAGAAAATGCCCACTGGGAAACAGAAACCAGCCAGATGTCTAAAACTAAGATCAGAACAAAACCAGAAGAAAAAAACCATACTGGTTCTTCACAAAATTGAGCAATTGAACAACTTGAGGATTGGAGTTATGGACTTTTTAGTTTTATTTTCTGTTTCACAAAGAAACTCACCCATAATGAATAGCACTGATTTGACAAAAGTTAATGAGTGGAGTGGATAAAAGCTAGAGATGTCTATTTTGCATTACAAAACATTTTAATGTTGTTTTTTTTTTCTGATTTGGAGCAAAACCAAATTAAACATTTAATGTTTCAGAACTTTTCATTATATGAGGATATAATGTAGAAGAAAGGCTGCTTTTTTGAAAATGAAATTTTCCCCTCTGTGTGTATTTTTCAGTTGTGACTAACTTTTATTATGCTTACAATATTTTACACCATCAAGAATCAAAATATTAAATTAATTTGCTATATTTACATATAGCTCATTTAAGGACAGCTGCTTTTCATTTAATGCTGTTTGAAACATCCCTGCTATTTAGATTTCTGCATCTTGTGGTACATTGGAAAATTTTGAGTATGAATTAATCATTATGGGTATAAAGTTTCCGGAATAAGTGAAAAAAGTTTGACATGATAGCATATGCTTAGATATTTCAGACTAAACCTTTTTAAATGTCAAAAGATTAATGTTTTTGTGGTTGGTTTTTATTTTTATTTTTATTTTTTTTTAATATAGACAAATAAAACATTTCCCCTGGGAAAGATCACTTACGTATATGGGAAAATAAATCTGAGTCAAAACCTGTAAAAATGTTATCGGGAAAAAAAGCTTTAGTTGGCATTAGTGGAATTTCCTGACTGAAACTTTCAGTATGTAATTAGGACAAAAGCAATTTATATTTGGATGCTTATAGTGTCAATAGATGTTCTCTTTGGAATGTTCTCTGTAGAAAAATGTTTGAAATGTCTGCATAAACTAAGAAAATAGTGCTGTCTAGCTGTGGATAAGTTACAGTCCTGGTGCAACTCTCAGTCAGTAGAATACCATTTCTACATTACTCACTGAAATAGTTTCAGCTTTGAAAGGTACCATCATTTCAACCTCTGTGTAGATAGCAAAAAGCTAATCACATGAGTTAAAAGTATTGGCAAATTAATATCTGGCTGCACAAATCATAAATATCTTGACATCATAGGTTTAAATGCTTTCTACAATCAATCCAATGGCTTAGATTATTTACCTTATGAGTCCCACAAGGAAAAGAGAGCTGAAATACCTGTATCATAATATTTCTCATAACTGATTTATGTTTGCCTTGGGAATTACATGATGTTCAGTGTATTTATTTTTTGCTACTTCTAGTGCTAGGTAGAATTTTCCATAAAAGATAAATGTATTCTTGGTCCCTCAAGCAATACAGAAGGAGTAGCTAATACGTGTGTGTTACAATAGTGTACAGCCATCCAGATGTATGCTATGTTTTCTATTTTCCAAATGAATTTTCGGAGTCACTTGGGTTAACAGGAGAGCTAATATTTCAAGAAGAGTTTAAACAAACTGGTTTGTTAATTTTTCCCTTGGGATCAAAAGCGGGAAATAGGGAAATGGCTAATAAGAGCAACCTAGAGCTAGAGATATTGTGCTGATAGAAGGAACTGAATTAACTCAAATGTGTCACGTTGATTTAAGATGCCTGTGATGTATTACAAAATGTGTTCTTGCCCTGCATATACCATTGGAAAACAAACCATGCATTTTATTACCATATATCTAAAGACCGTAGTAAAAACTTAGCCAAAGTAAACTTATCTTTAATGTCACATGTACATTTGTTTTAAGATGAAAAGACTTGAAAATATAAAAGGAAGAAAGTAACATACATGAATGGCTGTTGTGATTCTTTCTGATCTATGAAACTTGCAGAGTTTTCCAATACTCCCTTGCACATCTTTTTCTAGAATGAAGCCAGTGTTTGCAGAAAGAACCTGGGGAAGAACTGTTTCTGCAGTGGTTTGGTCCCCTCTGGAGGAAAAAGAAAAAGTTTGTGAATTGGGAAAGGTCCCCATGTGCTTCACAATCCCCCTGGGACTTTGTAGAAATTTGCACTGCAGGCTGGGTGCAGGCACAGAGAACCCACACCATGCTGCTTCCAAGCATATGGACAGGCTGTAATGCAGTCTGGTAACATGCCCCAGAGTCCAAAATATGGATAGCTGTCACTCAGCATGAGTGAGTTTAGTGGGCTGGCCCTGGCTGGATGCCAGACACCCACTAAAGCCACTCTATCACCCCTCAGCTGGACAGGGGAAAGAAAATATGAGCAAGGTTCATGAGTAATGGTCTGGGAGAGATCACTCACCAAATACCATCACAGGCAAAACAGACCCAAATTGGAGACATTAAATGAATTTATCACTAGGAAAATCAAAGCAGGATAATGAAAAGTAAAATAATTCTGGAAAACACTTTCCCCACACCCATCTCTTCTTCCCAGATTTACTTCCTCCTACAGTGGCACAGGGAGACAGAGAATGGGGGTCATGGCCAGTTCATCACACTTTGTTTCTGCTGCTGCTCAGGGAGAGAAGTCTTTCTCCTGCTCCAGCATGGGGAGCTCCTCCAGTGTGAGTCCATCCCACAGGTGGCATTTCTCCATGAACTATTTCAGCAGTAGCCACTCTTGCAGTGGGTGCAGCTCTTCCAGGACAGGTTGCTCCAGCTTGTGTCCCCCACAAGGTCACAAGTACCACCAAAAAACTTGCTCCAGCGTGGGCTCCTTTCCCCAGGTCCCTGCCAGGAGCCTGCTCCAGCACAAGTTTCCCAGGGGTTCACAGCCTTCTTTGGGGCATCCACCAGTTCTGGTGTGGGTCTCCTCCATGGCTTACAGGGGCACATCTCCCACTCCAGGGGCTGCAGGGCAATCTCAGCTCCAGTGCCTGGAGCACCTCCTCCCCTCCTTCTGCTCTTACCCTGGTGTCTGCAGGGCTGTTCCTCTCATATATTCTCACTCTGCTCTAACTGTGCCACACTTATATCTGTGCAATAATATTTTCTTTTCCTTTTAGAATATCTTATCACAGTGGTGTTACCAGTGTTTCTGATTGGCCCAGCCTTGGCCAGCAGCATGGATGTGCTGGCCCAGCTGGGAATGGCTCTGCTGGACAGGGAGCAAGTTTCTGGCAGATTCTCACAGAAGACACCCCTGTAGTCCTCCTGCTACCAAAACCTGGTCATGTAAACCCTGTACAGTAAGATTAATGGACATAGATTTCTTACCAAATGAAGGGGAAAAACAGAAGGAAAAAAAAAATCTGTACCATTGCTTTTCTGCTACTTCAGTTATAAAGAAACAACCTGATATTTAATTTACTTACAGATATTATAATCTATGTGGTAAAAGTATGAATAAAATATTACCAAGTCATGATTAAACCCTTATTTCTGTTCTATTTTGCATCATAGTAAGAATAGGAAGGCTATTTAAGTAGCCATGTTGACCCTTGCTTCTCTCCATAACTTACAATTTTATAGAATCTTGGTTTTGCCAGTCACTTAGTCTTGTTTTACAAGTAACTTGTTTACTGGGTTTTTTCTAACTGTCTTTTTCAGCCCTTTGACAATAAAGGTTGTGTTAATTTAAAGAATAAAAACATCACAACAAATCCAGGCTAGTTTATTCCCAGATACTTCAATCATGACCTTGGAGTTACTTACCCACCAAGGAGGAAGGACTGGCCAGTAGCTTGTCTTGACTCACCTGATGTGCCAGGGTGAATCTGGAAGATACTATTGATACAAAGCAAGAGGACAGGAAGGAGGACCTGAGAGAGTCATTGCTGGTCACTGAAAAATAGAATCTTATTTGGATATCCTGCATAACATAAAATATTTTTAAATAGGATCTAAGAGTCAGCAAGGCTGATAATAACTAAAATTACAGTCAGGTACAAATTATTCTTGTTTTGTTTTTGTTAGTGGTTATGATTTTAACTGCAGTGGTGCTATTACCTCATTTATACCCTTCTTTGTCTCATTGCAATTTTGGCAAAATTAATGGGAGAAAGAGAGAGAGAACCTTTGATTTCTCTTTTTGGACCTGCATGCTGAAAGAATGATAAGGTTATAATTTTATATGCAATGCAATTTTTTCTATTTTCAAAGCTCTTGTTGGACATAGGAAGGTGTCTTTTCCATAAGGGTTTAATATCTCATCTAGTTAAAATATTAATTTCACTCATATTCACCAAATTTCTCTGATACTTTTAACCATATGGGTAGTTCCTTAGCAAAAGTTCTGCAAGTGAGTCTGAAACAAATACCTTTCCTGATATTAATATACATGCCTTCAAGGCCCTTAGGAGTTATTTACATCAACCAATGACAGGGGCTTCTCTGTATAGCCTGAAAAAAAACCCCAGAAAAAACCCCAAATATCCTATGCAGGATTTAGCCTCTTTTACTTCTCACCACCTGGCTTGCAGGGTTGTATATCTTTCAGCTGAATAATTTATGACAAGAGAAGCTGTTAAAGTTTCTTTTGCAGATTGTTTAGATGTGGCTGCCAATGAAAAGACATTAATAAGTTAGCTTTTGCAGCTGTATGTGCCTTGGATGTACCCAAGGCACTTTCAATTCTGCTATTATTCAAAAAATCTGGCAATTCATTTTTTTTCCCTGTATGTGCTCTTGAGCTGGGCTCTTCAGGTTTGTCTGGTTCCAGAGTTTGGGTTTCCATTTGTTTCAGAAGCAGCCTTTTGAGGAGGGTGCTGGGGAGCTGTGTGTGCAGAGTGTTGAGTGACAGGCTCATCACAGGGCAGGGGACTCTGAGTGACAGCAAGGCTTCACCAGCCAGACCTGCACTACCCAGCTACCCAGACAGGGCTCAACAAAAAATTGTGCTGCTTTTCTGCTGTAATTCTTAGGGTTTTCTGTCAGAATAGTGCTTTGTGTGTGTGTGTGATGAAGAGCACAGGTTAAGCATATTCATTCGGTCACATTTCAGCAACAGAAAGTTAAGATAAACTCTGCTGAAATCAGTGTAAAGTTTAACAACTTTTTCCAAGTTACCTAAGCAGCAGTTCCATCATTATTTTTTGGTGACTAAGTACTGCTTTGAATGTCCTGATATAGAATGCAGAGGTCCCTTGAAGTAAGAAGCTGGCACTGATCAGCATCATTTTATCATGAACGTTCATGAGAGCTTTTGTGGTTTTTGCCAGAATGAATATTTATTAAGAGATAGATTACTCAATTATATCTGGTGATACATCTGGATAAAGGTAACAGAAAAAATATGAGAAATATGTCAGCATGATTTATCTGCAGAAAAAGTTCAGTGAAGCTTTTAAATGCATGCACCAGGAGCTTCTCTAGAGAGGATGTACTGCTTATTCATAATCATTTGACTAGAGAAATGCAAGACACCCTTTACATCCTTTTCCCTGGCAGGTTTCCTCTAAGTTGTGTTCCTGTACTCTGTCCAATTTAATTCTGCCACCTTGATGACTCCTGGAAAAGGCATTGCAGTATCAAGCAAACACAGCAGCTCTTGTTAGCACAATTTCCAGTAGTCAGTATAGGACAATATTATCTGACCAACCTAATTTTGCCCAGTAAAGCAATTTTTTAATATCTTCCTTGTTATTTGGCATCTCTCCCTTCTCATAACTGTTCCACTTCTAGTATCACTATCTGAAATTATAAGGAAATTATGAAATAGAAAGAAAATGACAAAATTTTTAGAATCATCCAGCCATCACAGAAACAGACATAGCTCCTACAAGTTTACAAAAACCTCCCCATATTTTTTTTTTATGCTATGAGAAATTAAATTTATAGTCTAATAAATGCACACAGAAATCACAAAGTTTGAGCATCTGTACATGCACTGTAGAAGTCAATGATTTGCTTAAAAATATACTGGTAATGACCTGATATCAGCTTTTTGAGTAATTCTGTTTTGGAAGGATGTAGGGGTTTTTTTACTGCAAAATTCAGTCTTAATTATTAGATGTGATTTACATCCCAGCACAGGCTGTGAGAAATGTTTATTGAGAAACTTGCAGCCGTAAAATTTTAATTATACACTGAAAAAAATCAGGTTAAGTACAAGCAAACATTCTGTACTCTGTCCTGTTTTCTTTGTTTCTGGTCCTATTTTAAGATGAAGCACTGAAACACGTGCATCTTGCTATCAAATCACTGGTACAGTGAAATCCTGAAGTGAAGGGGACAAGTCATGGAGCTTAGACTCAGGCTGAAGTGGGTGTGCTCAGTTTGGCTCCTGACAAGTGATGCCAAGGGATCTGGAGATCACTCACAGGGATTCCCCCTGGCAAGGGCCACTGTGGAGAAAGATAAAGGACTCTTGCATCATTCAATGTGAATCAAGTAAAAGTCATTTATTGTGTTTCTAAACATTGGGTATAATTACTTTTATCCTGGTCTGCATAGTAATGCATTGTTTGATTGGTTGCTCCATTTTTTATGCACCTCTTGATTGGTACCTCTATTTTGTCTATGAGGTAAGCACACATCTTTTTATTAATCTCATTGGTAGATGCTGTAAATGTCATTTTACTCGCGTTGACACCCCTTTGTTTGTCACTAACATTTCTGCTTCTTTCTTCTTGTAACATCTGCTTTTTATCTACAAAGATGAATGTGGCTTTTTTATAAAGATGACTTAGCTCTTGAGTTCTAGAAGGTTAAGTTGGTTTATTCAGTAGATGTTCATTTTCCTGTAAATATAATCCTACAGCCACTGTGAGCAGTTGCCAATTCTTATTGCACAGCACTGTTGCTGTACCTACCAACAATCCTCCCTGGGATTTTACCAGCTGAAAGTTCCAGGCATACCCCTGATGTCTCCCAAATCTGCTTTCAGAGGTTGATAAATATACCTGGATGGTTTGTTGATAAATATACCTGGATGGTTTTCTTTTCTTGGATATGGACTGGACAAAACAGAAATGTTCTCCACCTCAGAAATAAAAGTAATAAATGTCTATGCCTGCTAATACTCTGATAACAAAGATTGAAGTCTTTGTAATATTGGCTTCATCTGTGGTTATACCACATTTGACACAATTATCTTGACAAAATACTATTAAATGGAAAAGTTTTCTGTACAGATGTTTCTTTGCTAGCTTATCTGTTAGCCTGGCTATTTATTTATCTATGCTGTGCATCTTTGTGATGGATTTCAAAAGAGCTAAACTGAATATTTTTGCCAAACTAGATTAGATTCTAGGAAATGTTATCCTATGGCTACTCGTCCTCAGAGTGTGTCAGATGATACAAATCACCACAGTATGCCCTCCATTAATTTGAAACATTTGCCCTGATGTCTCCTGGAAAGACTTGGTGCATCAGAAAATTAATGTATAAAGATTGTACCTGTTGAAAAGCTTTTTGTTCTTCACTTAGAAGTCTTTATAGGTCAAAAGAAAATAGATTTAAATGCTCCCTACTCAACTGTAGTACTTAAAGTGCTAGTCAACCCCTGGTGGGTGCCTTTTACACCCTCCTGAGTGCTTTTCTTAAATTGATCTGGTACTGGCTCTTCTTTGAATTTTTTCATGTCATTGTAGTTGGCAGTAGCAGACTGCAATCATTGGTGGTGTTTTGTGGTTAAAATTACCTGCAAAAAACCTGTTCAGAAAGGAGTATTTTTACAGAAAGTATAATTGGGTTGAACATAGTTTTCTGCTGAAGTTCACAAGGTTTGATTTCTGAATGTAATTATTTGATAAGACACATGAGAGAATAGGCAAATATCTAAAAATAAGTTCAAAGAAGTAAAGAAGCAGAAGAAAGTATGAAATATTAACTGATATTTTTACACAAATGGAATGAAAAATATTAATCAACATAGAGCATCCCAAATAAATACTCAAAAATGTTTGCAAGGAGATAATTTGTCACAAGAATCAGACAGATGATACGAAAAATTCCTGTTTGTTTTTATTCAAAGCTACCGTTTGCAGAATCATCTAATTACTTGAAGCAACTGCAGCACAGCACATTTGCACATTATTTTTCTCCATCTTTTTTGCCAAAAACATGAAATCCTCTAGCTATACTTACATTTCTTTTCTGTTGTCTTGTTGTGTACATGCTTCAAACAAAGATCACAGTTCCTTTGTGTTAAGTTTATACAGACATAAAAAATGAATGTAATGTCTCTCCAAAGATATTGCAATTTCATCATGTAATGAGAACAAGAGTAAAAGAAAATTTTGGAGACAGATAATTTTTAGGAGTCTTACTGGGAACCCTGGAATAAATATAGGAGCTGTAGAAGATAAACTAGGAGTAAGAACTAGGCATCTATTCTCATGTGCAAGTACTTGAGATAGTAATTGCAACAATAGGAACCATCTAAACCATATCTAATTTATTTGTGTCAGTATATTGTTATTCACCATAGAGTGTATTGAATTATACTGTATAAATAAAAAATCCTGGACCTAGTACAGAACAGAAGAATTTGAAGGAACACAATTATAACTGGAGGAAAAAAAAAAAAAAAAAGAGTAGATTGGTAGCTGGAGTCCCAACTTGATATTTGCTGCTACCAAATCATAGAAGGAGACATGTTTTTAATTTGTAAACTGAGCAAATTTGAGCTGTAAGTGAATAGGAGACACATAAAAACCCATGATGATATTTGAAAGTGAATAGCTTTGTTTTGATGGGAAATAGTTGATATAGCTGGGAAAAAATGTTCTCAACAGTATTTCAAATGCAGGACTGAGAGAGAATGCTCTCATTGTAAGAGTTACTGCTCTTTGTTTTCTTCTTCTGCTCATTCTAATATTCTGGAGTTTGACTAAATTTATATGTATGTTCATGTGTACATACATACACTTATATATCATAATAAATGCATGTCAAATTTTATTACCCTTTAAAAGAAAAACAGAGCAGGAATACCACATTATGATGGCTTTGTTAAGAGACAGGATATTTCAGTTCCAAGTCCTTAATCAACCTTATGTTCTTAGGCAGTACTTATTTGTGAATTGATGACAGTCCTACTCAACACAGAGTCAAAACTTCTTTCCTTCCTGGAACTGATGTGATGAGAGAATCCAGGTCACTGTGACACAACAGGGCCAGTCCTGGGTATGCTTTGAACCTGTCTCTTCACTCCTAACTGCCCTCACTGTCCAAGGTCAGGATTCCTGTCAGAGCAGAAAGATCCTTCCATCTTTTCTTTATCATCTTTTAAAACACTTTCTTTTTGCAGACTGCTTCAGATCATCTCTTCCAGCACAGGGGGTACATAACTTCTTGCCCAGATCCTGTACATACTTCACCATAGCAGAATTGTCACTCCTTATTGCAGCCATTTCTCTCTAACCCAAACAAGAGGCAGCAAAATTAATTTGGTTTTACCCCTGTTGCCCAACTCAGAGAAGAAATTGAGAAGATAAATCTTTTAGGATGAGTAAGAAGTACATAGGCTAAAAAAGGAACTGGGAGGTTTTCCAGGTGCTTATTTCTGTGCACAGTTGCAGAATGTTTGTTTAAAGCACAAAGATATTTTTATAGCAGCCTTTAAAATAAGAAGTCATCCCATGTAAAGGCAGTTGTCTATGCTGTAGAGCAATATACAGCACAGCCATAATTTGGCTCGTCAGTACTGTATCAAAAAGTCTCCATAATTGCTACAATATGCACTTTGCACGATTTCAATGTGTTGAATTTTTGTCATTTATTCTAAAACTAATCCTCCTTTAAATGTTTCTTTTCTGCTGAAGTGAATTGAAGGATTCTTTAGTTAACACCATTAGCTTTTCATGGTATCTAAATCTCTTCTGCCATGAGCATCAATACCACAGTGCTGCTGTCTCCAAGCAGTTCTGCATCAGTGCTTTCAGATGGAACATGACAGATACAGTAATGTTCTCTACACAAATTGCTCTCTACATATAGGCAACAAGCAAAATAACATGGAACATTCATTGCTCTGTGACTGCAAAAATTACAACTGTATTCATTGTATGCTGGCACAAATGCCTGAGCCAATCATAATATACAGCAGTCACAGTGAATTTTAAAAGCCATGTTCTAAGAAACAATGCACTATCTTGTTCCCATGGGGCTCCTGGAAAAAAAAGGTTTCAGCTGTAGACAAATTTCTTTCTCTTTTTTTTTTCCTAAAGCATGGACGTTATAACTAGCTAAATATCTTTGTGTTACAAACTGGATTTTAGCCAATGATCTTGATTGTCACCAAAACGTTGGACTTGATAGTCTTGGAGGCCTTTTCCAGGCTGGGAGATTTTGTGATTCTATTAAATGGGTAGTTTTGCTACATTTTTTAATGACAATATGATTCTCACCTTCCCTGGGTATTTTTTTTAATGGTGCAATACCACTTACTATTCTTTATTTTTTAATGAAAATCTGCAAAGATTTTCTTTGCAGAAATCTGCAAAGAATACTTCATGCTGTAGTAAAGGATAGGATTTAAAGATACCACTTCTTGAAAAAAAGCTGAGTTATATATTCTGAGTTAAATATATTATAACAAGTGGCAAATTCTTGGTGTGCTTATATGGTTTACTCCTTTATACAGTTTTATTTTTGTTACATATCAGTTTATCAGGAAAATGCAGTTGAAGTTGCTATTATGTTTAAGAAAATTAAGACAGTTTTGAAGCACAGAATGTAGAATTAATATTATTGAACAGAACAAAGTATTTTATAGAAACTTACTGAAACTCAGTGTAGTGTAAATAATGCATGCAAAGTTTAAGTTACTTGCCCATTAATAATCAAAGAGTTTAGTAGTAAAGTTCTTAGAATCTCCATCTAGAAACATATCATAAAAGAAAAGGTCTGCTTCAATTTTCAGACAATTTGACAGTCTGACTTAGTGACATTTTTTGTCTTTATGAAACTATTTTCTTGTCAGGCAAGACAAGATGGATCAAGTTTCCTTGGGGGAACGTTGGACTCTTTGGCACAGAGCAACACAGGCATCATACCTGCTTGGCTCCAGGATATTTATTTTCTATCTGCAGAGGAATGGTGGAACCTGAAAAGGAAGGAAAGAAGACTCATTTATAAAATTTTAAAAGCATTAATTATTGGATGGTGCACTTCTAACCCTGTCAATTACTTTTCCAATTTTCTTCCTCCCTAACTCCTTCAAATCATCACTCTTTGGTTCCTCATGCTCTTTCAAAAGTTTTCATAGGATTCCTCTGCACTGTGATTGTCAGTCTGCCCGTTACTCCTCTTCAGAACTAAACTAACCCCCTTTTATTTTTCCTGTTTCTATGACATTGTTTGATCCCAGAGTTTTGGCTGTCTCTGTAATGTAGAGAGTTCCAAATCATATACCAGACATTTTTGCAGCTCAACTCTTCCAGAGCTAATCATTTTGCAAATATGTTCTCTGGGACATCTGCCTGCATTTCAGATGAGCACTCTAGAAATGACTGTCACAGTTTAAAGTGTTGCTGCTATTCTAATCCAGAAAAGGATAAAGATACTTTAAAGATTTAAGTGATGGGAGGTAACAAGAGAATAGTCAGCCTTGTACTCAATCAGTGATGGCAGTGGTGTCTTTATGAATATGAGAATAAATAGCTTCTCTTTGACATAGAAGAGAAGGGCAAATTGGTAGCGAGATGGAGGATGCTGAAGATGATCTAATTTAAGCACAGATATACCAGCATAACATTTGTAGCCACTTCTTGAGCTCCCTTGATGAATGAAGACAAGTTTTTTGTTTAAGATGTTAAAAGCATAGCAGCCAAATTTGTGGAAGTCATCTCCTGGCAGTCAAGACCAAAGAAAGCAATCATTTTACCTGAAAGGATGGATTAAAGATTGCTTCCTTCATGGTGCAGTAGAAAAAGGATGAACCTTTTCTACTGCACCATGAAGGAAGTAAAAGGATGTGAAATATTTAGGCATTAGTTATCAAGGCAGATATACAAAAATGTGAAAGTGGAGACCTGTCCTGGCTGTCTGTAGCGATCACAGTGATCCATGGAGGATATATTAAAAAGTGCTCATGGGGAGGATTAAGAGTCCCCTTGGATATACTGAGACTTTTCCATTGTCTGAAATGTTACCTGAAATAAAATTGTGGTCAAAAGCTCCCTGTTCTACATGTGTGATATCTTTATGACATTGACTTCTGGAATTCTTGTTGTTCAAAGTAAATCACAGAGCTACTGGAGAATGTCTGACAAGTCAAAACTAGTATGAATTTTGGCTCTGGAGCATTGATAAGAATAGATACAACTATATGAGAAAAACTAAAATATGGGCTAGAACTGGGGGAGAGAAACATTTAGATATCGTGAACAAGTCATTTGGTGAAAGAAAAGTCTGGCAGGAGAAGGAGAAATGGCAGCAGTTACAGGAGTACAAGTTTATTTTAAAAGAGGACAGGTCCCTCATCTTTATCACAAGAAACATGGCTGGAGGGAAGAATGGATTTCTTGTTGGGAGTCTTAATTTTCTAAATGCAACAAACTGCAATCTAAATCTAACCTAAAAGTCACTACTGCACTGTAACTTTTAAATAAATACTTCTGCTCCAGTCAAAAGCCTGCTTAATACAATCAGAGAAGCATTTGCATTATGTCTTAAGCTTTATTTTAGCTTGCCAAGTCAACAGGATTTTTTGTCAGGCACAAAAAGTGGGTGGAAGATACCTGCCTAAGCCTAGCTGCCTTTTGAGCATGTCGGGGATGAGGATTGATGCTAAGAGACTGAATGAAACAAAACTCAACAGTAGCTCTCCTTCTGAGCTCTGTTCCTTGGAGGTAAGCACAGCTACCAGAAATGGAAGGAAAAGGAAGAGCCAAACCCCAGCTGTCTGGTGTCATCTAAGCTGTTTGTGCAAGTGCATTTCCTCTTTGATGTTCTTGGCAATGGCAACTAACCAGCTGGGACGTGTGTCAGCTTTTTCCCGGGAATGGAGGGGAGGAGGAACATTCATACACATACACTCTTGTCTCTGGTCTCTTTTGGGAAGCAGCAATTAACAGCTGAGAGGTTATTAAAAATTTCTTCCTAAATTGCATCTTATCTATGGCTTGCTCCTTTTTAAACAGTATAACAAATCTTGATGAGTGGCGGGGCTGATTTTAAGACCACAAGACTAGAGGCAAAAATTCGATGAGGAAACAAATGAAATCATAATGATGAACCTCTGGCCTAGGTCATGTAAATGTGGGCTGCTTGATTTAGATGGCAAACACCTTGAAACCATAGTAACACCTGCCACAGGTGTATTACCCAGATAATCATTCAGCCTCATGGCTTCTGGGGCTGCTAGCTGGGCTGTTACAAGCCACCCAAATAAGCTAAGTAAACATACCTGCTCTGCTTTCCCAGGAAGCAGTCACATCTCTGATGGCAGCATAAACATGACTCTTGACTGAGGTAATAATTTTTATTTTATTTTTTAAATTAAAAAAAAAAAGGCTGTAGTTGTGAACGTTTGAGGCTTGGACACTTCACTGAGATCTCTGTTACTGTGCAGCTTTTTGTTTCACACTGTTTATAAGCTCATAAGGTTGTGGCTCTTTATTTTTTAATTCCCATTTTGGTAATATAAGTTTTATTACTGCAGTTCTGAGAATTTCAGAATAGTAATTACTTTCCCACTGAAAAGTTTTGTGCTAACTTTTTCTCAAAATAATTCTATAAGGCCACATAGTTCAGTAGCATTCACTTGACACAACATCTTCTATTTCTGGGAAATAAACATTATCAATTGGGTAAACAAAATGTTTTTCTTTCCTTTCATCTTTTGAGTATTGAAAGAGAAAATAAAGTGTAGGACTGTGTGAAAGAGTGGATACTATAATTAATCTATTTCTACAGCTCCTCTCCTTCTCTCATTTCTTAAACCTAGTAAAGTTGTACTGTTGCATCTTACTCCTCTGTTGTGGAACACCTCCTAATCTATCAATTTAATCAGGCATCCTAAAGATTTTTGTCAATTTATCTGCCATGTCAGATAAGAAGCATTGGCCTAACATACACCCATCACTGTGCACTAAAAATCAGTGGAAAATAACCCTGTTTACTGCAGCATTTTATGCTGAGTGTAGTTAACACACTGTCGTTCAGTAAACAAAGTGCTTTGTAATGTGGAATATATTATTTTGCTATAAGGTATTTCAAAATAAGGTGACATATTTCAACACTTTTCTTAGTGGCAGCATTACAACTATGAAGAGGCTGGGTTTTGATAGATTGAGAAGCACATAGCAAATCAGAAGTTACTTTTGGTGGTTGCTCCTTTAATGAGATGTATCATACAGCTTGGATAAATTCTCTGCTGTGTGAAGCAACTTATCATGCCAGAATATACAGTATATTGTCATGGGCTTTTTTTTCCTTTCTTTTTTCTTTTTTTTAAATCTTTTTGATTCTCTGGTATTCTGATGAATTATTTGCAACATTTCCCTTTCACTGCTGCTAGAATAATCAAGTTATATTTCTTGAACATCAGTCTATCATTTTCATTGACTTCCTCCGTTGTCAAAGATGGGGAGAAGGAAAAAAACCCCACTGCTTAATTTCACAAGACATTCTTCTATTTCCTTTGCTCCTTTGTTTCTTTGCTTCCTTTGCTTTCTTTGTTATGGCTTTTAACTTAGAGAAGACTTTTAAGTTTCTCCACTTCAGTGTAAGCTAATGAAGTCTCATTATTTATTTATTTTTTAAATGAACTGTAGTTTCACCACCATAGTCCTCTGAGCTTTAGATGCTTTCTCGTCCACAGCATCAATTAATCATTGTCAGGATTATACTTTTCTCTACATACAGAATATGCTTAAGAATTTTTGTGGTTTTTTTTCTTTGTTACAAGGAAAAAAAAAAAAAAAAAAAAAACCAAAACCAAACAACTCACACTAAAAGAAAAAATCAAGACCCTAATAACTTTTGGTAACCTGAAAGCAGCTGTTAAATTCTCACATTGTCCCATTTAGCAGAACTTCAGGCATAATTGTTGGAGAGTTGATGACCTATTTCAGTCTCACTTTTCTAGTTTAACTGTGGTAAATTTATTTCTTTATAACAAGCTGCCCCTGAAAGTGTGCATCTCTATTTGAACAGTTAATATTGTGATGCATATCCAGAAATTGCTTTATTTTACATAAATAACTCATCAAATTAACAAACACCAAACTACAGATTTCCTTACAACACAGTATTTTAAAACTGCTGTTATTTTGGGCTTTTGGTGATTTTTTCCAAGTATGTTAATTTCAAAGACAATTCATTTATTTATATTTCAAATTACTGAACTTCTTCCTTGACCTCCTGCAACAGCTCTTACATCTAGCAGAAAAGACAAGTGGGTGTATCATTATTCCTTCTAAATGTTTAGGACATATCTTTTCAGAGCATTTTTGAAGCTGAGTTGCTTCCATCATACACAAGCCTCATAAAAGTGTCATGAAAATAAAAAGGTCAGTTCTGTCTTTGAGTGAGGTCTCTTAGACTTCAGATAATGTTTGTATAATCCTACTTTAGAAGGAGATCTTTCATTGGAATCTAATAATATATTTACTAGTTGGGGGATATTATAGATGTTTTTCTATGTTTGCCTTCTTCACCCCTTGAAAAGTCTGTCTTTCTTTTTGAGAATCACGTTATTATGTTCTGACCAGATTAAAGTTTCAGATTAGAGTTTTATCTCAGTTCTTCAAACATTCACTTTTTATCTTTACCTATTAATATTTAACTCCATTCCAGGTTGATAGTACAGTCTCATGCATACATTGTCACCTTTTCTTACAGAGCCAGTAAATATCAGCCCATTGTCAAAAACACAGATACAGACCCCAAATATAGCCATGGCACTGTCATAATAAGCTGAGGAGATTTACTGATAGGCAAGTCAGACAAATATTGCTTTCATAGCCTTGCAACAAAGGCAACAAAGTCCAATTTTGCATCTTTTTTTTTTTGCATGGAACAACAGAACCTCCAAAATGGGACAGAGCCCATTTGTGACCAAATGTTGGGCACTAGACCATGCAGTCATGTCCACAGAATTTTGTTAGTCCAGTAGCAGAATAAAAAACCCTGTGCCATTAAAGCATCAGCTGTGGAACTAGTGAGAGAACTCTTTTTTGGGGGGGATCTGGTCCATATAGCTGTTTTATAAGCCAAGGGAAGTCATCACTGTTGAAAAAATAGTCAAAATTACATAGATTTGGACTAAAAACACCAGGTTTCCTTTCTCCTATCTCCACCTCAGTGAATCAGTATGTCCTGACATTCATTTCTGGAAAATCACAAGCAAGTTAATGGGAAGGATAGAGTGATTGTGTCTTTTATCCTCCTCTCTTCTTTGTGATAGTCTTTCTAGAATATGACTCATTTTCCCATGTTTTTAGGGTCAGTATGGATCTTAGAAATCGAAAGAAAAAGGTGTTTACATGATTGTAACCCACTGTATAACTTTCTGTAGGTCTTTTATATTCCTCCAGGCAATTAAAGAGTTTATTTTCAACAGTACTTCCAACAAATCAGGCTCAACTGAAATAAATACTTCCAGAAAGAGAATAAAGACAATATTGACAGTAACTATATTGAGATTGTGATGGACACCCTTCTGACTGTACATTCAATGTTTTGATATAAAAGTTCAAACAAAAGTTACATTGTTCTGATCCAGAATCCTCTGAAGTAAACTTCCAGTCATATCTATGTCTTGAGATCTACTTGACAATTTGTATTTATACAGCAGAAATCCTTGGTATGGCTTTAGCTTTGTAAAAAGCACAGAGGAAAGTCTCCTTATTTGAGAGAGTGTGAAGTTAGCTAAATGATTTTGAACTGCTAGAAAAATAATTATGTCTACAAAAGCTCTAATTTACAATATAATCTGTAAATATATATTTTTGATTAGAAAATCACAAGTCTCACTTAATGATCTTTGACACATGAGCACCTTTTGGTGGCAGAAGAAGCAAAAATTTTATAGATTTGAGACAGCCAAAATATTTTAGATATTAGTCAAAATATTAAAAAGGCAGGGAGATTTAAAACATGTAGAATACAGCTTATAACTAAAAAGCAGAAAAACACTTTTAGTATATATCTGAAATGATAATTGAGAAATTATGAAAATTTTATGATAGACCAGAAAAGCAAGTAGATTTTTATCTGACTGTCACCTCTTGCTGATTCAAGTATGTTAATCATAGGGAGCCCTAATAGTTTTATCAGGCTTTATTAATATATTCAGGTAAAATGAACAAAATAATTAATTGTCTAAATATTGATTTAAAGGGCTTCAAGTATTAATGAAGTTTTGCACTCTACTTAACATGGGTTAAACTGTAGTTTAGATACCTTCATCCTTCTGGGTCATTGAATGAGACTGAGACAACAGGATCTAGACAAGATACTGACAAGTTCTTCACTCCAGTGCAAGGAAACTGTATTTTCACCGAGACTCTTGAAAAATTCCAATTCCTTACTTCTGTCTCCTCATAATCTCTGTAGAGGGATGTACTAAAATTTTCAAAAGATTCTCTGTGTTGCACAATGGATCTAAGTTTATAAAAGCCTGGCAAAAATATGCTGATGAAGAGTGGAAAAAAAGGTTCAGGTTTGCTAAACCTTCCACACTTCCACACATCTTCAGGAGAAGGATAAAGGCAAAGACTGCTAACCCACCCAGCAGAGAAAAAGACCAGGAGTGGTTTAGCTTTGTGTACTTGGGATTAGGGAGGCTCTGCATCTTTCCAATTTAGCTCTCAGCAAAATCCCAATTTCATTCACACTTTTACTGTGAGAATTTGGGTAATACAAAACTATTGGAGGCTGTTGTGGGGGGGAGTGCTACTGAGAGCAAGAACTCTCAAATTCTTCCTGTCCCTCCCAGCTCATTTAACTTCATGCTATGGACAACACCTACTTTCTGATGTCCTATCTCCAATTCCTTCATGTGACTGCAGTTTGTAATAGCACCATTCCCAATACAGCCAGTGTTATTACTTTTTCCTGCCTTTACTCCTGTGTTAAAATTACTCTGCTCTTCACAGGCCAGAGGTTTTCCTCCTGATGCCACTTTTGAGGGTTGAGTTGGAGAAGCTGTTGTCTGAAGGTTATGACATTTAAGTGCTGAAGAACCTCTAGCCCCAGTGATATGCCTTTGATTTTTGGATGTTCACCCTTTGGTTTTACTGAGTTAATTATTCAGGGGTGGGGAGCACACAGTCCTTCACCAATGTAATTGTGAGTATTTATAAAAACACACCCACAAGCCTGGATCTGGACTACGCTAGAACCATTAACTATTTAAAAATTTTGGATTTTAAATAGAAATAGGAGTTATTGTCATTCAAATTTCCATGCCTTTTCTTTAAACTCTCTGAAAATAGTGAAAAAAATGTTTATCTTCATGAGCATGGGAAAAAATAAAGCAGAAATACCTGGGGTTTAAGTCACTGTGGGAATTCTTTTTCATCACTTGTCCCTGTATTATAATTTTGTTTTTTTAACATTTCAACAATTCTTGAATAAATAAGACTGATTGTGGTTCTTTGGACTGCTGTTTGCCTTTTCTTGTTATTTGTCTTGAATTTTGCTGTAGAAATTCAATAGAGAAATTCAGAAGAGGTAACTGTAGTTTGTGGTAGTGGTTTAGGAAGATGTTGCACGGAAACAGAACAAAAGCATGACTTCAAATCTAAACAGTTGAAATTGTGGTAGAATATGGGCAGTACTAATAATTAAGCCATTTCTCACAGAAGAGTGAGTCTGCACAGCAGAGAAATGAGGGCTGACTAATTCTTATAATTTTATGATAGTATGAATTAGAGAGATAAAACCAAAATTGTTTGAAAGTTACAGGATACATGTGAACAGTGACCTTTAAAAAAGAGGAGAAAAGAAGTCCAAGCTCAAAATATAAGCTGGGGGAGAAGAGGTCACTTTTTTTTTTACCCCTGAGCTTCACACTAGGCCAGATGTTGCTGAAGCATTCATTTTTCCTTTACTTTTCAAGGATACATAGATTCCAGCTAGAGCTGTTATTAGATAAATGTCATCATTTCAGTTTTATAAACAAGCAGGTTATTATAGAGTCCTGTGTTTTCCAACTTTCACTACACAATGTTCTTTTGTATGCCTCAGACAATGAGCTGACAGCTCCATGGAAATCTCTCACAACGTTCTGTAGTCAAAAGTGTTATGGAGTTCACTAGAAGTAGAAGAATGCATAATGCATTGAAGCAATGTTTTAGGCATTTATATTAGACTTTTAATGGAAAAATTAAAAAGTAATGCTGCTTTGCATTGCAGTAACTGTACATCAACTGTATGTCTTCATTTCTGGCACATGAAGGGTAGTTTCCATAGCAGCAGCATCTGTAGCACTGAGCAACATGGAAATTGGATTTTTTTTTCTCTTGTATTTCACAGATTAGAAAGGTAAAATGTATGGAAATAGGGAAAAGTACCTACTGCAAAAATGTGATCTTTAAAACCTGCTTTTTCTTTCCAGAATTCTGAAATTGTAATAGAAAAAAATCCAATTCTTTCACTTCATTCCTACTTCCTTAATCTTCATATTTAGCTTAATAAATGTGTATGGCAGCTATTTTTGGTTTTGACTGATGGAACTAGAAAACTGCAGAACTATCTCTGTCCGTCTTCTGGTATCATTTATTATCTGGCAATTCCTTTGCTATTGGCCAAAAGTGACTAATAATTAAGGCCTGTTGCACTGAGACTGGATTTTTATATTTCATTCATTTCTGTAGAAACAGTATTTGAGGTATGCTACAGATAAGAAATACCTCATATGAAAAATCTGCTATTTACTCAAATTGATGATGATTTTTATTTCAAATTCTCTAATCTAAGAAGAAAGATTTGCTTTTGTTATGTGCACAGGACTTAAAAATGCAACTATATATTCTAAGGTATACATTCTCTTATATAGAATCATGATAGAAATATCTTCAGAACAAAAAAAACCCGACTGAAATATATTGCAAAGCCAGCACACTTTGCTGAATTTGGTGTAGGAAAGCTTAAATCAGAACAAAAGAATTGTAGTCTCAGAGTTTCTTTCAGAGTGCTTCTTTCTAATTTAGCAGGAAGTGGCTCAATTATTTTTATTAATATGTAAGACAGATTTTTATTTACATTGTTCTTTTAAAGGGAGTGAAATTTTCAACATTGGTTAAAAATCTTCTGAAGCTCCTATCTGGTGAAAGAGCAGGAAACAACTTTATATAAACTATATATTGAAAATATTATTTAAAGACAAACTTAGTTTCTAAACAATTTACCATAAATTCCAGGAGGAGCTGTGCAGTATTGAGGACTGACAAGCTCACCAGGGAGAAATTCTTTTCAGATACTTTAGTTTTTTATGTTTGGCCCTAGTATTCTCTGCAGATACTCCTCCATGATGGTTGTTATTTTAGTAGGGAATACAAATTAAAAAATTATCTTTTTACTGGGGCTTTGGTTCCTTACTCCTTTAAGCACTCTGTAAGCTGTTCTTAGACACATTTTAAAATTTTGTTTTGCACTTTGCAGTCCATCCTACTGACTTGCTGCAGCAATGTTTAAGCAGCATCAAGTCTATAACCCTCTTTTAACAGCATTTCCTTGAGGTGTTTAGGGATTTTAAGACATAAGACACCTACTGAAGGATTCATCTATAAACAATAGCTATTAGCTATTTAAAGAATAAATATTCTTTTTTTGTTTCATGCAAGTGATTTGATTTTCTTAAAATACAGCTTCAGCTGCTTTTGCATTGTGAAGAAAATTTTTAGGGGACTTAGACAGTTAAATAGAGTTTATAAGGATGGTGTGCTCTGTCAGAACCTCCTTGTATGTGCCACAGGTGCTCAAGCATCCAAGGTTCCAGAGTGTCAGAAGTTCCCTGTCTGCATCCATGAACCTGGGCTAAAGGACTTTTGACCTATTGACCACAACACTTTCTGTTCTTGAACCTTCCTGAAAAGTTACATGCAGATTTAAAATAAAATAAAATACACACCATGTTTTGGTGCATGGATACAAATTGTAAAATTTCATGTTTGCTTTTAAAACCAGAAGCTTTCACATAGTTTTCAGCCTTCTGAGCAAGGATGTTTGCTGGGTTGCATAGTGTCAAGAAGAAAAGATGAGTTTTCAGCTCTAGGTAGTCCTGATATTTTTTCTCTATTTAGTTTATTACAGAATTTCTACTTAGCCTTTGTTTTGTAGAAATGACTTATCATCCAGAAGAGAATAAAGAAATGCTGTTCTTAGGTAGCCTGAATTCCTGCTATGATTTATAATCGTCTGCCCAAGCCTAATATGAAGCTTGGCTGACTCTTCATTTGAATAGAATTATTTTTTGACACATCAGCTGACAAAACTAATAGTTCAGTGCCTCATGGAACAAACCTCAAAGTTTGCCTTCCTCTTTTAAAGAGAGAAGACTTTCTTGGAGATAATGAATGCATATTGATATATGTATAAAATTGTACATTCCAGTCAGTGAAGAACATACAGTCTACCTGAGGGATGGAAGAAAAGGCTTTACACATTTGATGAGGATTTATATTTATAATCTTTTATAGGGATTAATGGAGGAAGAGGAGAGAATGAGTTTTAATTCCATTTTAAAGACCGTGGCTTGAATCCTAGATTATTTTAAGAATGTTTAAGTAAAACTATATTAAATAAAATTGTTCTATTGTTACTATCTTCTTTGCTCTCCCACCTTTTTTCCAAGCTCACTTCACCTGTGTATCTTATAACTGAGTATGTGAAAAAATATTTGTATCCATTTTTTTTCTGCTTGTAATGCTTTCAGGTAACTGGTAAATTCCAGAATCACTAGAACAGCCTTACTAGCAGAGAATCTGAATATAATATGGCAACTTTGGATTATGATTATTTTTTTTTTCTTCATGCTTTGTCTTCCATACACTTTCATGAATACACACTTAGGTCATAATGTGACACTATTATCTCTAATTACTACACCAATAACTTACCAACACAAGCAAAGATAAGGAATGAAGTTTAATGGGTTATTAGGGTATTAGTCCTTGGCTTTTTATGACATATGTAAGATAACACTTCAGTTTTCTTGTAAATTGGTCTTCAGGTGGACAGTCATGGCTCCAGGAAGCAAATATGTCAGTGAAACTGTGGCTGTGTGAAGTCTGGCTTTTCTTCCATTTTCTCCATTCCTTCCTGGTTTTGGCATTATCCATGAAGAAGAGGAAGCATCTCCTGGCAGAGATGCCTCTAAAGACAGAGGAAGTGCAAGTAATAATTCCCCACTTTTCCCTGTCAGCTTCTGGCAATCTGCAGAGCAGCTCAGTATTGTGAGTGTATCTTTTTGTTTGATACCCTTTAATAATTACTTCTGTCATGAATTTTCCTTTTCAATACCATTTCATTTTTCAATATCCTTCAGTGATGAATTTCACAGTTTAATAACATATTAGATTAAAAAAAAAGTGCTAACCTGGGTTTGTTTAAAATTTTCAGCTGAAAATTCCATGGGCTACTTGTCACTTCCTCATTGAGTTATAGTTTCCAATTCCCTTTTTGCATATCATTCATGCTTTCATGTGTCTATGGTATTCCCTCTGAGCCATTTCCATGCAAGCTAGTCCATTTAATTTTATTCAAATGCAAATAATTTTTGATCTCTGCTAATGCTTCCTACATCATGTTTAGTTCTGCTGTATCCCTCTTGAGATAGTGACCACAATTACATGAATGTCATGGATTTCTTTAATAGCAATAAGGCTTTCTCTACCTAGCTCTTAATGCTCTCCAAATAATTCCTAATTTCTATTTGTCTTTTTAGCTGCTGCTAAGCAGTGCTGACATTTTCATAGAAATACCATTGCAAGATGTGTAATGACTTGAAGATCTCTTTCCTGACAGGTTGTAGGTAAATTAACATCCATCACAGGGTAGACATAATAAGGAGTTTTTTTTCACTCTTTGTATTTACTGTTTGTATCACTTTGAATTTATCAAATTAAATTTTATCAAGAATTTTATTGTGCAATCAATCCATATTGTGTGATACTTATGCAATTCTTTGCTATCACTTATTTCCTTCTCTCCCTATTGTTTTTTGTTTCATTGGGGTTTTCATTTGTTTAGTTTTTTGTGTCTGTGGTTTTCCTTTGTTGTTGTTATAGCATCCCACAATTAACTCTTGTATATTGGGAAAACTGACCATTAATTTCTGTCCTTCCCAGCCTCTGAAATGCAGATGCCTGGATACCTAGTCTCCACTGGTTAATGTTTTCCTCTTCAGAAACACCTTTAAAACAGAGCCTTTGCCAGGAGGTTGTTAGGAGTTCAGGTGTAGGGTATATATCAACTGGATTACTCCTAGCAGCACATTCATTAACTCTTTCAAAAAACTAATAGATTTGTGAGGCTTGACTTGATCAAAAATGTCTGGATTGTTGTCCACTACCTTATTTAACTGTTTGTCTTCCAGTTCTACTCTTCATTATATTTCCACCAACATATCTGTTGTAGAAGTCAGATTTACTGCTCTTTAGCTCCTTAGAATCTCCTGGAACATTTTATGGAGAATTTGCTTCACTTTTATTACCTTCCATTTCTTTGTCTGGTCTCATTTATGCTAACATCCAAAAAATGTGAAATTCATATTTGTATTACTTTAGACCTCTTGGGTGTGTTCTGCCTGTTCAGGACAATTTGCTACTGCTCATTTCATGATTTTTCCCATCATCTCTTTGATTGGTTCTTCAGTATCAGACAAATCCTCTGAGGTGTCCCTCATAAGAAAAGTTCCTCCAGGGCAATTTCTCCAGCTCCTTCCTTTTGCATTTTGGTACAAGTAATTGTTTTCAGTCTCTTGCTCCAGCCTAATATTTCTTAACTTACACTTTTTACACTTCTCATGTATAGGTCTTGAAGGATATTTAAAATTATTTTGTTTGAGAGGAATTTGAAACAATTCTAATAGTTTATGTGCATTCTTTCCTATTTTGCTGGGTTTGACCATTCCAGAAATTTCTGTGGATATTAGACTCTGATGAATCTCCATTTTTCCCTTAAACTTCTGTGATGATGATACCTAAATAAATAGATTTTCTGACAGCCTTAAAACTGTTGTCTTTTTCTCTTCTCCTTTTAATGAAGGTTCATTTTAACAAGCTTCCTCATTTTTACACAGCTTTCCTTTCTGAAATTAATAACTGCTGCACTAGAATTTTTGTTTAGAAGTTTTGCTGTTCCCTGACATCAGAAAAACTTTCACAGCCTTCTAGGCAACACATAGGAGACTGAGCTAAAGCAAATTCAGTCTCATAATCACTTATGAAAAATATTCATAGTGATTCCCTTTGGAATATGTCATGACTTCTGTAGTATCTACCAACTCCTGATTCTGAATCTCCACTGTGTTGCAAGTTCTTTATATCCATAAAAATGAATGCATAACAGGAGCAATTAATTTGACAATATTTAAGGCTCATTTTTGGTGTGTAAAATGAGAGAATGCCGGGTAGTAGACAACATAGAAAGGAAAGCCTGAAATTTGTTAGGAGAAAAATTTATTTCATGTGACTGGAAATATGTTACATCAATAAAAAAGACCTTAGTGACTGGCAGTCTCACTGTTCACTTTACACATTGCACAGAGCCATTGCTGATTAACAGTCTGTACTGGGCTTGTGTAATAGTTCTATTTGTTTTGAGGGGGAAAATATAACCATACTCCCTTCTCTAAGAATGGCTGTTTTATGAAATTTTGGACTTATCTGAAATTGAATGCAATTGAAACTTTATTTCCTTTTTTTT
>VZRH01005339.1:2464424-2475052 GCA_013397555.1 Urocynchramus pylzowi | reverse complement strand
TACAATTTAAAATTTTTTTTCTTTTTTTTTTTTTTTATAGAAAAATACTCTAATTTCTCATTCTTTCTGTACATAAATATGTGTCTTTCTGGAAGGATGGAATTTTGTGGGTCATGTTCTGAGGTTTTATGGTATTTTTCTAAAATAAGATTTACAAAAGGTTTTATTTTTACTTGAGTATTTATTCTATCTAAAGATCTAATGTACCAGTTTCTTTCTATTTTTAATTGGGCTTTTTCTGAGGGCTATTTATTTGATCTTTGCAGATAAAGGAGGAGTACTAATATTAAAAATACTATGCTATATAATTTTCTCAGAGAGAAAACAGTCTAAACTGGAAAAGGAACACAAATGTAGACTGCTGAATGAATAACAAGTGTTTTGGAAGCCTCTTAAAATGTACCAGCAATTTTTGCAGGTTCTCTTTTTATTTTCCAAGGGAGTTTAGCACATTTAGGAAGCATCAAAAAGATTTGTGGGTATAATTGTAGTTGTTTATATTGTTTTTCCTCTTTCCTAATTTAAATAAGAAGCAGGTTTGCCAGGTACACATGGATATATAATTCACTGGATTCTCTTCACACACCCCTCTTGTCTCCTATCTTTCCCCATCTGTTATGGATGGGAGAAAAAAATGGGTGTTTGATAAGAGAAATTATGAATCTGGAAAATAAAAAGGGTTATGGGACGGAGAAAGGATTGATTAATTAAGTCAGGGAAGATTATTTATTTGATCAGGGAAAACAAATGAGCCCTATGAACAGTAAGGGCAGGCAAAGGCAGCATCTGAATGGTGGCCTGGAGAGTGGAGTGCTGAATAAGCAAATGAATATCTGACTAACCCAAGAGTTGGGAACTGTGTATCTGTCAGGATGTAGCTCTCTGTGGCTCTGATGCTTTTTCTTTTGTGTGTTTTTGTTTTTTGTTTTTTGTTTTTGTTTTTTTTTTGCTAATGACAAAATTGACATGAATGCTCAAAAACGTGCACGTTCACACACATATTTGCAGTGAAGTAGGTAAAAGAGAGTGGAGGACTGTGCTTGCAAAAGTTTGTTTCTGTGTTCCCTACTCAAGAGTAGACAAAACAGTGCTGGTGAAGTGCTTGTGTGGTTACAGGTACATATTGTGCCTGTCAGTGCTCATGCAAAGCAGCAGGAACTTGTCTGAACTGAGAGGTAAACTCTCTTGACAGTTCTGAAAGGTTGACAGGTGTTTTAAACTCTTGGAGAAAAATTAAAAGAGATTTAATGCAAAGTGTTCTTTTAAAGAGTTTTCTAAAAACAAATCCCCAAAATAACTTACAAGTGTCATATTTTTATTTTTGCCCCCACTTAATTGACGCTTCTTAATTTCCTGTTGGCAAGCCGGTTGTAATCTGTAGCTGGTAACTAATTTGGTCATAAAATACTGACCCAGATTTTTCTGGATAATTAACAAGTTGGGAAAATCAGCTGAAGGAGGTGTAGTATATTTCCAGTACCAGTGGAGAAAAGCAGTTAGCTGGTGTTTTAATTCTCATTTCCAGTAATGAACTATATAACATTCCGGCTGGCTAATGCAATTAGCATTGTCTCCTCCTCCCCTTACTTCCTCACCTTAAAAAAAGAGGAAACTCAAACCAGGAATTTGTTAAAGGCCAAGAATTACTGACCCTTTTTGCACCCTTCTTAAAATCACTCTATTAACCTTCTGGATTGAGCTTTGTGTAGAACAGTAATAAAAAATTTATACAAATATGTATCATGATACAAGCTGAGACAGAAAACAATGTTTCCATTCTTCAAGCAATTAATTATTGTGATTAATGTATTCCCCCTTCTCTAAGCACAATTCTGCCAGACAGAGTCAGCCCATTGACATATTGTAGAATTATAATGCATATCTAATTAAAGGTGACCTGAAAAGCCAGGGTGTTTAGCCTTCCCTGTCAGGACCAAGAAACTGTTAATCAGAAAGTGCTTGCTTTCCACACCACCCCACCCCTCCCTTTTTTTATTTTTGTGCTAATTTCAAATCTTCTCCCTGCATCAGTGAGCAGATGAGATCTTCAGCCAGCTTTCATCTTTCAGAAAAATGAATAGTGCAGAAAGAACATTATCAAATGAGCTGTTGAAGAAGTCAGTGAATATGTCATTGAGTGTGACTGCTTCCAGAATGAATTTAGATTTATCTCTGTTATCTCCCCTCTCCCCTCTCACTCTCCACACTCTGTTTGCACTCAGTCCACATGTCAAGCAGGGTGGGTCATAATGAATCATAAGGGACAGTTACTTGTAAAATGGTGACAGGTCCAATTGTGATACAACTTGTTCTGGAATTAAGTTTGTTAACATTATAAATTGTCTCATTTGACCAGAGGTTTAAACACCTAGAAGCTTTTATGCATGCAATTTCTTAAAGTATTTCTTTTCCATTAGGCAGCTGCTGCTTTAAAATATTCCACAAATGAAATTGTTTTATCACATCAATAGCTGCACAAAACAACTGTGACAACAAGAAGACTGGTTTTTGCCCCATTTTGCTAACAAGTATCATTCAAATCAATAAACTCTGGCAACTGGATAACACCAAGAGAAGATATTATTTAAACTCCATTTTTAAACACATTTCCAAATCCATATGCTGATGCAAGCCAAGGAATTTTCATACTGTCCTGTTTGGTTTCTGTAGAAATAATCCACTGAGTTAACAACATCTTAAGTAGAAAACCAATAAATATTTTAGCTTCTCACTGCCAGTATTTTTTTCCTATATGCGGTGCAGAGTTGTCATTGTAAGATTTTTTTATTATTATTATTTTTGCATGTGATAGGAAATGGTATGATTAAATTGCAATGTTTTACCCACAGGGAAAAAAAAAGACTAATATTTTTTCTTCAATTGTCAGTATTGTCATGTAACAGAATGTGATATCAAAAAACCTGCAAAGTCAGCACACCTTCTGAAACATTTGTTGTGTTCTGTAAACCCTTTTGGGTATTTGACTTGTTACTTCATAGTTGTGATTATGCTTCACTAAGTTATTCCTACACAAAAAAAAATGTCTTAGATGCTTTTCAGTTAAACAGAATTAGTAAGTAGTGTCACTGATGTCCAAAACTAGTTTTACAGTTTATCAAAATCACCAGAATAACAGTTTTGTGCTCCTGATTTTTTGTTTATTTTTAAATAATAAGCCTCTTTCATGTTCAGAAGTTAGGGAAGTTTTGTTTGTTTTCTTGTTGATTTTTCCATGAGTCTGCTGTTTGTCAGGGAGCATTGGTACACCTATAGATGTATATTTTCCCTTGGATATCTGTGAGGGCATTAGTGCACATGTGCTTTCCTCTGGATTTTTGGATGACACATGTAAAAAGGGGATGATGTTACTGTGCAGCAGCAATTGCAGCCAGAGAAGAGGAGTGAGGATATGTGAGAGGAGCAGCCCTGTAGGAACCCAGGTCAGTGGAGGAGGAGGAGGAGGAGGAGGAGGAGATGCTCCTCCAGAAGTGCCAGCTACAAGATGCTCCTCCAGAAGTGCCAGATACAAGATGCTCCTCCAGGAGGTGACAGATACAAGATTCCTTCCCCTGCAGCTCGTGGAGGACCTGATGCCAGAGCAGGTGGATCCTGAAGGAGGCTGTGACCCCACGGAAGCCTGTGCTGGAGCAGGCTCCTGGCAGGAGGGAGGAGAGGCAACATGAGATGAACTCACTGCAGCCCCAATTTCCATCCCCCTGAGCTGCTGTGAGGGAAGGAGGCAGAGAAATTGAGAGGAAAGTTAAGCCCAGAAAGAATGGAGAGGTGGACAGTAGGCATTTTCAAGAGGAGGTTTTATTGTTTATTATCATAGTCTAATTGAAATGGCAATAGATTAAATTAATTTCCCCAAGTGGACCCTGCTTTGCCTGTGACAGTGACTGGTGATTGATCTCTCCCTGTCTCTATCCCAATCCCTGACCCTTTCACTATTTTTTCCCTCCCCTGTCCAGCTGAGGAAGGGGAATGATAAAATGGTTTTGGTGAGGACCTGACACCTTGACACAGTATTTGCCTGAAAAGACTTACTGAAAAAAATCCAAATATTTTTAGCTTTGAATTTTTTATTTTGTTATTATGTCTGGATCTCAATGCTTACATGATGACATTATTAGTTAGAGGGTTACAGACATATAAAAAGGTAATGAAAATTAAATGCTAAACAGAAAATTAAGGAAGAGTAGAAATTAAAGCGCATCTTAAAGCCATTGCAAGCTTTGGTCCTAAAATCTATCACAGTGATGGGAAAAATAGAAGCTACTACAATTTGAAAATATTACCATTTTGTTCATTAAAAATATGATGTATTTACAGTTCTCTATATTTTTAACCATTCCAAATTATAACAATATACTTTTTTTTTTTTTATTCAAGGCTGTAGTTGCAAAAAATTGCTTACAGCCTCTGAACATGGAAGACATGAAGTGTTTGTTTAGGAAGTGCTACTTTGCAGAAAAGAAACTGAGGCTTAGGTCAAATAAGCAATTTTATAAAGATTTGGAGGAAATCTATGTCAGAATTGAGAGCTGAAATTCTTCCTCAACTGTGTCCACTGCATTCATTAAAAAGAGATCTTTTCCTTCTGTCCTTCTCCTCCATGCTTCTAAGCCTGGAAATAACTAAGAAACAAAACAAAATTAACTAGCAAGTTAAAGACACTGAACATTATTTGTCACAGTATCTCCAGTCATATAGAGATATGAGATGTGTACATATATATATATATATATATTTATTTTTTTTTTGTGTAGATATATCCATACATTGACCAGACTTTTTTTTTTTTGCTGGCTCTTGATTTGTCTGAGACACATTCCTAGTATTGTTTTCCTTAAGGTTTTGAGGATCTCTCTATTTCTGTATTTCAACAATCTTTCTCCCCAAAATAAGATCAAATATGTTTTGGGGGGTTAAGTTTTCTGAAGTATGAAGTAGAGTGTAACCCTTAAGTCTTCAATGAGTTTACACTCAAGTAAGATTCCTTTTAATTTCAGTGGAATTTTTGCTTGATTAAGGACTAAAGATTTTGGGATTCCATTGCCTCAGCCTCAGAAAATGTTGAATGAAAAGAATTACATTAGAAATAAAGCTTGCAGGTAGCAAACTATCACAAGTATTGATAAATCACAGAACTGGAGTGAAGCTTTTGAATAGATCAGAGGACACCTAAATAAGATCAGGTGAGGCTGCAATTGTTTTGATGGTCTTCTGGTACAAATGAACAATTTCACACAAATTATTTTGCCTGAGGTGTCACAGGGCATGAAAATTCACTGCTGAAGGGTGGTGACTTTTTTTTGCTTGCAAAATATCTTTCTTGCATAATTATTGATACGTAAAAAATAAAAATGTTTCCAAGGGAAGTTACACCCCTGCTAAAGTAAAAAATGCAAGGGTTATTTAATTATTGGAGAAATCTGTTATAGAAATACTAGAAGTTAAGTCACAGAAGAGATTTTTTTTTTTAAAAAAAAAGTAACTTTCCTTGTTGTGTGATAGAGACTCTTCAAAATACTACCATAAACACAAGGAAATGCTGATATTTTGCATCGTGTGAAAAACCAGCTGCAGGGGAAATAAATATGAAGCAAATTCTTGGTGAACTGTTCCAATGTGTGCACACTGCACCCACAACACCTTTTATCTAAGCTCTATTTATCCTGAGCAGGAACTTGTTACCCAGATGATGGACCTGCACAGGTCAATGGGTGATTTCATGGAACATGAAACATGCACAGCTTGGGCTGTGTAATGCTGATTAAATCTGGGTTGGAGTCTCATTTCTTCCTGCAGTGTGTATTACTTTCATCTATCATCACATACCTTAAATCAGCATGGAATTAATGCAGTAAAGTACCTTAGGCAAAGACCAAGCCTTCCCAATGCTCTAAGCCTGGGAATCATCCCTTTGAATAGCCCATGCCAGTGGATACTTCAGCTCAGGTACAAGGCAGTGCCTGATGAGAGCTTGCAGAGGCTCTCAGCTCTGAATCAGGTCCTCTGTTACTGGCAATAAAAACTGAGAAAAGAGGAGTGGGCTTTGGTTTCAGTTGTGTGCATAGATATCTCAGCAATTCCATCTAATTTAGAGAAGTCACTCCAGATTTACACCAGTGCGACTGAAAATCAAAATCTGGCCCATTGTCTTAGCAAAATACACCAAGTCAATATCAGTTCATTACAGAGAGGAAGAGAGAAAGGGAATGAGAGAGAAAACAAGGATTTCGTTAGCAATGCATTCTGTAGTATAAAAGATAAAAAGGAATATCCAATTAACACACCACTATAATTGCTTGCAGACATTCTTTTTTATTTAAAGATGAAATAGCTAAGAGTTCTCATCAAAACTGGGGTCACAGCCTACATATTAAATGAAAGAAATTGATTGGGCTTTATTACACCCTGACTACTGCAAATGTGCCTCAATCACTGATTGCTATAAATTTATTCTTATAAACTACTAATTGCCCAAGTCATAATGGTAACAATGGTATAATGAAATTATCTTGATCAAGCTGATGCACAAATTTTGCTTGACAACATGAGCAGTGTGAGAAAAAAGGAAAGAAGACATGCATACAAATACATAATGTTTCATTAAAATTAAAACCAATGTTAAAACAACTGTTCTCTGAAGTATACAAAGTTCTGTATTAGAAGGGCTTCCTTTAGAAAAATCATTTAAGAAGACAGGCATTTACATTTATAATAAAATGATCTTGCATTTTTTATTTGTCTTGAAAATTAATGACTTACTTAATCACATTTGATCAAAGGAGATAAGTTGATGTAGTCATGTGTTTCTGATTGCATTAAGCCTGATCCAGAGTGGCATGATGGATATTTAATAGTCTTGCTGTCCCTCTATATCTTGTCACCATTTCTTGATATGCATGGATACTGTAGAGTACACCACAGCACAAAACTGTACTTTTAATAGAACAGACAAAGTTAGAAAAAAGGAAATTCTGTTGGAGCTTACATGGTGGAGCTTTTAGAAATAAGTTATCCACCATCAAAATATATTTCTTTAAAAGACAAACATCTCAGGTAACTCTATATATAGATATATATAGCTTGAAGTATTTTCTCCTTTTAAAAGTGCATTTTGCTTCTGTGCTGCCTCTGTTAAAAGATACTGCTATAATATGTTTCAAGGACTAGGCAGAGTGAAAATGTGTAGAAACAAAGATAGCCATCCAGAAAGTGTAGGAAATTTCTAGAAGCTGGAATGCAGAGCATTGTGTAAAATGCATAAATTGGTGCTATTTATGTTGGGCTAATAGCTGTTTCTACAAGTGTCAGCTGAGCCATTCATAGGGAATATTGGTATGTATGAGAAATTATTTCTGAGTAGTTCAAATGTGGTTCCAACTCTTTCCAAATTAATCTCACCAAAAATTTTATTTAAATTGATGCCTAATCCTTCCTTACCAGAGTATTTCTTCAGTATGAAACTGTCCTTCTTTTCATAAACATGTCTTGCTTTCCTCTCTCAAAAAAACTTTTATTCAGGGGTACAGTATTTTCATTCTTCAGAATGAATTGCTCCTAAAATTGCTGTAGTTGAGGCAATCCTATAGGAATGTAAAAAATTCAGAGACAACCAAGCTGAAAGGGCTTCAGGTGGCCCTTTAGCTTAGCTGGCATACCCTGCCCCACTTGGGCTGTGTATTTGCTAGGCTGTCCCACATTTTAAGTTTCCAACTACTGCAGTCTCTGTTTGTCCTGTTGCCAGAAAGCTTTTTGCCAGTGGCTAATCTAAATCCTTTTTGCTGCAATTTATACTTAGTGACACTTGTTTCATGTGTAAGGACCATGGAAAATGGTTTATCCCTCTAGTCTATGCAATATTTTTAGATAAGGGAGGTTTTGACTCTGCTTCTTCCCTCCTCTTTACACATTCCACTCTTCTCACTTCCTTACTATTGGTCTTTAAGCCCTAATATGATAAGAGCTGTTTTGAAAAGAAATGTATTTCTATTTAGGGAAACATAGAGGAGTTTAGGACAGAAATATCAAAAAAATTCAGCCCCTTAGGAATAAATTATCTCCAGGAGAGCACACCTACAGCACCTAGTAGGGCAGGGGTATGGGAGTAACCCAGGCACAGCCATTTCTCACCCCTATATTCATAACTCTGTGGCACCTATTCTATTCTAATTTAGTATGTGGTAGTAGGTAATAAGATTTTTCTGAGACATAATTGTGTGTTTAGTGAAGTATTGGGATTCTGCTGTGGTGTTAGTAGAGTTGCAGACAGGGTTTATTTGTTTTAGATTGCTATATTATTATTATTTAGAATTAAATTCAGTTAGCATTTTCTGCAACACTGTTAGATTCTCTGAAACAAAAAAAAAAACCAAACAACATTTTCACACCTGGAAGCATTTTTTTTATTGTATTTTATTTTACCTCAATTGAATTTTTCCTTATGTTGTTGATTTTAGTTTCTGTTTTCAGGTGGACTTGTCCTATGACTGGCCAGCTTTTGAAAAGGTCTGTGTTTCTACAAGTAGGCATGTTTATAGATTCAGACTATATATGAAAGAGAAACTGGCCTGGACAGGACAGGACAAAAAATAACAAAACCCCAAAAATGTGGCGGAGAACAAGAAATAGTATAACAATATTTACAAGACAGTGGTGGAGTTTTTAATCTATTATCTAAGGTGAGGGAGTTCCTTAATATTATTAATGTAGTCAGTAAATAGTACCTGGAATGCTGTTTTGTGCAATATCCCTTTTATTTCAGGAATTTGTACAACAAGAATGCATAAGTTGAGTTTTGAAAATGGCTTGCTCACATAATGCAGTAACACTTGTTGTCTGTCCTACTCATCCATTCCTTTATCCATCTATCTCTGTATCTATCGTGAGATGACAATCCTAACTTACTTTAAACTCTCCAAAGGTATATTCTTAAATTTTAATGTTGGAAAAGCTTCGTGACTACTGGTACTTTGGCTTAATGTGGCATAGCTTCTGACAGCTGCCTCTGTAAGAAAAGCAAAGGATGACTGCATTACTGTCACTTTCTGTCACATTCTGGTTGCCAAACTCTTGCAGGGATGATGACAGTGAACCAAACAAGAGTGACAAAGAGAGTCAAAGCTGTGATTTTGAATAAGGAAGAGTGGACACTTGAATTGCATTTTGTTCATACCGTTCATTCTGTTCTACTTGTGGACTTTTTGGCATGGTGCTTGCTTCCTTTTTTTAAATTATTTGTTCTTTGGGACTTTTACCTGATTTTGGCACTCTCAAAACCCCCAAAAAATAACTGTTAACAAGCCTAAAGTAGGTCAGAGTATGAACAGAAAAATAGCTGCAACTGTGGAATGTACTTGAAGGAGAAGGCAAACTCAGGGGCATGATGGCCCACTGAAATTGTTTGGAAAACAGCTTGCACTTGTAGGTTCAACAAAAGTGTGACCTTATTTTCAAAACAAAAAAAGTGGATTACACAAATCAACACCTTTTTCTTTTTCCCCCAAACTAATTTCTATATCTTCATTTACCCAAAGACTGTTTGCTGGATGAATTTCTTCATAAAAGCGTCAGTAACTTCTGATGTTAGATTAAAAAATTGCTGCAAGTGCCATTTGAGCACAGCACCATTATCCAAGCTTTCCCTCTGTATGATGACAAAGTTGCAGAGCCAGGCACAGGATCCTTCTCACAGGGACAGGTTTTACCCAGCAGCCTGGTGTCCTCTCTGGGGTCTTGTGAGGAGCTGGGGATTGATCCAGGACAGCCTCAGCCTTATTGCTCCTACTCCCTAGAGAGCAGCTCCCCTGCTGAATTTCCAGCAAAAACTCAGGCAAAGTCCTGTAATGACCAGGGGACAGGAGGGTCACAGCCTTCAGTGGAGTTTCCAGGATTTTTCCTTCCAGTACTGGAAGGGAGCCAACAGAAATGAAGGAAAAAGACTACAAGAGCATGTAGTGACAGGACATTTCTGATGTGATAGCTTCAAACTGAAAGAGAGTAGGTTTAGATTAGATATTAGGAAAAAAAATCCTTCATTGTGAGCGTGGTGAGGCACTGGAAGAGGTTGCCCAGAGACGTTGTGGATGCCTCAACCATGGAAGTGTTCAAGGTGAAGCTGGATGGAACTCTGAGCAGCCTGGTCTGGTGAAAGGTGGGAGTGGCAGTGGGGTTGGAACTGGATGATCTTAAAGGGCCCTACTAAAGCAGACCATTCTATGAAACAACCTGGTTTTATTTATTAGTTTTTTTATATTGAAGCTTAATAGTGTGGCACTGCCTCAGACTGAAACTAACTGCAAATTGCTCTAAGTGCCAGTAATGGCCAAGATTAAGGCTGGATCCAGACTGTTGCCTGGATCCAGGTGCAAGAAGTCCAAAGGATGCAGTGAACTTCTCATCCTGGATTGCATTTCCCTGCTTTCCCCAGTGGCTTCTACTCCCTCACTTTTACACCAGTTCTTGACCCCACAGCTGTGATGATGGGGCTGGGAAGCTGATAATGACCCACACACACACACACACACATATATATATATATATATGTATATATATATTTATTTATTTATTTATTTATTTATTTATTTATTTATGTGTGTGTGTGTGTGTGTGTGTGTTTT
>VZRH01005339.1:2331832-2464417 GCA_013397555.1 Urocynchramus pylzowi | reverse complement strand
ATTTATTTATATATTTATATATTTATATATGTGTGTGTGTGTGTGTTTTGTTGACTGGGGTTCTAAACAATTTTGCTGTGCTCTAATAAGAAAGGCAGGTTTCTGCAATTGACAGACATTCAACTCAAGCTATAAGAAAGTTCTATGCATAGTGCTAACCATTTTATGGAGAGATAAGCCAGGAGGGACTAAGTGGGATTAAAAATAAATCAGTGGGCAAATACTTGTGACTAATAATAGGAAACAAAAACTGTTTTGAAAGTTATTTTCCACATTATCTGCACCAAGATAGCATTATTACTTCAGTGCTCTATCAAATGTTAGTGAGAGTTGTTACCTGTGGCTGATTTACTAAGTATCTATGAGATATATGGCTCTACTAAATCCACTGTATGTTTTGTATTTTGTGTCATTGTTCTTCAAAGAGGAGAGTCCCTGTTTCCTGAATGTTCTGTGGTATCATCAGCTGAAATGTGCTGCAGCAGTCACAGGAGATAATGCTGTGACAGATTGGAAAACAGTGTTGTTTATGTTTCAAGTTCCATTAGGAATGAGCTATTTTAGAAATCATATCAACAGTGCTATTTCAAATTCTGGGAAATGTTTTTCAAAGGGCCTTGTGCTGGGAGGTAATGAAAGATTTGTTTAGTTTGCTTAGTTTTGAACTAGAGAGAATTTTGTAACGTTTAAAGTGGAGCCTAGGTGACCCACAAGTCTGATCCAGCTTGCTGGTGTGTGAGTTCCTAGTTCTAGAGCAGCATTCAAATATCTTTAGAAACAGGCCTTTACTGAGAATATTCCTTGCTATTTTTTTTAGGAAAATACTGGCTTTTTTTTCAGCAATGCAGATTCAGAGTGTTGTTTTGTATTCCTAGGAAGGATATCTATTGTGCTGACAGAGTTCCATGGAAACCTTGTGCATGAGGGACATTTTCCTTTCCTTTCTTTTTCCTTTCTCCTCCTTTCTTTCTCCTTGTGCATGAAGGACATTTTCCTTTCCTTTCCTTTTTTCCTTTCCTTTCCCTTCTCTCCTTCTTCCCTTCTTCTTTCCATTTTTTAAAATTTTTAAAATTTCTTTCAAGACTGACTTTGGTTTATCAGAGGTCAGAATTTGCAATCAAAATCTGACAGCATACAGCAGAAACTTATTCCATCTTCCTTAACCACTATACTTAGGCTTCTCTGTAACAACAAAAGCCTGTGTGTGATGAGTGATTAGTTTGTTTTATATTACTCTCCTTAACTATTGTTGTTGCAGAAAAAACTGGCCAGAAGAACTATGCTTTAAACACATGGAGTTTAGATATGTTCTCAGTGTCTTATGTTTTATGAATGTCTTTGTATGTTAGAGTTATGACAAAGCTTTTTGAGATAGTTTTTTTTTAAATCAGACCACTAAATACAGGAAACTGTATGGCTAGAAAGTTTGCCATGGATATTATTTCAAAGACACATACTCTCACTTTTAAACTTCATTCACACTAAAAATAGGTAATTCTAGTCCTAAAATAAGAGCATGGTTGAAGGTCACATAGTAATTAACTCTTGGATGCAAGTCATTGACATTAGAAGGATATTCTTCACTTGTTTTGTGATGCAGAACAAATGCTTCATTAATTAGAAATCTATCTACCTGAGATTGAAAACTAATAAAATCAAGTGCTATGGTTTCGACATTGCTGGGGACACCTCTTAATACACATATTTCTTCATGTAATTTTCAGCATAAGTTCTGCATTTTTTTCTTGATTGGGAGGATTTTAGAATACTTTTAATAACCCAGCTCTTGTGAGAAGATAAAAGGACCAAAGTTTTCTTTTCACAAACAAGAAAAGAAGGGATGAAGGTTTTTCCATAAAGCATCTAGACTTTTCATTTCTCACACAAATTGGGGCCATTATAATCTCTTCAATACTGTGGGAGGGAAAAAAAGACATTTATAAAAGGCCATAATGAGCTATGAAAATGCTGGTTATGTTTTTTTTTTCTCTAGTGAAAAATCTCCATGTACTCCAGTTCTGAATATTTTGTTTTATTTTCTCCTGAAAGGAAGGATGAAAAAATGAGATGAGGCATAACTCTCTTCCTCATAGTGGAAGGTGAGGCAAATTTGAGCAGCAGTGACTTGAGGAAATCAGCTCCTTGGTCACCTTGCTAATAGCCATGGGCTCTGAACATATGGGGTTTAAGAGGTGATGAAAAATCTTCTTGGGTTTTGTGGGTTTTTGGTTTTAATCCTTACTTTGAAGCCTGAGAACTTTCTGAGGCAGATGATTTTATTAATTAAATTTTGTGATTTCACTGTGTTTTATGATTTTAGCATGCATCACAGGTTTAAAGAAAAAAAAAGAGCATAGATAGTAAGGGGAAGAGTCTACATATTCTTCACTTGGAAAATTCTTAACATTGTTTTTTTATCTCTGTAAAAATCAGGTTATATATATCTGGACCGCAAACACTTTTTTTCTTGTTACTTTTTTTTTTTTTTTTTAATAAAGTGTTGATAATTATGACACTTTAAAATTAAAATTTTCCCAGCTTCACTACTAGCATTGGGAGAAAATGCAGAGGCAGAACAGGAAGTTCAGCTATCATAAAAAGGTGATAGAATAGCCCATTTAAAAAATCACCTTATGTTATTTTATATTTTATTGGTTGCCACTTTGCCATTTTGATGGCTGTCTTTTGACTATGTTACCATTCAAATATATCACCACAGCACAGATCTTCACTTGTGACCTCCCTTGATGCTACAATTTCACTAATTTCTGTGTTCCTTTACTGTAATCCGAGTACTTCCAAAGAACAGATCGTTTTTGGCTGTCACTGTTACATTGTTTTCCACTTTTTCCTGGCTAGAACAGTGTCAGAAACAGATTAAATTTTATAGGTAGGTGCATGGTTAAGATGTCTTATAAAAGAAATATTCAAGCTTCTATTCTGTTTCAAATATCTGAGTGTCTCTTTTGGTATTTGTCACCTGAGTTCAAAAGATTTTAAACTCTAAAATATAATCAGGATCTTCCAGCAGTTTCTAAAATTTATTTTTAAAAATATATATTTGACCTGGAAGAAAAAAAAATTGGAAAGACAGTGACAGTAATTTTCTTTGCAAAGTTTCTTTGTATTATACAGGCCAATTTTTGAAAAATAATAAATTGAAGACAGAGCCAACCCAGGCTTCAAGGATTTGTTTTTTTAAAAATTCACAAGGTGTGATTCTTGGGGTGTCCTCTGCATGGCCAGGCATTGTAGTCTGATGATCTTTTGGGTCCCTTCCAATTCGGGACATTTCATGTTTCTATGGTTGGAGTAAAATTCATTTAAAATTGCAGCAGGTATCTTTCCAACTCAGCTGACTGCTGCTCTGTCCTTTCTCAGGAAATGGTGAGATCACTCTTAAAAGGAAAATTTTGGTTGACTCAGAATCTAGAACTATGATCTTCACTGTTAGTTCAGTTACTTCTCTGCAGAACAAAATACTCAGCTTTAAGGAGAGAGAGGAGTTTCTACTCCCTTGCAAAGATTTTTAAAAAGTAGTGGAGGAGTTTTTCTTTTGGACTTGATAGGCTGTCTGAATATTTCCTTATGTAATAGATGGAATGGATAACTTTTAGATGAGGTTTCAGACTTCTGAATTCCTAATAAGGGTTAAAGAGAAGTCTAAAAGACCAGAACAAATTGCTGTAAAAACTAGAAGAAAGGGTCCTGGTTATAAAAGTTTGGGCAGGTGCTTCTCATAGAAGCCTACTGCAAGGAAGATATGGAAAGAAGCTGAGTGAAAAGTACATGACAAACACTAGAAAGGCACTTTTATTTTTGCCAAGCATGTGGCAGGATACATTTTTTAAAAATGTGGGAGAAGAGAAACAGAGTATTATATGACAAAATGAAATGTAAGAGTAGAAGGTTCCTTGATACAGAAGGGCAAGATTTGTTAATTTTGTTGATTTATGCTGCAAATTGTAACAGCATTGACACCAGGATTATTCCCAATGATCATTCTTTTTTGCTATCATGGTATCTAGCAATCTTGGTACAAAAACATCTCTCATTCCTAAATGAGAAATTCACTTCAGTCCATCAGCACAGAGTTCTAGGACGAAACTGGACTTATTTAACTCAATTATTAGAGAATAATAATTCAATAATTAACTCAATCTTGAGCTTGAGTTAAATGTCAAGCACTTGGAAGTCTGAACTCTGATTTGCTCCCAGCAGCTTATGAATCTGTAAAAGCTGTTGGCAGGAGGAGCATCTGTTACATCCTTTGTCTTACAGTCAGTCCTTTGTGGAGGGAACTTCACCAGCAAGCAGTTTTTCCCTTTATACTGTGATCTGTCCCTTCATCCTCTTAATCTCTCTCTCAGTGCTGAACCCAGCCATCATGTGCTTCAATAGTTTTAACAGTCCATAAATTATAGACAATAAAACACCTTGTGTTTCCCCACCCATGCATTTGCCCCCTTTGTGTCCTTCCTTGCCTTCGTGTTCTGTTCTTTGCCTCCTCCTGCTCAGAGAACTCTGTCTTGGTGGGTTTTATTTCTGTTTTTCTGGCTTTGACTCTTCAGTGTGCAAATTTCCCTCAGGCAAACCTTTGCAGGGCTGACTCAGCAGTCAGTGGCATTTGTCAATTCATTGATCACTCTCCACCAGCAGTAGGAAGGGGAAACTCGCCGAGTCAGCAGCGAGCAGCCGGTCTTTGCAGGGATTAGGCTGTGAGAGTCTCCAAATTAAAAATAAAGAGCTTTCTGATTTCTCTGCAGTGGGACTTTCAAAATGAATTTAAAAAAGTCTCTCAACCCTCTCGCTTCGTTCAACTGTAATTTTTCTTATTAATTCCTTCTCATTTTCCAAAAGACGACTCTCCTGTGGAAAAGGAAACTGTGCTTTACATGTTTAAAGAATTTTACATTTTATTCTATTTCTTGTTATAACTCTACATTCACATAAGTCAAACAAGAAAGCACTTCACATACTAAAATATGTCCCTGCTCCAATCTTCAGTGGGGCATGATCCAAGTTTAAAGATGTATTTTCACTACTGGCCCTCTTCCCCTTCCCCATATCTTCTTTTACTTGCATCATCTCTGTAATCCTTATAGGAGAGTGCTGGTTTGGGAGAAAGAACAAATGGTTGAGTTTGGGGTAAATAAGGTTCCTTCTTAACTCTCTGAGAAAATAAGCTTTTACTTCAACTGAAGAAAAACTATAGCATTTCGACTGCTAAAAATTCTCCCCAGGCCAAATCTATTTTCTTAGAAGATCCAAATTTTTTGAAGTGTAGTCTTTTCTAAATAGCTCTTCAGTGAGCATTTCCATGGGAGCTGGACTGAGCAGTTCTTTTCTTGCCTCCCTCTCTTTTCTTTCTCTCCCTATATATATGCTCTAGACTCTCATCACTTTGTCAGGAAACAGATATACAGATTCTCCTTAAAAATGCCATCATTTTGTCATGGATAGAGGAGCTAAAGATTTGCACAATGGGCACTCATTTAGTGGTATCTTGTATTTTCACTTCCTGAATATCACTGCACCAACTATTCCATGTGAAGCAAATGCAATTGTTGGTAGATAGGGCATAGACTGTGTGCATTCCATTCTCCTCCCCATTGCTCTCTTTTCCCTCTTTTGCTATCTAATGGGACTTGTACATGAAAAGGAGTGGAATTCAGATTTGGGATTTTGTGAGCATTGTTTCTATGAGTAATTTTGTACAATGAAGTGATAAAACAAAAGAATTCCATCCTTGCAATGATATTTTGAATTACTTAAAAGCTCACTTAGAGAGTATTTCCCAGTGTTCTCTCTCAAGCCACCATGAGCCTCAAGCCTGCACCCCTTTGTCCAGGGACTTGAATGTAAATATCATTGGTTTTGCTACTGAATTCAACAGTCATGAAGATTCTCTGCTTCATGGATGATCAGAACACCTTATTGGTCTCTTTTCCTCAGGTAATAGAAGGAGAATCATGCTGGCAAAGGTTATTTAACTTATTGATGCTCCCTCACCAGGCTCAGGGTGGACAAAAGTGGTGATAGTTTTAGAAGATGACATAATTGCTGTGGTTGTTCTAGCAACAAATGAGAGAAGGAGTCATAACATGTAGCACCTCTCTGAACCTGCTGATTGAAATGCAAACTTCTTTCCTTTCAACCTGAATTGTTGTCTGCAATATAAAAACAATAAAAAACCCATTAATTTTGTTTTAAAGATGATGAAAAGTGTCTTTCAGTCCATAATGTGGATAATCATTATTTGCAAAGAAAAGGAACATGGGCTCAGAAAAATGCTACTGTGTTGCTTAGTTTTAACAAAAATTTAACTACTGGCTCTTTTTTGTACAGTTTTAGAAAAACGTATTTTTGTTTTAAATATAAATTTTCTGCTATGGTGTTTACCTGACCGAGAATCTGTGAACATCTGTAAAGGTGCCTACACCTTTACAAGAATTTAATACCATTTAATCCACATTTTGAAGGTTGCTCATCCCCTTTAATCATTGTGTTTCTACATATCACCAATGTAGAAATGTAACAACAATAATACTAATTATATAATTTTACTCTTCCAAATGGCAGGAGAAACTTGCTATTAAAAGTTGCTATATATATATATATATGTAACAAATAGCACTTTTTTTCCTGTGTTTTGAGTCTCAACAGACTTCAGAAGGAAGAATGTGCATTACAATCAGGATGGTTGTAAGGATCCTGAACTCCAAGTCTAAAGTTCATGTACCAGATCCAGCTTCTGTGAAACGTTTTCTTTATCTCAGTTTAGTACTTGTTTCAATGCAATGTAGCTCATTTGGGAAGCTGAGGTCCCAGGGGAAATTTGAAGGTAGTTATGGTGCTCAGTCTGTGTGAAAATAATACCATGTACTCTGAGTTAAACATGAGATTGTTTAGAGCTTTGTCACAAATCAGATAATTATAAGTAAAAGTTCAAAATTGGGGAGTACATTTTCTGTTTTAATGTTGTAAATAGATTCCTCTTGAATCTAACAGAAAACCAAACAGGTACTTGAAATGTGAACTCTAGAATCCCATTTTTTCTTTTCCAAACTTTATCTTTTGCTGTGTACACCTTTGACATAATATCTTTCAATTAATTCTTTCCTAGTACCTGATGTAATGTACAAATTTTCAGTGATGTATGGTTATTCATCAGTGGCTAGACAACAATATCACCTTGGCTATACACCTCATTTTACTTATTTAATAATCCCCAATCCTATATCTTTCCTAAATGATAAACAGACATCCCTGCCATGACTTAAAGTTGTAGGAAGTTCGTTAGTTGAGTTAGTGTGCTAGGGAGAAATGTTTGGATTTTCTACTGCTTTTAAAATTGAATGAAAATATAATTTGATATATTCCAAATATTGTTTTTAGTAATTGTTTTTTTGCTTAAGGAAAAGTTAATACAACTCTTGAGTGATAAATATAATTTACCTACAGATTAACAAGGAGATTTGATCTCGTTTTTCACAGAACTTCTGCTTGTGTGCTGTGCATATTACACACCCATGTCTTGTGCTTGAATGTGTATTGAATGTTGTCAGATTCTAATCTGACTCAGCAGTCACAGAAACATGAAAATAATCTGCTTCTATGACAATTTGCTAAATGTGTTTTTTTTTATATGGTTCATTGTAAATGGCCAAATTATGGCGGGATACCAAACAGCAGAAGAAGTGAAGTTCCTAGAGAGAAAAGATCATAGGAGAAAAGAAAGACACCTTCTGGGGAACCAGTGTAGGAAAACAAATAAACAAAACAAAACCATTAAAATATGCAAAGCACTGCACAGGTTTTAGCTTCTTTCTTCCTTCCTTCCCGCCGGACCTGCAAAAGTAAAAAAAAAAAAAAAAAAAAGTCTAAAATCATGTTAGTGTAGTCTGGCAATGAGGAGCACAGAATGTAAGAATAATTCCAACACAAGTTGTATGCTTCACAAATTCAGGCTTGGCTGATGAAGCTAAAGAACCTGTGGTACCCAAGAGACTGAAATTCTCATTAGAGGTTGTGGCCTTTAGCTTTTTCTTCAGTTGTTTCTCTAGAATTCTGATGCATTCAGCACTGAGAATAGTTTCTTTGCTGTATTAGGTACTCACTGCAACTGGGTGGAAGGAAGAAGGATTGCTGAGCTGTAGAAACTGGATGAGGCTTGTGCCTTTTTTTGGTCCCTTGTCAATGCTGTTTTTGCACTTTTACTCTCCCTGCCCTTAGGAAATGTGCCTCCTGTCATGTCTAGGAATTTTTGCACTTCTAGCTGTAGATTGTTGGTTGCCTTTCTTCATTTATGAATCTGATGTCCCCACATCCTAAAATCTCAGGGAAATGACAGATGATCTCTCAACCGTGATGAGAGCTCTCCCATCTGTGTGTTGTGATCTCAAAAGCAGATCTTTCCCCACAGAAACCTTTGGAGAACAAATCTTCCAAGAACACAAAAAATAGCATTATGTATATGTTCTGTTCCTTGAATGTTTGTATTAGGGTTGGAAGTTTAATAAACAATTGCTATTTACCTTTGTTTACAGAAAGGAATTTACTGTACTTTTATTCTTTTGGAGTTTTGGGGTGTTTGTGTGTATGTTTGTTGCTTTAGTTTTCTTTGTTTTGTTTTCTTAAATAATTTAATTAACTGTCAGAACTGAAAGCACAAAACATTTCTGCTGCAAGGTTCAGCTGCTTTTTATGTAATCAGGATCTAAGTTATTCATTTGAATAACAAAAGCTAATGTGAATCAGAAAACAGCTGAACAGGCATCAAAATTAGGAACTTCAGGTGGGTAATTCAGCTGAGCTCCACAGAGTTCAGTCCCCAGCTTTCTCCCACTGCAGTGAGGGGCCAAAAGTTGATGGACTGCTGAGACCAGTCCCAGATGTGTCCACACTGTGTTACTGCAATGCTTCCTTCTGATGGTGAGTGGTAGGAAATGCAAAGCTTGATGTAATGACATCCTGAAATATATGCAGAGAGGAATAAAGGAAGGTGGATAGTATAAAAAAAAAAAAAAGTGCTGCTTGTTTTATATATACATATACATATATATATATAGCAACTTTTAATAGCAAGTTTCTCCTGCCATTTGGAAGAGTAAAATTATATAATTAGTATTATTGTTGTTACATTTCTACATTGGTGATATGTAGAAACACAATGATTAAAGGGGATGAACAACCTTCAAATTGTGGATTAAATGGTATTCAATTCTTGCAAAGGTGTAGGCACCCTTACAGATGTTCACAGATTCTTGGTCAGGTAAACAACAGAGCAGAAAATTTATATTTAAAACAAAAATACGTTTTTCTAAAATGGCACTAAAAAGAGCCAGTAGTTAAAATTTTGTTAAAACTAAGTGACACAGTAGTTGCCCTAAACCAGGACACATGGGAACTGCAAGGACAGCAGAGTATGATGGTGGCAACAAATGGTCAACGAGAACGAAGAGAAATACAGTGTTAAGGTTTTGCTCAAATAAGTTTTTTTTTGACAAAAAACAGTAGCTGCAAGAGATCTCTAAGGTCCTGTGGGGCTCCAGGTTCAAAGGCCCAGTTCACCATTGTCTCAATCCACACTTCCTCAAGTGTGAAGCTGGAAGAATGCAGTTATAGCTAGAATTGAAGTCTGTGGTGCAGAGTGAATGACTCGGTGAGAATCTTAAATAATCAGTTAACCATAAGGGAACTTAGTTGGTATTGGCCAAGAAATTTGTGTCTAATGTTACAATTTTATAATAACAGGAGTCTGAGAAAGCTACTGAAGCAGGATTTCTGAAAAATTATTTTAAACATGCAGGAAAAAAAAAAAATCCACAAAATCCCATGGTTCACAAAGATGAATATTTGCCTAAATGACTGAATGGAATTTGGAATTTTCAAAGCCATGGGCTTTTGGCAGTTTGCTCATTTTAATCCCATTAGAATAGTGCTCAGGCCTAATAAAGAACAAAGCAGCTAAAGAAAGTAGGGAAACTAACATTGTACTTCACAGGTTAGTTTTTTTACTCATAAGTGAGTAAATTAATAGCAGAAAATGGAGAGAGGTGTGATGTCTAATCACACCTGGACACTCTGTGGGTCTCCACTTACTCTTTTGGTAAGATGCCTTCCATAGCTCCCAAGTTTGAAAATGCCAGTCACTTTCTGGGCATGGCCAACACCTGTATGAGAAGAGAAATTTTTCCCAAGATTTACAGGCCTGTTACACATTCCCTCTCAAATGGGCTACAAAATAAAAAAGCTTGAATATGAATCTTTAAAAAGTGTCAGTTATTATCTTTGATTAATAAAGAAATTTGCAGTCTTTTACGAGTTTGTCTTTTTTTCTTAAAGCACGAATTGTGCGATACAACACCTTGTGGCTGTGCAGACTATCAGAGTTGGATTCCCACAAGCCTGGGTGTTTTCATTAACTTAAAGACTCTGAAAGAATCCTCTTTCATGACAGCAAAATAAATGTGGAGTTCAAACAAAACTGTACTAGGGCTCAGTTTGGAGTTTATTCTCTTTCTTGTCCTACTCAAGGCATGCAGGTTTGGGGCAATGGTTCTCAGAGACAATACCCATGAATGGGTACAATGACTATAAGTGTTACAAATCCAAACCTATATATCTAAAAACGTATTTCCAGTTGGTTTCCTAATGAAAAGTAATTTTTTTTGTACAATGAAGTTGCTCCACACATTTAAATAATATTTAAATACTCAATATTGTGGAGAGTTAAACAGAGTTTGAAATGCTGCTCTTCTTACAAATTTAAATAATAATAATATAAAAAAAAATCTGCTGACACAAATGTATTAGAAACAAACCTGTATAAAGGAGCAGTTAACCTAGAACTATTGTGAGATATATATTGTTTGACATACTTTCATATGAGCAAGCAGAAGTACCCCATCCTTTAGACTGTGGTAATGTGCCTTATTGTTAAATTCAATAGGAAAAGCTATTCATACTGTAGTATGATTGAAAAGAAAATTGAATCCTTTTGATGTTATAAATGTATCTATTACTGCATGTGCACACAAATTTTCCATGGAAATTATGGTGAAAGTAGTGGTTCTCCTAGAAAAATGCATTAGTGTTGACATGTTCAATTTTAGCCACATCAGAATATAAATACCTTTTAACTGTGGTAAAATTGTTGGGAATGTATATAGTGTATCTACATAAGTCAGTTGTCTGTCTAAAAATATGTGTTCCTATGGTCCAGTTATGTTCTCTGTTTCAGCTGAAAGGGAAATTAAAAACAGTGACTCACACATCTCACTCTTTTCCTCCAATATTGTATTTAAAATATTTCAGTATGTGGAGTATATTTTATATAGCTGTTCATGATTATTTTTAATTTTGAAAAACCACAAAACACTTAACAGATTTTTGGCTATGAAGCAAATTATATGTGAGAGGTTGACTGTCCATTCACTTGCATGGCAATTGGTCCTTTGTACTAAATTTTCCTGGTAATGGAGATAGTCTAGGCTCCTTTACCTTGACAAATGAATAAAAAAAAAAATGAGTGTATCCAACCACCAAAAATTTAGGGCAGTGGCACTTCTAAAGTTTGCAGCTTGTCCAGGATCCTAACTAGACAAGGAAAGTGTGTGTGTGTTTTTTTTTTTCCTCTCTCTGTGAAGCCTGCTGTATGCTGTCAAGTAAAATAACACACAGTTTTAAAATGTATCCCTCAGTGCACTTTGTATATTAAGGCACATTAAGTTATACAGTATAATGCAATAAGAACTAACCTGACAACAGCAGATGGGAAACACTGGATGTACTGCACTGTAATTATATAAAAGCACCAGTGTCTTTAGGAGGAAAAACTTTAATTCTTCAGAGCTCACTTGGATGCTGCTGTGGCAGGCATATTTCCTGTTGTTGAACCCAATGGAAAACACAATATATGCTGCTTGCTTGTTTTTTGGTTTGTGTGGGTGGTATTTTTGTTGGTTTTGGTTTCTTGTGTGGTCTTTTTTCAGGCTTAGTAGACAGAGATTTAATTGGCAGAGTATTCTAGATATCTTGATAAAATAAACAAACCTGAAGAAGACCCCTGAAAGGCTTGCAGTTTCAGGTTTAGATGATAGTTTTATGTAATATCTGATTTGTTTTTTTCCTTGAAACTGCATCTGAAGGAGAAACCAATGGTCATTTTGGCATTTTTAGAAAGCAGAAGTCCAGATCTTCAACTAGGACACACACAGGGTATTTCAGAGTGAAAATTACTTTATATCCATCTAATTTCTCCTGATATGCTGGGTTTGTTAGGCTCTCAGTACAGCTGAAATAACCTGTAACAATTTTGAAATATTATTACCTTTCCAACAGAATGATAACTTCAAAGTCATTTTTATCTATAGTGAGTTATCTCATATATAAGGTTTCTGTTGTAGTACCTGAACACCTTTAATGAAAATTAAGCATATGAATCGCTGTCTTTTAACTCTATTAACATGGATGAACTATATTGTTATTACCATCCTTTGAATGTAAAATACATTGATGGGTATGTATTACATAAAGCATGAGAGTGCTGCTATTTTGGGAAAAAAATTGTGTACTTTTCTTTGTCTCCATTCTTTGACTCCTTCTGTCCTGTCCTTCCCTCCTCTCTCTTTCCATGCTCATCAGCTAAGTTAGTGCATCTTCTCTAAATTGCTCAGAATTGGGTGGGAATATTTACATAGATTGAATTATGGCTGGATGCATTCCTATGTCAACATGTACCACGTTGATTTCTCATAAAGTAGATCATTATTCTGTGTGGCATAAATAGTATTACCAGACTGATATGATTAAAGCCATGGAGTCACTAATTAGCATCTAATTAAAAGAGACTAGTAATGTGTCCGTGCACAACTGTTATTGTGTTATATTTTCCTTTAGAGGAAAAAGTGATTCAAGCTTGCAGGATAATGTTCAAGTTATATATGGTGTTCAAGGCTTATATGGTGTACAATATAACAGAGGAAAGGGGAAGAAGTCTAAGTAGGATTTCTCATTTTTGCTGGGAAATTCTGTGTTATATTTGAAGAAACGTAACCCTAAGTTATAGGAAAATTATACTTCAGCAGGGGATATCTAAAAATGAAAAAATAATTTTTTGGAAAACATTCAAGGTAGATGTTTTATTGTTGTGTGACTATACTAACACACAGGAGTGATGCAGCTGTTCATTCACATGGAAGAGAAGCAGTCTTTTTGAGTAAATTCACTGTGGGGCAGGAGAAGAAACTGTGTGGTTACAGTGAACGCGTTTAAGAATAGATTGACTCCTTCCTTTTCCCTTTTCACTGTCAATTGATTATTAACAAATCACATTGGTCTCATGGTGGTGGCTATTCAGAAGAATTTTGTGTTGATGAATCACAAAGCCTGGAGACAAGGGCTTAAGAAAATCCATAAAGTGTGGGTGAAATCTCTGTACTAGGCCAGGCAGGATATTTCATTTTGACAGGTTTGCTTGGACATGAATTAATTACAGTTTTACAGAATTGCATGATATACAGTCATATATTCTTACTGAATAATTTGATTTTTTCCTTTGTTAGAAATGCATTATTAATGCACATATAAGACCATATAAGTGAAACTGGAATCAAAATATTTTTAGCATTGAAAATTTTTTCTTCCAACTTTCAGACAATGCTTTAAACTTGTTTTGTCTTTCATGTTTGAGACCTGTACTTGACACTTCATAGAGGTCAATGTGAAGACTGGAAGACTTTTTGCAAATACAAATTTCAGAAGAGCTCTAATAAATCATGATTTATACCAGTTTTATAACTGGTAGACAAAATGTTGCATCAAAAAGAGTTTTGTGAAAAGGAAATTGCCCACTGTTCAAAGCCGAATATGGGTTTATTTTGTACCACCATCCAAGTTTTCAAAAAGGACATCAGAATCCTGCCTACAGGTACATAGGTGCAGAAATAAAGTAATAATTGAACAGCTAGGATTTTTATAAATTAAATGATGTATGTTCCCACACTTTAGACATTTGGTATCTTTTGGTCTTTTAAAGTATTTTAGTTTGCGGTTTTTTTAAAGTCTTTAAAGTCTATTGAACTTTAAGCCCTTTTAGACCTTAGTGGTTATCTTTGTCCATCTTTGTCCAAAATCTTTTTCCATTAGAGATTTAGATATTCTAATATAATGCATAAAAAAATTGGAGTGAGAGTCAGCCTTCAAGCACAATGTAGAGAATTAGCAAGACTGAGATTTTGCTGTTCCTCCAGGGCTTTGAAATGGTTTTTGGGGCTGCAATGAGTTGGACCTGCCCCCAGTGCCAACTCAGGAGAAGACAAATGAGGGGAGCCTCTTGCTCTGGAAAGAGGGATAACTTAAGGTCATTTACTCTTGCAGTCTGAGGTTCTCAATCCAAAATTTTGGCCACTTAAGGCAGTGCCTCACTTCACAGGCTGCAAGCTGAGTTGAAGAGGCTTCTCAGAAGTCATTCCACAGTGTAGTAGCAGGAACAGGAGGTCTGCTGGGACTCACTAAGTGCACAGGAAACTGTGATATTCTTACTTAATGATCCTAGAGTTTCTGTGCTTTTTATGAAAAAGTGTTTGTTGTCCCATATCTCTCTGACCATATATTTTATATATATATCATATATCTTATATGAAAATAGGAGCACAACCATATTTCTATTGTAAAAGTAGTAGTAGAAAATGAATTTTCTAGGTATCTTGTCAAGGTTTATAATAAACCTGGACAAGATACCTAGAAAATTAATTTTTAGACAAGATACCTAGAAAACTCAGTGCAAGAGGATACTTGATTTGTTTTAACCCTCACCTGGGCCTTGTTTCTGGTTCCAAATCACATTCATGTACAGTGTAGGCAGCAGAAACAGTGTCTGTGTTTTACAGAAGAAAGATGTATTTCTTTTAATTAAAACATTCACAGAGTTAATTGTGAGAATGTTGGGATTTGTTTTGTTTCTTGTGCCCTATGGGAACACTACTTTTAAACAATTAAATTCTGCCTGTTTTCCAGTCACTGCCATAACCTTAACTCAAAAATTGCTTTTAAAAAGCAGAACAAGGGAGCAGTGGCATAACCAGAAACAAAAGTAGTGCTATCTTGATCTCTTAAAACTTTTTCAAAGACCACTGGAATCTTTTCATTCAAACTCCTCAGTTCTCATCTCTAATAACTAAACTCTTGTAGTTTCCTTCTGAATAGATATTTCTGATTATGAAGATTGTTGCTGTGATCTCTCAGATGCCACTTAGGCAGAGTCCACTAATTCATAGCCATGTCCTTATGCCTTTCCCAAGAAAACAATAGTTCCATTATAGGCAGAATTGGAAATTTGTTCTTCTCTGTGGTTCTGGTTTGCTTGATCTGAAACCTTGGGATTAAATGACTCTTTTGACTTCACATTCCAGTTTTGTAGCTGAACCCACCACAGCAATGTTTGGACTCTGTCATCTGAAAAATATTATCTTTGGCCAAAGGTTAGCTCTTCCACGTTCAAGAGACTCTGAAGGTCCTAAAGATAATGGGAAATTTGACAAATGGGATGGAACCTAAACTTTGAGAAATTTGGAATTCAAGTGGGCTTGTGTGTGTGCAGGGGGAGGAAATCAGCATTAGGACTTTTGGAAAAGGTGTAGCTTTTTGGAAATCAGCATTAGGACTTTTGGAAAACTGAACCACTAAGTGAAAGATTTGACTGTGTCCAAACAAGCAGCTGTTTTAACTGAGCTGCAAAATGCATTGTTTTGGTTTCAGAAGAAAATTAGCCAATTCTTATGATAAGTCATCTGGTGCAGACAAATACATTCACCATCCCCAAATGAGCCTTCAAATCAAATGGTAGTCATTGCTTGTTATAAATATTATCTTTTTCATATTGATTTTTACTTCATAAACCAGACAGATGAAAGTAGCCACAAAGGGTGTAAGCCACAGAAACAAAATTGGCAGGCAAGAGATTGCAATTCCCCACTTCTGGGATGCATTTCATGGGAACAGTAGCTTTGGAAGTACTGCCAAGGTAGGCTTTCATGTAGTATGTATATATGTACAGAAAGAAAAAAAAAAGTGCAATCAAAAACACGCACCAAAAAAAAAAATTGAAAGGAAAAAAGAATGCAAACCACAGAAAAATGTTTTAAATATGGTATTTTAAAACTTCTGTAGAATATTATTTGATTCTCTCACCTCTTTAATTGTGTCAGAAGGATAAATTTCTGTGGACTGATAAGCATGAAGTATCCTAAATTAATGTCTACATACATATCCTTGCTCCTGGTACTCCTATAGTGCCTAAAGAGTAACTCTGCCTCTTGCACTGTGAGATTACATGGCTTGAATTATTTCACATTTATTGTGAATGCACAGGAAAGGAGAACAGTAACTGAGGTATGGAGCAATCTTATTTGCTTGCAAAACCTTGCACTCAGTCCACTTATTAACTTTTTGTAATGGTCATACTTTTATTAAATAAGTCTTACTCAGGGCACAGTATGAGGACAGCTGAACATAGCAAACTGTGCACAAATAGCACCCAGGAAAGCTGATATCTAAAATGCTTAATCAATTTCTCACAGTTGTTGTTGTTATGTCAACAGTTTGAATATTTAACCAGAAGTTAAAGCAGCTACTCCTGCTGTCATTTACCCTGAGGTAGGGCTAAATCTGAAAAGCTATAAAATAGGTTACATTTGTTCACAGGTCTAAAACTGATGTGTGAATTTAATTAGGCCCAAAGTATCACTAGAGGGAGGAATCTAAGTGGAAATATACCTCTCTTGTTGCTAACATGTAAGAAAATTAATCTCCCTAAATGTCTTTTTACACTAAATTTGGGAAACAAATTACAGTCAATAAGATCAATGATAATACATGGTTGTATTCTAGGTGTTTCAAGATGCCACAAAAATGTATTTCAGGGATATATTTGATAATAATCATAAAGATGCAGTTTTTCTGTTGAAATCCATGAAGCTGTGGGCACTCAGCATCACAGAAGGAACTGCACTGCCACCTCACAGCAGAGGGTGCCTAATTGCCAGTCATCTTACTTAAGTTTTAAATAGAAGGTAAAAATTACTTTGTTTCTCATCAGTCAGCAAGCTGTTTATTGCAGAAAATGAGTCATGCCCCTGTATTTCTGCCATACTACTTCAGAGGTCTACAGGTGTGATACCAACAATCAGAGATCTTATTACAGCCTCTAGGTGTAAAATTATTTTTCTTTCTTTGCATTCCAGCATAGATTTCATTTGCATTTTCTCCAGTAGGCTTTCATATCCATCACCAGAAGTTCTCAGTAGTGATTACCAGCTTTTGTTGTTTTATGTTGCCTTTCTGCTATTTGGTAGAGTCTATTTTTAATATTGCTTCTGACTACTGCATGTGCAGGCTTGTCTCAGCAGTTCAATCCTGAGTGTCAGGCATTCAATTAAACAGGGTATTTTATTCAAGGAGACTGCAGTGTGTCTAGCCCAGTAACTATCTGAGCAAGTAAGAAGGAAGGCAGGCAAATATTTCCCTTGAATAAGGCATGACATCTGCAGCCAAATGTGAAAAGATCACAGGATTTGCTTTTCTTTAACATTATTAGTTCCTTTCAGTAGGGTGTAGAATTTTGTGGGGTGAAGTTTAATACTGGGTGTTGCTGCAATAAAATTGGGTTTGCATGTGTGACATAGCAACAATAAATTTGTATAGAAATTTTGGATAATGCCACTCTGGTATATGCATTTTATGGGGTTTTTTTTGTGAGTTCTTATACCATTTAGACCATTTTAAGGCATGTAGTTTGTGAGTACATACTGATCTATATGTGATATTTTGAAACTTTTACATTTCAAGCATTTTTTTCCCCATACTTTTGAAGCTGTTGAATTGTACACTGAAATTTGAATGTAAAAGAATTATTCACATGTGATTAAAAAGAATTTAACATTACATACTTTATACTACAAGAGTGTTATTAACAAAATATGCCCACTTGAGTAGTTATTACTTAAACTGTAAATTTCTAAGAAGCACCCTGTGAATTTGTAGGTAGAGACCTATTTTCAAAAACAGCTTTATAAAATTAAGATCATAGCTATATTTTCTTTTTAACTTCACCTAAACCATAGTCCTGAGGGTCATCATCAGCATTAGTTATTGTCTTGCCAGCATTATGAATGCACTGAAGTACAAAGAAAAGGAATGTATTTAAAATAGCTTAAAAAATAAGGTTTTGTCAGCTTGAGTCATATTGGCTGAAACTGGTCATTGAGTATTCCCAGGAGTAATCAATTGTTGGAGCAGAGGGGACAGAGGGATAACACACATGAGTGTGTTAAGTAGCTGAGAACTCAAGTTCTTACCCCTTCACTCACCCCAGCTAAAGATGGGTACTTATGGCATGTACCCATGCCATAAATACATTTGATTTACTATTCACCTAAAAAAAAAGTAAAGTCACTGGTGAAAACAGGATTTGGATATTTTTACCACAAAAAATAGTCTTGGTAAAAGACTTTGTCACCCAATTGGAGCATATATTGTTATATATATTCAAATTTAAATTTTAAATGCAAAATATCAAATGATCTGCAATAGTTTCACTTATAGTTTACAGGTGATTAGAGTATTGACAGCTGTGACAGTACATTTAGATGACATGCAGAGTGATAACTGCACTCACAATCTGAGTCTGCATTTCAGTTCATTGACATTCAATTGGAATATTTTCCCCTGGAATTTATTTGCAGGTCAAATGGCAGGAACTGATGATGGTCCAAAAAATTTAAATAGAATGAGACAAGTTTCTTGTCTACATACAGTACTTGAATGCTCAACAGTCAGTTGAATATTTCTTATATGAACATGAAACTAAATGGAATAATTTCTGGGTGAAATTTCAGTAAATAGTGCAGCCCTACCTGCATCCAACTTCCAAAGACAGAAGTACAGTAAGTCATCTCTGATGATAGCTTCTTGCTTCTTGAGATGTACCTTATTTTTCAACCTTTACAGGAAGAAGTCAAAAAGATTGATTTTTTTTTTTTTTTTTTTTTTTCTCAGTAACAGACTGCCGCCTTCTCTTTTCTCTCTAGTAAGGAAAATGCATTGTCAAGAGCTGAACTAACTCCTGCTGGTGTATTAATTAATACCACCACCTGGATCTATCAACAGCAAGACAGCCAGATTCACACCAGGGGATAAAAAACAATCTGCACCTTGTCAGCCCTGCCACACTGGGAGTAGTCACAGGTCTGCAGCCCCTGGTAATTACTCACCCGGGTCTTCACACTGCCTGCATTTCCATTTTGATTGTTGACATTGCACAGTACTGCCTCATCTGCCTAAAAAGGTGGGAAAAAGTGAACAAAGTATGTCAGGCCTGGTAATTACACCACTGTCACCTCTCCCAGCTCTTGGACCCCATCAGCAAAATGATAGTTGTCAGTCTCCTGTTAACTGTTTCATTAAAAGGGAATGATTATGTTAAGTTGAGTGAATGAGTTGACACTAAGAATCAACACCTTCTGAGCAGCTGTGAAAACATTTAGAATGGATTTATGTACCAAGAGCCTAAGTGAAATGAGAAAGAACAACCATAGATCGAACAAATTAATAAAAAATGGGAAAAAATATTAATTTAAATTAATCTTGTGTAGTTGGAAAAATATATTTGAATGCCTGACAAGAAAATAAAACTGTATTTTTGAGGGTCTGAATATGTTTAAAAGAAAGCACTTATAAAGTTATGAACTAAAGTCCACTGAGGGATTGTCTGAGTTGTGTCAGCAAATTCACATTTTCAATAGTTTGCACACTTTTTTTTTTAAGTGTTTGTGGAATTTATCTGTTGATATCAAAGAGACCATTTCTTTCAGGACAAGAGAAGGAAACATCAGCAGGTTCTGCACAAAACACAAAAATAGGCTGAGAATACATCAATAACTCTGACCCATATTTCAGCACTGACAGCACAGCTCAGTGCAGGATTCCAAGGGATGAATCCACAAGTTTTATTAAATCTCTCTCATTTAGATTTGTTAATATAGAAAATATCATATAAAAACTTATCTACAGTATAGTTGACAAGCTGATTTTGGATAATGTGCCAGTGGTATGATTAGAGAACTTCAGGCATTTCAAATTTTGTCTCCTGAAGCCTTTTGCATCACGTGATACAGAAGGGACATGTTAACAGTGGTGATACATGGAATGATAAGGCACACATGGACAGAGAGAGATTAAAAGAGGATCCAGTTTTAAGGTTATGAATATCATCATTATCATCACTTGTGCATGTTGGAGGAGATAGGGAAGGAGGTCTTTGGGAGGCAGAAATCTGGTGCTAATCTAAATAGCTGGGTGCTGTTTATTTTCCATTTCAGGACAGAACCAATTGCCAGGTGCAGATCAGGCATCAGTACTTTAGATATATGTGGGAATTGCAGCCTTGTATGTATCATAACAATCACTAAGTGCTGCTTAACAATGGTGTTTGTACCTCAAATGGATCCCCTGCTATTGCAAGGCAAGAGAATTCCAGGTCTGCATTTGTCTTGAAGTTCTAAGGATCTCCTGCTCATACCAGTAGCCAGTAGGATTTGTGTATTTGTTGTATTTTATCAGATAAAAGGTAATATAGATATTTATTGCCAGTTCAGAATAAAAAGATTCTCTCTACTTCTACTGCACAGGACAACCACCTCACCAACAAGAGAGTTACTGTGAACCCCAGAACAGATCCCTGTAATGTCCATTTCTCCTGTGTGGCTTTATTATTATTGTTGTTATTCTTAATGCCATCATGAATTATGAATACATAAAATTTCCATGTGAACTGTCCCTTTTGATGGCCAAAATTTGAGCTTGTTGAATCACAACATTTCAAATAGGTTCAAAGAGAATACATAGCTTTGATGAAGGGATAGCACTTTCTGGAGATTTATTTTCCTGAATCATTGTTAGAGCAACACTGAGATTCCCATTTTGAGCTGTCATTCTCATAGGAAAAGTCAGTCAAATAATGTCTGTACATGGAGATGCACAGGAAACAGCTAAACAGAAACACCTGCAGGGTTTGCTCCAAAATATTCTGAATAGCAAAGAAATCTTGCCTCTGCCACAGCATCTGGAGCAACCTGGTATGGATTGGCTCATTGTGCAGATAAAATAGGGGTTTTTTTACTTTACAGCACTTCTCTTGTCTATTCTACAAATCATCTTGTAGGTGCTTTAGTCAAGGCAAGGAAAAAGGTTTCAAACAAAATAGAATTTGCAGTCAAACAGAATAATTTTTATCCATACAAAGATTCCCCAAACAGTCTTACTGGTATATGCCACGGAGCAGAGAATGCCAAGACTTTATATTTGTTTCTGTAGGAATTTATGTATTTGAAGTACAAATTTGAGAGTTTTGGCCTTCTATGAGAAACCTGTCAGCTTAAAGATCAACAATAATGGGGTTCACAGTGTAAGTCCCATAAATTGTGAGAAGTATTTTTTGATTAAGCAGTAGAGGTTAAAGGATTTTAACTTCAGAATCTTCATTTAATCTGTTCAAGATTTTCTAGGCTTCAGTATTGCCTGCCAACTCTGTGCCAGGATGAGTGGGATGGATTAAAGAGAGGGCCAAATGTGTAGTTCTCCACTGCTTTGGAGGTGGAATATTTCTCTGGAGTTGGAAACATGGCATGTGCTGTTCCTTGTACCATACTTTTCAGGGTGGTTTGTTGCTCAGGAGGGCTAGGATGGTTTGGTTTTTGCTTTGAAGGACTGTAAATTTTGTGCTTCAAAATACCTTTGTTATTAAATCTGTTGTTCCCTGTTAATTTGGAGGATAATGACCGAACCAAGGAACCAGGATCTATCCTATTGGTCTGTTCCTATTATTTATTCCTAGTATGCCTATGTTTTTCTTGCACCTGCTGCCAAAACAACCAGCTGTATATTACTTTATGTTTATGTAGTGCCACACCAGTGAATTCAGAAAAATGCCATAAATAATAGTTAAACAAAACTTTTTGGCCAAAAATGGTTAATGTGGGATAAATATGAAATTGTAAACCAGATACAGCAATGTGCCAGAGACAGTGAAATTACTGTATCACAATACTGGCAAGCAATTTTAAATACAAAGATATGACTTTTTATTTTGTTTTGGCTTGAAAGCTATTAAGGTTAATGAGTGGAGTCTTGTCTCATCTTCTCTCATCTTGTAATTGCTGTGGCAGGTCACAAACCCTATATAAAATCATATAAGAGTAATAAAAAAAGCTCTTAGCTTGAACCAAATGAGTTCATATTTCTACTGTAACAGAGCATGAGAGCTGGGGTTTTTGAACCCAATGAGTAAACTATCACTATGCTCAGGAAAAAAAAAAAAAAAAAAGGAGGAAAATGTCCTTTTCACCAGATATAATTCATTACTAGGCATAACCTAGTCCACAGATAGATGCATCCTTGTTTTCGTGTATTCCTCTTATTCCTTTCTTCCATCAGAGTTCAGAAATCCAGGAGTGCAACATTGTCCCCCTGTCCTTAATATTGGTGGTTATGGACAAAAACAAATGAACATGGAAAGGGATTAATCTACAGTAGAAAACTGTCATGAAGCTCTTTTTAAGGAGAGATCATTTGCATTTGCAACATAACATTGTTGACATAAGCCATTCTCTTGGTATATTGTTTTGAGTTGCAGACTTACTCTGCAGGGTTTTTGTTCTGTTTGTTTTGTCATGATAAAACTTTCATTGATCTCCTGCATATTTCTCCTGACTTTTAAACTTTTAATCTATTATTAAAGTGCTCATTTGAATTGAAGGCTAAAGTCAGAAATGGTTTTACTATATTAAAAGTTTTTGAATATACAGGCAGGTATCTATCCAGTAGAACTACCTAGCTGAGGAATATACAGCTAGAAACACAGAGAAATTAGATGTAGAGAGAAACCTAGAAATTCTGTTTTGCCAATTCCTGCATTCTCCTCGTAGAAGTTATCCAAGTAAACAATTGTAGCTCATTAAAGTGGTCGAAATTTTAAACTTGTACTTTATACATCTACTCTTCTGATGCTGTTAATACTTTATCTTCTGGATTTCTTCCTCAAAGAAAACTTTATCTTCTAGATTTCTTCCTCAAAATGTAAAATATTTCTGACATTAAAGGCAAGTATGCCTGAAGTCCAACATATGTTTAAATCAAGAAACAATTAACATATGCTGACTTGTAGGCTGAAGATTCCCAAATTACACATACTTTGTTAGCTATTTTAGAACTTACATGTTCATACACTTAAAAAAATATTAAAACTACTTCTAACAACTTTAAATGGTTTTAAGTGTATTTTAAGTTCCCCCAAGTAATAAATATAAACATTGTGCATAATAAAGACCATATTCTGGGCCTGATAAATTCTCATATTTTTATCCCTCTCACTCACACACTTTTCTCACAGAAGTAAGATGAAATACTCAGTCCCCGGTTTTTGTAATTTTACTGTCTCTGAGATTTTGTCTATAATGGTTTTGTGCATTCTTTTTTCAAAGTATGTGCACTGTGTGTTTTATGAGGAGATTAGCATTTGATTTATCTCTGAACAGGGGACAGCTACAAGGAAGAGCCTAAAACTGTATTCCTTCTGCAAAATGTATTGTTCAAGCTCCAGGGGTTTGTTTTGTTTTTGCTTTGTTTTCACAAAGCTACATTGGATAAGACTATGAAAAGAAGTGGGCTTAAAACCATTCTTGAATATTATGGTTATCAGAAAAGGGTCACAAAGTTTTGACAGGAATACTTGTTCTCTTTCCTGCTGCCCACTCCCTGCCCCCAGGATAGTGTAGAAAATCCTCCTTATATTTGAGAGACTTTACTGAAAATTGTTAAGATGAAATACGACAACCTGAAAGAAATTACTGTTTTTGAAAATTGCAAGGAAATGGAAATAGACATTTTAGAAGAACAAGCTTCAACAAGAAGTAGTCATGATGTAGTTCTGGCAGACAAAGCAAGATGTCTTCAGCTCAGATTTCTCAAGATCTGAGGGAGGAAATCTGTGTATGGCTCAAAATATTCTAAAAATGTTGGACCCTGTTTTGCAGTTTCCAGGCATGGAACTGCTGCTGTTTGGTTCTGTGGACTTCTCAGTAAGGAGAAAGTAAAATGCATTAATTCTCTGGGTATAAAATTATAAAGAGAGATTTTCTTATCGGCTGAGCCACGTGCCTCTCTGTATCTAGATAAATGTATTTTATATGGCCTTCCATAAACTTTGTACTCTTCCTCTCTGGCAGATTTCAGAGTTGGAAACATGTAGAAGTAGAATGAGCAGGTAGCAAGGTGCTAACAAATGAAAAAATACTTATTTTGGCATACATGTTTTCTAATTTATTGTATGTTTCACTACCATTATATGGAAACCAGCCACACAAAAAAACTTGCATATGAATACAAAAAACTGACATGTCTATTTTTAGAGACCTTAATTTTAAAGCAGACCAGACAATATGCAACAAAAGCTGCATGTATGCAAGTGCATTTCTACAGTGCCAAAAATATGTATTTCTTAGAACAATATTAATTTCCATGTCGTTCCAATTCCCAGTTTCTTTCCTTAATTGGGGTCTTCAGTCCAGCTGTGTAAAGTCCATTTGTGAATTGTATAGTAAAAAGGAGGCTCCCTTGAGTGAGGAGAGCTCTTTTATTCCTTGTGCTTGTGGAGGATTCAAAGTGAAGTGAGAGAATTGCTTTAGAGTGTCACCATTCCAGTGATTTAAAATAAAAAATAAATAAAAAGGCAATTGTTGACTTACAAGAACAATTCTCCTTCACTGGTAATAACAGGGATTTCCATGATCTGTTTTGCTCCATTTAAAAAGACAAAATCAAAACACCTTCCAAAATTAAGCAAAACTAAGCCAAGACAATTGACTGAAACTGTCTTAGATAAAGCAGTTGCTTTGCTGCACTCTATAGATGTGTACTCTGTTTTTATTCCCCTCCAGACTTCTTAAAATCACATTGTTATCTTAGTCTTTGAAATGTAAAAATGCTGGCACATCAAAGAAATATTGTGATGGTCAAAGAAATTTAGAAGGAGAGTGTATATAATGAATACTTAACACCGGAGCTTTACTTTTTTTTTTTTTTTTTTTTTTTTTAGATTTTCCATGTANTTTTTTTTTTTTTTTTGTGCAGATATCCATTGTAGCAACTTAGGGCTGGAAAATGAGGCATGAAATTGTTTGTAGAAGGTTCAGTAAATTGAATCTTAAGCATTTGTATGTTTGCTGCAAAACTAAGCTTGCAATTTTAGTCATAACATAGGTTTCTTTGCATTTGTTCTATAGCTTATTAAACAAAAAGCAGATAAGAAAAACAGCAGCAGAGAAAAACATTTTGAGGATTATAAGGAGCATACAAAAGCCAACAACACATCAGCAGAGATGAGGACACCCTCTGTGAATAAAGAGGTGTTTTGGTCATGTTGAGGGTACAAAAAGTGTAGTGAATTGACCTTCTCTAAACTTCTGCAATAGGATTCAAGCCCTCTACATGATCTGGAGGCAGACAGGGCTGTCATTTCAGCACACAAAGCCTCTCCTTTCTGCTGCCATGTTTATCCAGCTCGCTGTATTTAGGGTTGCCTGTTGCAAGATTGCTGAGCCATCTTTACTACTGTTCTTTCCTACAGTAAACATACTCTTTCGGACTGGTTGGCTTGCACAAGTCTGAAATCTTGTTTTCTCGTCCTGCTGCCTTCAGTCAAGATTGCCACTTGAATAAAACTTTTCCTTAGGTCAGTAGTGATTCCATCATGTGATGGGTGATCCCATTCTCCTGGGGCCCTCTTTTGAAAATGTCTTCTGAAAATGTAAAATGTCAGTGTGGGGAACAGTGTGTTTGAAATGGCAGGGAGGCACCGTTGGGTGGCCTGGTAAAACCATTTGTGCCACTTCTGTGTTTCTGTCTAACACAAAATACATTAACTCCTCATTTGGAGTATGGGTTTTTATTTAGAGGAATACTAGTTGAAAAAGTAAGACTTACAAAATAGTAGAAATCATTAAAACTAGTGCACTTTACACATACAGAATGTCCATCTCTGAGGTATTTTTAATGAATCTGTACGTTCCTAATTTGGGGATTAAAAGATAGACAAAGAATGCTTTATTTGAAACAGAATACAGGATATGTCTCTTCTTTAGGTTACATTTGCTTTCTAAATATTTGTGCTTATATTACTCTTAATTTTACATATTTCCTGCTTATTTTACTGTAAAGAAGGTAAGTTGGCTTCATCTAAATTTTAAGTATTTACTTCCAGAAGTAGGAACTTAGCTGCTACATCCATGGACCAGTTCAGTCTGGGCTGTTTCACCCCATCAGGCCCAGTGTAATCTGGTCCTCCGATTATTTAAGGACATCTTCAAACAGAGCCCTTCTGGGATATCATACCTGAGGAAAACATTTGAGAATATTGAGAAACCTGTGAATTTAAAACCCATTTAATCAACATATTTTCATGAAGCTGTGATTCAAAATAAAATGTCAGATGGGCTGCAAAATTCTACTAATGAATTGGGTTGGACAGGAATGCTCAGAATATCAAAAGAAATCTGACACCTTCCCTACACACATCTTTGATTCAGAATAGTTTTATCAAAATGGAAGACTCTCAGTAACAGGCAGAGTTGATGAAAAATAAACTGTTATCATTGTACTTGTTTGTTCTTTTGTGGGAAGTGCAAGTGTTTGTTAAAATAAAAAAGGAAATTCTGCTGCTGTGTATGAATTTCTTCATTTGTCCTCCTCAGGTATATTCTGCCTGAATTAGGAGTAGAAATGATCTTATTGTGTCATTGTTTGTTCAATGGTCATAACTCAGATACCAGCTTTATATGAAGTTTAATAGTGTTATGAACCAGATATAAAATAAGTCTGTGTAGTTATATACATATAATTCTCTATTATCATCTCTCTGTAGATGCATTTCTCAGGATATTAAGTAGGTACTTTAAAGAGTCAGTGGTAATTTCAGTCTTCAGTACAATACTTGAGAGGGCAGTTAAAGAAAATCTATTATCCCTTTCTCCCTCAGGAAAGATAAGGAGAGTGGAAAATTAGTTCCTATTGCCAAATTACACTTTATCCTGGAGGAGCAGTTACTTCCATTCTTATGTCATATATCCTGACTTTCTTCATTCACTGAGAAGATCCTGGTTTACACAGGATGAAAGAACAGGAAAGGTAATGTCCAATCAGTTCCTCTCTCATTTTCATGCTCATCCAGATATTATAATGCTGATTAATTTCATCCTTAGGTTCATTCAGTTCAGCCTGTGAGATGTGTCTGGGCTTCATTTGCTTTGATCCTAAGGGGAAAAATGCCAAAGATACAAGTCTGGCCTGTATGGGAATGTATAACATTTATTTCTTAAGGCTGTTTGCTTAAAGTTTATACCAATTCCAGAAGCTTCAGAGTTTGAGGACAGAATTAACATATCCTATATGACCAATCATGTCTTATATGAACAAAATGTATCAGAAAATGTAAAGTTTTTTCCTTTTTTTTCACTTGGATGATTGTGACTAAGGCATTATGTTCTTAATTTTTAGTTCTTCGTAGTTTAAACAACTTAGTAGTTTAAACCTCTGCAACAGAATTAATGGAAGGACTAGTCCTCCTAATTTTTGCTTCCACTGTGCAGAGATGACAGTTATTATATAAGATACCTAATCACAAGGAACCTTATCCAAGGTATTCATTCTTGTGCACTAGCATTTACATCATTTATAATATGCTGTAATACTTTACATTGATTTATTTATTTATATTCTAGATATGTTTTTATATTCCATAATACTTTTAGAGATTTATGACTGCCCTCATCCCTACTGTGGGGCCTAAGAATGTGGTTGCATTTGATACATAAAAAAAAAACTTCTGTGTAAACAGAAGTTTAAGTTCTAAAAGGGGGAGGGTTTGTAGATAAATCTAGCCTATGGTAGATTTTGCACTCTACAAGGGAAATGGAGTAGGACAAATGACCATGAGTGGCAAATAAGCTCAGGAATGAGCAAACTGATCTACACTGGTCAGCAGTGTGCTCTTGTGGCAATGCTATCCTGGGATGCATAGGAGGAATCTTGCCAGCAGATCAACAGAGGTGATTCCTCCTCTCTTCTCACACAGGTGAGGCTGCACCTGGAATAATGTCCAGTTCTGGGTTCCCAGTACAAAAGAGAGTTGGAGCTGCTTCCTAATTGCCAAAGCCAAATCAAATAATGGACTGGAACATCTCTCATCCAAGGAAAACCTGAGAGAGCTAGGATCATGCAGCCTAGAGAAGGGAAGGCTTTTGTGCTTGTATATACATAGAGAGAGAAGTTTTATATACTTATTGATGTGTACAAATACCTGAAGGTATAGATGAGGCACAGACTCCAGTGGTGCCCAGTGACTGGCCAAGAGGTAATGGGCATAAACTAAAACACAGAAGAATTCATCTGAGCATCAGGAAACTCATTTTCCTACTGTGAGGCTCACTGAATGCTGATCTAGGTTTCCCAGAAACTTCATGGAGTCTCCTTCATCCTTGCAAATATTAAAAAAAAAGTCTGGATATGGTCCTGAGCAACCCATTCTAGGTGGGTCTGCCTGAGCAAGGCAGCTGGAGAAAATGACCTCCAGAGGTCCCTTCCAACCTCAGCCATTGTGTGACTCTGTAAAGACAAAGGGAAAAATGCAACTTCAAGGGCAAAAACTATTTTTTTCCTCAGAGGAAAATAGTGGCTGCAGCTATTCTGATTTCAGAGACTCCACTATATGCAATATTTACTATTCTTCTAAGTACATATTTCTTAATCAATGATTTAGTTTGAGCTCCTATTTTGGTCAGCAGTATTTTGGAATGAATCTAAGATCAATAAGTCTGGGGTGCTGAAGGAAAGAAAACTCATGATAACCAATTTTATGTACTTCATTAATAAATTTAAACAGAAGAGGTTAATTCTAATAGTGAAGGAATAACAGAAGTTTCTCTTTTAAGATTTACTCACTTTGTAAATGTACCACTCATTTATTTCTTGTACTCATGGGAAAGAAAAAAACTTCAAAGCACTTTGCTATTTGATTCTGAGAAATACACAGTCTCTTAGCCTCTCTGCCTCCAAAATCAGAGGAGATCCTTCCTTTACTGGGGAGTTCTAGGCCTGGCTGGTTTTGCTGCCCAATCATTTTGCCTCTGTGGTCTGTTGCTCTTTTCAGCATTAACATTTTCCAGCTGCACTTAAATCTCAGTGGTGGCTGGGTTTCTGCTGTGCTAGGTGCTTTGTGGGCACATGCCTCAAACAACTTAGAAAATGAGGAGGAAAAACAGTAGTTCAGGCAGTCAGTGGTAGGGATAGAAGGGGAGTCCAGGCCTATATTTTGGACTTAGACTGTGTGTTTGGGAGCATGCTGTGTCCATCTTCACATCCCACCACCTCCCATACGCTCAGGCAATCTGGTCCAACTCAGTACAACAGGAAAAAAACCACAGCAAAAAGTTCATTCATGTTACCCTTTCAAAGATCCAGGAAATGCAATGCTGCCAGGATTTACATAATCTGTGCTTCTTGAAGTGACTTTGGAGGAGCAGCCACAGGGAGACACAACCATGTTTTGTGGAGACCTGTCAGAAAATAAATCCTGGAGAATCCATGAAGGAAGACTGTGGAGTCCTCCACTAGAATGATTAGGATTCTGGGTCAAATTTTGTTAGGTTTTACAAGATTATTCTGTAAATCTTCAGAAAGGTCCTACAGAAGAAATATAGTGGGATTAGTATTAACAATATCATTTTATTTTAAAGAAGTATCAACTAATTTCGTAAATACTTATACAACCTATACAATGTAAATTAATAATATTTTTTTTAATTTAAAATGTTTTCTCCTCCTACCAGATATCTTTGTTTTACACCATGAGAAAGAAACCTTAGAAAAAAACCTGTAATATAAAATCTAGAGGTCCAGGAAGAAACTTCTTGTCCTGGATTTTATGGTACAGCTCAGATTGATATAGATTTTGTTTTAAAGTAATTTAGAGATTCTATTGGGATGTTTTAGAGTCAGTTTATGAAGCTTTTATGTTCACTGTAGGGCCCCTGTCCTAAGTAAATGACACAGAGTTAGTGAAATTACTCCTGAGAGTAACTGCTCAGCAACATGAAGAGGCTGTTTTAGAACCCAGCCTATTGAGACAGGGGATGGTATCAGCACTTTGACATGGTCCACTGTTTTTGATTTTATAACAAAATATTTAAATATTTCATTAATAATTTTCCTGTTTTCAACATTTGCTTTCAATTTTTTGAAGAAGCCTACCTTTAAGTCTTATTAATATGAAGATTTTATTCCAAATTCTCAAAAGTGATTGGGATATTTTGATGTCCTAATAGTGCTTAACTCCATTAGAGATGACAATACTTTTGCATCTCTGTAGTGAGCTGTATGTATTTATCAGCTGTTATCTATCACTCTGAATAGAAATGGAGAAAATCTAAATCCCTTAGTGATCACACTGTGTAGGTATGAATGAATTATTTAAAGGAGTACCCTCTTATTTACTTACAAGTCTAATAAAGGAGCATGGTTTTTTTCTTTGTTTTAAAGAGAGAGATCAATTATTCTGTGCTACTCCAGGAAATTTTTCTGTAATTAGAAAGCAACCATATGTCATATTATTCAGATAACTTTTGGCCCTATAGTATAGAAAACACATTGATAATTCCTTATTGGTTCCTGGATACTTCTTCCTATCTGTATTTTAAGTGATCTTTTGTTGTTCCTTTGAACAACAGCAACAAAAACCTCAGCTGTGTTCTCAGCTACTTGGTAACAATGGCCCAATTTTCATCTTCGCATCCTTTCATTTCAAAATTGCCTGTGCAGGTGGTTGCTGTGCAGCTCTCTTCCCTTTACATGACTACAAAGCCTGTGGCTTGTAATCAGTCTGGTTTTAGCCTGGGACACTTTGCAGGGATTGCCCTGGCAGAAGTCAGAAATGATTGATTCCTTGCTGACCTCTTCTACCATCCCCCAGGAGCGTTCTCAGTGCCTGGGTGGTCTGACTGCCCCTTGGAATCACTGAAGTCTGTTCTTTGCAGCTTTCTTGGTGTCAGTGTTCAAATACTTTGTTTGCTCTGTAGCAAGTAGCTGTCCAAATGAAATTGCAGGAAATTGCACCCAAACTGGAAGAGCCCTTTTTTCCTCACTCGTTCTGTGTCTTGTGTGTTACCTTTCTCCTGGCCTCTCTATGTTCTTCCTTCCCTTCTAGTGTCTTTCATGTGTATGGCTAAAAACTGATCAGCAAAAGATCTCAAATTCCAAAGCACTATATCTGACTGTTTGTTTTTGTTTTTGTTTTTTTTTTTCATGACTGTCCTGTTTTTGACAGGAAAATTACAGGAAAAATTGGAATGTTTCTGGTTGGGAAATCACATTCTACTTTCAAGATAAGTGAAAAAAAAATTATGGCAGTTCCCCCTAACAATGCATTGACAGGTACATTTCTACCTAAGTCATTACATCTATTAGCAATGAAACACAAAGTCCACCAGATTTTTCTAGCAATACACCCCAATCCTGACCAAAATTGGTGGGTTATGATCTCACTGAATTCTCTTATGAACACATACAACACATCTGTGTTCTTTGAGATAGAAACACAGTACTGTTTCCAGGAGATGGAGAAAAACCATTCTCTTCATATAGTACTTTACTAAGTTGTAGCTCTGTGGGCTAGACAAGGGAAAACTACTAAAATTTTCAAACTAATCCCATATCTGGGTCACTCTTTCTCAGCACCCATTCACAGGAATGTTTGGTTTGTATTTAGGCATTTTTGTGTGAAGACAAAGTGGTTCATATAATGTTTGCTTACCTTACACTCGAGAATTCATCTTCCTTTTTTGGTTTAAATCCTTCTGATAATGAATGGTGATTGCAGGTGTGGTGTGAGCTGCCTTTCCTGTAGTACTGTTAAGATGGAGCAATCAGACAGCATCAATGTACACTAGAAAGAGAAGGAAAAAATAAAGGGAAGACAACTCTGCACTACAGGGATATGACTAAAATGCATTCTGTTTTCCCAAATCTATCACAGACATTGCACCAGGAATTTTACACAAGTTAACACACCTGCTCATGGCAAAGCTGAATTTCTGTCTGCTGTTTTAAATCTTCCTTTTTTTTTTTTTAAATGGGATTTCAGTTATGAAATTGTTTGTGTTTACATTAACAGCCAAGTGGAAATGTGCAAACTGCTCTGCATTTCAGAATAGTATCAAAGTGTCATAACTGAGCTCCTAAAGAGCACAGTCATGCTTTGGAAAACCTTGAGTTTGCAGATCAGAATCTGGGGGCTTGGCAAGGGGAAGGGAGTGTTGTTAGAGGGACTTTTTTGGTGAGGAGGAGGCTGTGTGTTTGAGCACATCAGCAGATGATGAAGAAAGAAATTTTCCTGCAAAATTGTTCCACTTCTGTTTGGCAAACAGCTTTCTCTTTCCTTATTTTTTCTTTTTTTTGTTTGTTTTGTTTGGTTTGATTTGGGTTTTTGTTTGTTTGTTGGGTTTTTTGTTGTTGTTGTTTTGGTTTTTTTTAAACATTAAGTACTGGACTTCTTTCACATGAAAAGTTTAATGAAGTTGTTGCCTTATAGGATCCTGTATGTCTACAGTGACAGCCTGTTGCCAGTCATCTGTTGGCTTTCTCTTTCAGTAGTGATTAAAGGCCACCAAATGGATAGCACTAGAAAACATTTTCAAAATAAGAAATTCAGGCATATTCCCTCCAGTAGAGGGCATTGATACTTGAGCATATAACCTGAATTCTTTGGGAATAATGTCACTAGCAGGAGATAATCATGGCAACAAATCTTTCCCCCCACTGTACAAATCTAGAAATGGGTGTTGCATTTGTAACCATGTTTTCACTTGTTTCTTTTTTGTCTCCCTGAGAACAGGAGAAAAAATTATTTTCTTTTTCAGCTGTCCACATACAAGACAAGGATTCCATATACAATAAGGAATTTACAGCAAATGCCAATGGTAAACAAAACTTTTAAGGACAACTGCAATTCAGAGACGAGGAGTAAAAGAGAAAACACTGCTTGGTGTGTTTATATGTGCTCAGTAAAAATTGTGACCTAGCAATGGAGCAACCTGCATGGAAGATGAGAGGTACAGGGCATGTGAAGAAATGTCTTTTAGGGTCATATAATAGAAGTGATTCTTTATATAATTAAAACAGTTTCTCTAAATGATTCTAAGTGAGTAGAGTTGTAGGATCTGGGTGCAAAAAAAAAAAGTGTACACCTAACAAACAGAAGTCTATCATTAGGAGCTGGCTAGCTGATGACCTAGTGTGACAGAGCTGATTAGTGACAGCATTAAAATCCTGGCTCTTGGTCTCCCTGTCTACCCTGTTACTGTTCTTGCATTCCCTAAAACACAGTTCTTCTGAGTGTTGAGCACTGCTTGCAGACCTTCTGCCATAGAGCTAAGGTGAGAGTCAGTCAAGAGGTATTTTGGGAGATGCTCACAGTGGAAGATGATGCCAATTCACTCTCTTTCACCCAAGCAGTCTTTTTCCAAAGGTAACAGGGGCAGGAAAGTGTCCATGGGGGTGATATTAGTGATCAGCATACATTTTTTTGGTGTCCACAAGAGATCTGGGGATATTTTCCTGCAGGAATGTGTTTAGTTTTATAGGCCTGTATCCTTATGCAAGTAAGTGACTGTGTGATCTAGCAACCTGAGTTGAATAGCCAGTCCTTTAGGTCTTTCACAGGCTATGAATACAGTAAGAGCACTCAACCCTTCTGAAGATATGCAAATGTAGGCATTTAAAAGATTTACATTCATCTTTCACAGGCCTCAGAAATATAAATATGAAATATCCAGAACCTTGTCACTTCAGTAATAATTAGGCTGATGGCCTATTATGTTCGATTGCAAATCAATATAGTATCTTTTGGTGCCACTTGAGTTCTTGAGGGTTGGCTTGGGGCCAGCACTAGTTATACAATTGAAGAGCTGCAGCTGCATCGAAAACTTCTCTGCCATTTCCATTCAGAAAGAATAGACTGGTAACAATGGTGGCCAGCCTCTTCATAGTAATTGTGTGCAAGTACACATTTTGAAATAGTGTTTTTGTTCAGCAGGTGCTGTTATTTTAGTTTAATTTGAATTTTGAAATATGGAGGAGAGAAGGGGCCTAATCTTAACAGCATCTAACCTACAGCTGTTCAGAACAGGACAGCAAACAGCATATGTTGCTTAGATGAAAATCATAATTGCTTATTCTTCCTGGCATATTAGCAGACCAGTGCTGAGCCTCTGAAATTATCCAGCATTTTCAGGCTTTTACTTTACAAAGTGATCCACAATACTCTGGAAGAACAATTCTAGAACATCTGACAGTGAGTTTTCCCACACACAGCTACTTGGTTTTACTTCAGAAAACACAGACTGGGTAGAGATAATTTGCCAAGGCAGTGTCAGAAGCACTGATCTCCAGAAATATTAATGCAGTGCAAAGTCTATGTTATTTCAGCATACTGCAAAAACTGTAGAAATAGCTTGTAGAAAATGATGATTTCTTGGGAACAAACTGTCTGTTTGTTTTCCTCTTCTCCTTTCAGGCTTATATCTATCCTTAGGGTCTGAGGAGGACAGAAAGGTCACAGAGTTTTTGAGTGTATGTGTTAGTCAAAAATATTTACTGAAATTTGAAATTTTCATCCAGGTTTTTTTGATTTTTTTTTCCTATGGGCTACTGTTTGGAGATTTAAAATCAGAGATAGATAACTTGCATTTCTTGAAAATTTTCTCCATGTAAGTGTTAGAAAACAGGACACACTGGAAAAGGCAAAAAAAGAAAGATGTAGAATAGGTGTGATTAGAGTCAAAGGTTTAAAACTTTAAATTCTTTTTGTCATAAGTCTGACTCAAAAATCTGACTAAAAGTCTTTAATTAAAAAGGTGTTGGTAACGATGCTTACCTTGAAAAGTAGTGGGCATGTATTTTAAACATTTCTTATCATCTGACACAGCTTGTATAATCTAAACTAAAGTGCATTATTTTTAGGATCAGTGCTTAAATGAGAATTTCATTGAGAATCTTAAATGAGAATTTTTGGAACTGGAATATTGTTATTTAGATGCCTTCAATATGATCCTTTTTCTTGCTAGTGCCTGCTTATGCCTGAGTCTTCTAAATGGTCATTACAGAATGAATAATATGTAACAAGTCAGGTTTGGCTCAAGCAAATTCATTAAACCTCAATGACCATTCTGTATATATATTTATATATCACTGTTTGCTGGTTTCTGTTTTGGGATGTGTGAAAACAAAGAGAGGTTTTTTCACAACTAATATCCTGTTAGTCTCAAATATTTTCTAGCTGCAATTTCATTTAGATCAACATCCTGAGGGAAGGAGAGGCAAAAGAACGTATCATTGTGCTGCTCATCAGCCCCAGTGAAAGTGCTGGTTTTGTACTAAACTAAGAGGGAAAAGTAAAATAATGCACTCACAATTCAGCATGCAAATAATAACCAAGAATAGAGTTTCTTCATGAAATATTTCCCTGGAAACCCAGAGGTTTATATTGTTGAAAATATTAAAGTTAAAATAAAGTATGATACATGAGACAATCGCTGTCTAGTTTTGGCAAAATCACTTTAAAAATGAGATGCTTTTTTTCTTAATGCTTTCCAAAGGAAGATGCAAAGTGAAAAAAATTACTGAGTAATGTACAAGTTTGGTGGGGTTTTTTATACACCTGGGAAGACTGGCTAGGTAATGTGCTCTGCTAGGTCTGCCATCCATGAATAAAGGACTAGTTGAGATTTCAGTCTGTTACCACCTGCCCCTACAGAGGTCACAGAGATCCCAGGTTCTTCTTATGGACCCTTGGGGAAGATTAGAGGGAAGAGACAGGGAAAAGAATTATGGTCTTTGTAAATATATATATGTAAGTTTTACTTTGGTTGCAATGGAAAGCAGGTATGTAGCCATTTTGGTTGTTATTATCTACAGTAATGTAGCACTTAAGGATATGTATAAAGAAAAATAGAAAAGGGAAGAAAGGATGAGAATAGATCTTACCACCCATTGACCTCTCAACAAGACTTGGTTGATGTAATTTTGAAGTAGTTGGAAGTTGAAGAGGTTATTTTTTTGTCACCAGATCCACTCAGTTTGACTTAATAGAAGCTGAGAAACAAAACTCTTATTCAGATTTTCTAGAGTAACATATGCTAGTAAGAAATTATATTGATATAATTAATTTGATTCCTATCCACTACTCCAGTCCTGGAGATTCTACAGAAGTAGCTCATTAGACTTGTCCAGGCAGTGCAATAATAATATCTGGTGTTTCTACATGTGAACCTGGATCTCATTGTACTTTCCATTTCTTCTCTCCACTGCTGTTAAGGATTACATTGGAAAAGATTCCCAGTATTTCCTCATTTAGCATTTCAAACTCTCTTCTGAAAAATTCTGGCTCATTAGAGAAATCATCACAAGGTATATTGAGTAAATAACCTTTCATAGCAATTATAATTCCTCAGAGACTAAGGATAAACTATGGAGAACAAAAGAAATTTTGAAAGTCATGTCATTCATCAACTTTAAAAAAAAAAAATCAATTCTTCTAGGACAGCAAAACAAATCAGTCATAAATTATTTCAGCCAGCAATTAAGAAGCAGTAGACTGAAGATAGGCAGCAGATTTCAGCATCAAAAATATCATTTGCTGATGACAAGTTGTTGGGACTTTTTTGGTGTTTCTTTTAAATTTTATTTTTGTACAAATTAGCTCAGAAAATATTTTACAGAATCCTTTTCTCTAATAAAACAGATTCTACTCTTCATTTCCTTTCTCTTTTTCACTAACAGGTCTCCAGCTGGCCTGGGAGGCTTATCACCTCTATCTAGTTATTAACAGTCCATTTGCTTAAGTACCTACCATAATTACTTTGTATGGTTCCTCTGAGAGATGCTTCATTTAAGGAACTCTAGGAAAAGTTCTGCTCTGACTGACAAGCACACAGTCACATATCTGCCACCTGCTAGCATCTCTTAAGCCAAAATAAGTTTGTGGGAGAGACATCCTGCACTTGTCTGTATTTTAAAGATTTTATTTCACATCTCTCTTTTCCCATTCTTTTATCCCATTTTAAACTACCTTTTCCCCCAGCTTTAGCTCTCTATGTAGTATCATCCCTGAGTTTGCACACTAGTTGCTGCTCCAAATTTTGTAGGTAGGATACTGTGCAACACATGTAAACCAGAGGGATTGCATGAACTCAATTTAGAAGGTGCCTTGTTTCAAATTGGCATGTTAACAGAATTTTGTTGTGCCTTTGACTCCTGCAACTCTATAGTCTAGAGAATAACCTTAAAAGATATTCTTTAGAATCACTAAAAGTTAGAGTAAAATATACTCTTTAGCATGTCATGTTAGTGATTTTATTTTCTGGTTGCTTATTTTAGTTTCGTTCTCTGCAGGTTCACAGACTCCCATTTTCTTTAAACTTTACCTAAAACATTGAAGTGAAATGATAGAATGATTTCCTTTATTTTCACACCTTTCACATGGCTTGAATCAAAGCCTTGCATCAACCTCTCTGATAAAGTTAGGACCAGGTTAACTCAATCTCTGTACACTTTTTTCACAGATTTGCCCTGGGTTTCAGGTTTGTAACAGATCTTGAGCTACAGCTGAGCAGAATAACTAAGTCAATGGCCAGTCACAAATTGTCCCAAAGTAATGTTGTACAGCATTGCAGGCTTTTTAGGCCCAAATGGATACAACAGAAGGGACAAGACTGAAAACTGTATTTGGAAATGTAAATATGCTTGCAAGGAATGACAGGCAGCCTTTCCCTTTTTTGAATAAGAAGTTAGAGCAGTGAAATAATTTTTATCTCTTGCAAGTCTCCTCTTGAGTGAAAATACCACACTAAGTCTATCAAAGACAATGGAAAGGCTCAGTGAATCTGGGTATAAATACTTCATGTATCCTTTATTTTATGCCTGTGCACCTAAAAATAATAGAAAAACCAAATCAACAAACAAATAACAAAAAAACCCAACACAAATAAAAAAGAGGCAAAAAAACGAAACCCCAAAAATCCAAAGCAAGACCATGTTATGTTAGGTTTAATAGATACACTCAAAGATTTCTGAATGCTATTTAACTGCTGTTTTCTATAGGAGAACAGCAGTAGGATATTTATCCCACAGATGTGATTGTAATCACTACAACCATTAAATATAAAAAAAGGCCCTTTCCCTTTATGCACAGGTTACCAATAAAAAACATGATGAAGGCTTTGTTCAGTCATTTTAATGCACCACCATGGAGGTGCTGTAGATTTTAGTCTTGTAGCCAGCAGATCTGTACCTTTCCTGGTAAATATATCAGTCAAATAAGTATAGCACATTGAAAACAAAATTTTGGACCCATGGATCAGGCAATAGCACACCTGTCAAAATCCAAAGGTGCCATAAAAAATGGCCTTCAGCAGTGCCTTATATAATTTGTGCTTCTTTTGTAAACCTATTCTTGATAGTTCTAGAAGCAGGAATTTATACTGAAGAATGACAGAAGTTGAACTGGAGAGGTGTGACCAATGTTACTATGGCAACACTGAGTGCTGGGTATGTGAGGAGGCAGGTAAGACCCCTGTGAATCATCAAATGCCAACCTGGCTATTATAATGAATGGTAATTGGTTAAATTATTAAGCATTCTATTGCTTATCCCACAGTAACTAAATGGCCTTGCAGTTGCTATATAATTACTGGATGACTGATGGTCTGTTTTCTCCTTGTGATTTTTGTAGTTTCTTGTCTGTCATGATAACAAGGCAGTCTAAATCTTTCTTACCAATCATAGGTCCTGTAAGGTGCTAAATGCCTTTGATTCATCAATTTCATAATGAAGTTGGCACGTTGAGTTCTCCTGAGGGTTGGTTGTCAGGGTACTATAAAACTAAGTATTGCTGCCACAGGAAACAGGTGTTTTGGTTAGGGTACTGATCTGAGATTTAAACTTTATGTCCTCTGCTAAACCCAGCAGAAAGCCAGAGTTTGTACTCTAACTTATCCAGTATTCAGATTACCTAAGCTCTCGTTACAGCTTTTACCTGCATGGGTCCCATGGTGAGGGGTAAGTTTGTCCACTTCATTCAGCTCTGTTCTACTCTTTGAACAGATGCTGAGTTGCAGCCAAGAGTCACGTTTGAGAGAGGCTCTTAATTGCCTCTGAGCCATCAGGTACCACTTCTCAGCTGGAATCAGAGCCAAGCTCACATATCTCCATTCCTTCATTGCCAGAGTGGCAAATTCCCTCTCCCTCTGGGAAAGGGATGCTGTTAGCACTGGCCTCCCAGAGGCATTAGGGCAGGAATGCAGTCCTGTGTCCACACTCAGCTTTGGTTATGAAGTTCCAGCTGACAGCTACAATGTCCCCTCAGAGAATGGGACTGTGGTTTGCCTCCTCCCCTCCATTATGGTCTCAAGCTGCATCAAGGGAAATATAGTTTGGATATTAGGAAAAAGTGTTTTACAGAAAGGTTGATAAAGTTCTGGAATGGCCTGCCTGGGAAGGTGGTGGAGTCACTATCCCTGGATGTGTTTAAAAAAAGGATGTGGCACTTAGTGACATGGTTTAATTGAGGTGTTAGGGCATGGGATGGACTCAATGATCTTTAAGGTCTCTTCCAAGCTTGTGATTCTGTGGATTCTGTGAATGGTGGGGCAAAGTCCAGTAGGAGCCAAGGAGGGTTTCCTTAACTCTCTCTGCTCGATGCCAGCAGAATCTGACTCCCAATAAATGAAAAAAAGAAGTGTTTTTCACTTATCATTCCAAGTTCCCCTATTAAATACTGCCTCACTCAACTTACTTACTCAACTTACAGGCACTCAAATCTGACTTTGAAAGCAAAAAGACATTAGATTTTTTTTTAGGTCAAACTAGCTTAGACATGCTACAAACATAGAGAGAAGAAATATGTATTTACTTTTGGGTTTGGCCACTAATTTAGTACATGGACCTGAATAAACCTCTTTCTGTGTTTACACATTCTGACTGTAAATCCTGCATAACACTTTTGTCATCCTTGGTCTGATTAGTCTGTTTAAAATTAGGGATGTCAGGGGGGTAGTTTTAGTTGTGTATTTCTGCCAGGCTTGACTCATTAGCTTGTCTGTTTAGGGTTGCTCAAGTAGTATCATAATATGTTGAATTTTGGTATCAGGACACACAGCCCATTCTGGTAGACTGCTTTGATCTTCCTTACTCTTGGCTATGGTAACTCCACAGTGGGAAGGGCTGAATGGATTTTCATGATATAAGAATTATGTCAGATATGCCAATTAACTGAAATATCTTTATAATCAGTTGTAAAAAGTGGTTATGATTTTTCTTCTGGACAAACTCATGGTCCTTTGGCAAAAGGGCCTAAACCCCCTGGGTTCTCTAATAAATGTGAAGTAGGTTTATAGTTCTCTAATACAAATATAAAGTGTCAAGCATCCTTGAATAAAAACTGGCAACAGGGCAGAATAGGCCATTTCACAAGAAACAAAAAAGGTCAGGGTGAACATGCCCTGAAAAATATTGGCAAAATTCAGTGCCTTCCTTTCAAATGGTGCTTCTGATCTTTTAGGACTCTGCATCTCCCAAATATTAGTGCTGAAGGTACCTCTCTGTCATGTCTTTGTAGTTGAGGATGGGATTTGGGGTTGCATTCTAGAGAATCTGGCTAGTTACACTGAAGGTGATTGGAGTGGGTTTCGATGTCTAATTAAGAAGAGGGATACATCTACTAAATATGTGAGTGCTCTAACTGGGAGTAGGATTATTGCTAAGCAGTTTTGGAAGTGTAGAACATGGGCTCATTCCTCACTTGAGCAGTGCTTGAAGATAACTCGGTGCAGATAACAAAACTGGGATAACTTATTTTATCATTTTGGGTAGCCTGGACTGCTATTCTGTGCAGAATGATCACACCTCTGAATTACTAAAGTTATTTGGAGGGTCTTGTGATTTGAATTGAGGCCTTGACATCAACAGATATGCATGTCTGATTTTTAATTACTATGCAGCAATGAATTCCTAGCTTCATATTTTTGGGGGCAGGGAGACAGGCATTGGAGTGAGGGAGAGTCAGCAATATATGGGGGGTTATTTCTGACAGTTTAGAATCAAACTGAGGTAGTTTCATCGACTGATATAACTTTTCTCCTTCACTTTTCAAAGGCTGGAACCTGCAGGTTTTTTAGTCAAGCACGGTATTGGAGCTCAGCAAGTTCGTGTCCACTGTGCATGTACTGTTGATGACTTCAGCAATATCCAGAACCATAAAGTGTGAATGGTTATCAATTGATATGAAACCCCATTTTTTAAGTTGCAGGCACCATGGTGCTCACAGTATTAAGGGGAGGCTGGGTTTAAGGAAGGAAGGGATGTAGAACCAAAGGAATTTGTGTGGTTTGGCAGCTCTGCTAAAGGGAACTGAGAGTTGTCTATAGATGTGAACAGTGCCTTTTCCCCCTTGGGGCTTTGCTGCAGCCTGGGCTAAAGGGAGGCAAACTCAGATAGAAAGCACAGTGTGTTGATTTCAGGTAAAAAACACTCATATGAGCTTGGAGTGGCTAATAGGAGTTTGAGACAGAATTAATTGTCTTGAGAAGTGCTAAGACTAATGATGAGATTTGGCCCCCTGGACCCCAGGTGTCTCCCAGCTGAAACTGTAGCTGAATTTTTGAACATGCAGTGAAGTAAGTAATACCTTGTGTAGCTGTGTTTCTTTTTCAGGCATTTGTGGGTGTCCATTTTGTATTCAAGGAGCGTCTTTCAGTTAGGGTTAGGATCTTAGACAAGGAGAGCAAGGGTAGAGAACTGAGATTCATAGTAAAATTCAGAAGGTCCTGTAAGAGATGCCAGTATTTTTCTAGAAGTAGTGGATTCCCCCCACTGAGTTTAGGCTTAGACTATATCTTAGCTTGCAGCAAGCAGAGGAGGAGAGATGTGGATTGACACCTGTTTTAAGACAAGCAAGGAGACTGAAGCTAAAGTCCACAGTAAAAGTCAAGATTCTGCTCTTGCATTTCACTCTAGTCTTGTGTCCCTCAGGTCTGGAATTGCACTTGGGGGACAGGATAATGTCTGGGAATAGGGTTGTTTCAAACAAAGCCCTGTGTAGTTTCCTGAAGGTCTAAATATCCCCTCACTGTTGTTAAAGCAACAAGGTTTCCTGTTCTTTGGAGATGGCTAATATTGGAGTGATGTCATTGAGAATGATTACTGTACTTTTTTTTCATGTGGTTTGGGTTTTTTCTTTTTAAAAAGCTAATAATGTTAAATCAGAGACTAGAATTTAAAAAAATAGTACCAGGATTTATAGATCTGCACTTCTAAAATCAAGCTTAAAGCTCATAAGCTTATACTTGATGTTCATGGATTTTAGTTGATTACCATCAGTACATCTAACATAAACTGAGTTAAGCATCAGTATTTTTGAGTATTTTATCTTTATTTTCTTCTTCTAATTGGACATTAGGAGTGTGTTCTTCACCTTTGAATAAGCCTAGGAGAACTGTAGTTATTGCAGGGAATCAAGTTATAGTTAAGGTAGACTATTTCCCATCTTTCTGTTCCAATAAAAGGTTATTTTCAGGTCTGAGCCTGAGCAAAATCTAAGGTTGTGAAAACTTTACCATTAATTATTTTGACCACACTGACAGACAAAAACTAAGTAATCTCTCATGAATCTGAAATCACCTATCTCTGATCATAATTATATATAAAGAAGTATGTTTTCAAGTGGGGTTGCCAGTTTAGTTTTAGAAAATTTGAACTTTCAGTACATGATTTCTCCTGATTTCTGTTATATCTGCAGATTTTACCTGTGACTTAGTTTATTCTTGATGTTTCTTCTAGAAGCGGTTTCCTAAAGTTTCTCATTTTAGGGATGGTATAAGATTTTAGAGAGAAAAAACTATAAAAATATATTTTTTTTCTTCTTTGTCTTTAGTCCATCATGCGAATAGTTAATTTTTAATTTTGGGAAGCATTTGATTGTACAGGCCCTAACAACACAAGGAGTGTGTGATGCAGTGGTGCATATACTACATCCTGATGGAGTTTGGCTCCTTCACTTTTGTCTGACATATGAGAGTTCTAAGAAGCAGTTTATAAGGAATATCTTCTGTTACCATGACATAATTAAATATTCATTCAAGCGAAAAACTAAACAAGAGTGAAATTCATGATCCGTAGGTTGGGATAATAGTGTGGAATATGAGGTGGATGAATGCTCTGCCTCTTGCTTCCATGAATAGTTAATATGAAATACTCAGATATTTTGGGGAACAGGAACTGTAGCTCTTCCTCTTCCTTCCAGTACGAACTTGCAAACCAGAGGACCATGGAGTGTCCTATTATTTTGCCTATTATTTCATGGAAATGGGAAATTTCCCAATTTTGCCTATTATTTCATGGAAATGGGAAATATATCGAAGTAATCATGTCATGTAATCTATATCTTCATATCTTGAGAAACATCCCATGACATGGACTTTGAGATTACATCCACTGAGATAGAGATGTAATTATTAGACTAGAAAGAAACCCTAGGGCTTCTACATCCTGAGGATATATTGCCAACACTGTTTTTTTCAGGCACAAACAGTTATTTGGATATGGTGGGGCTTTGGAAAGTTTAAGTAGGTTTGGAGAATGCCACAAGAGAGCCTACAGACAGAATAATTAGAGGAATATCTACTTCATGAATCCTTGCCAGACATGTTAGGCTGTTGATTGTTACCACAGTGCAGGCAGTGTTAATGTGCCCAGGAGAAGGTTATTTTTAGAGCCTCAGTTACAGAATTATAAGGCTCTATAATTCTAGAGCATTGAAGTGGCAAGTAGATAGATAGAATTTCTTAAAAATCTAGCTTCCTCTACTATTTATACCCTTCTGTATAATAATAATAATAATTGTCATAGAACCATAGCATTCTGAAGATGTATATACATTACCACAGCCCTAATTACATTTCATAGAACTGTAGAATGGTTTGGTTTAAAAGGGACTTTAAAGACCATCAAGTTCCAAACCCCAGCTGTTGGCAGGGGACACCTTTCACTAGACCAGGTTGCTCAGCACTCCAATTAACCTGTCCTTCAGCACTTCTAGGGATGGGGCATCCACAGGTTCTCTGGCCAACTGATTCCAGTGCCTCACCATTCTCCCAGTAAAGAATATTTTTTCCTCAAATATAATCTAATCCTTCTAGGTTTGAAGTCATTTCCCCTTGTCCTGTCACTGCATGCTCTTATAAATAGTCTCTCTTCATCCCTCTTGTAACTCCCTTTAGGTACTGGAAGGCCACAATTAGGTCATGTCAGAGCTTTCTCTTTTCCAGGCTGAACAAACATAAATCTCTCAGCCTTTCCTCACAGGAGAGGTGCTCCATCCCTCTGATCATCTTTGTGGCCTCCTCTGGACTCGCCCCAGCAGGTCCCTGTCCTTGCTGTGCTGTGACCCCAGAGCTGAAGCAGCTCTGCAGGTGGGGTCTGAGCAGAGCAGAGGGGCAGAATCCCCTCCCTCCCCTGCTGCCCACGGGGCTCTGGGTGCAGCCCAGGACACGTTTGGCTCTCTGGGCTGGGAGTGCCCATGGCTGGCTCATGCCCAGCTCTCACCCACAGCACCCCCAAGTCCTTCTGGGCAGGGCTGCTCTCAGTCTGTTCATCCCCAGCCTGGGCTGGCACCAGGGATTGCCCTGACCCAGGTGCAGCACCAGCACTTGGTCTTGTTAAAGACTAATGAGAACCTTGTGAGGTTCCCTTGGGCCCATTTCTTGAGGTCATCCAGGTCCCTCTGGATGAAATCCCACTAGTCCTAGATTAGGCTGATGTTTCAAACTGTGTCACGGTTTGTTTCTTTAAAAAAAAAAAAAGAAAAAAAAGAAAAAAGCCAAATTAATAGTAAAAACCACTATTAATAGTAAAAACCACTAAAATAGTAATAGTAAAAACCACTATTATAACCAAATAGTATAGTTTAAAATTACTGGGGAAAATAGGTTTTTTTTGGTGGACATTTTGGTTTGGTTTGTTTTTTTTTCTTAAGCAAACATAAAAGAGTTGTCATACTTTTTTGTGTTAAACTTTTTTCAGCCTCTAGGGAATCTACCAAAAATGCTTATAATAAAACCAGGAAATTTGAGACAGCTGTTAGGTTATTTAGGGGAAGCTAGTAAAGAGCCCCAGTATGAACATTGCTAGCTTTTATCCTGTTAAGGTAATTATGGAGATGTCTTCAAACTCTGATTATGCATTGAAAAGATGAGTCAACCAAATTAGCAAACAAGTTAAAAAGGCATAGCAAAGTGACACACTGAACCTGTTTTCTTCATTTCTACCTCAGTTTCTGGACATTTGTTTGATGTGTTGAGTAAGAATATATTTTCTTCTTCCCTTACTGATTAAAAGTAGATGTAACAAAGATATTTCTAGTGTTTCATGCAAATCTAGCATGATATCATTTGGCATGCTATCAATGGAAGAAGAAAATATCAAATGACTGAAGTAATGATGCTTCACTATTAGATGGAAGAATACATATGCTCATGATAGGGCTTGTTTTTAGAAAGTGGAGAAGTATTTGAATTAAATTCTTGATGTAGAGATGTTTCTGAAAAAAATACAGCCTGAAACAGCAAAAGACATATTATGACTTATTTGAAGTCATAAACTGTCATTTGGCTTTTATTAGTAAGCCTAAGATGATGTCCTGGTATTAAATTCCATTCTAGAAAAATTATTTTTAAAAAGCATTTTTAATTAATACTGAAATCTGTATAATAGAATCCTCTTGTCTTCCACATAAAAAATTGCAATGATAATGATTATATGAGTCTGTTGTTCAGTACTAACTAAAATATCTGGTTTATGCATCACCACAGAATTTCTTGAACCTAAATTAAAAGATATTTATGTATGTATACATACATATACACATATATATATACAAAATTAGCTGCTATGAATTATATTTGTATATTTCTGTACATATATTATTTCATTTCTGTAAAGATACATAAGTCTGAAAACTTAAGATTGTTAACCTTCAGAAGCTGAAAATACATTCCTTTCTAAGCAAGTGTCCACCTAAGAAATAAGAGATTGAGTATTTTACATTTCATAAGATGCAGGCAAAATCTCCAAAGAAACTCTGCAAGATCTTGTTTGTTTATGGTGCTGGGTTTTTTTAAGCAAATATATTTATGGAATGGAGATGGCGAAAGTTTTGCTCACAGATTTGTATTTTTGAAAAAGAAGCCAACTTTTTCTCACTGTCAATATTGTGCATTGCCGACTGTGAAAATCAAAAGATCCGATTTTCCAGAGCGATTCAATTGACATTTCCTTTCCACACTCTAGACTTCCAAAATGTTAAGAGTATTGATTAAACATCTGGTATTTTGGTAGGTTTCCCATATCTTTAAAAGAACAGCTCTCAAATGATTTGGAGACTCCAAAGGCTCAAAAGAGGAGTGTGCTGTTTCTCATTTTAGTGTAATTGAACAGATTTTGGAGGGAGAAAAACTTGCTTAAAGTTTTATATATGTTGTGTTCTATAGATGTATGCATATAAATGGAATATACTCCAAGTGGCATCTCCTTTCATTTTGGATTGTCATCCTTGTATTAATTTGCTATGGCTAAAAAGGGAGGCTGTCTTTCTCATCTATTTGAGGAAACAGCAATAATTAAAAGTATGCCCATAAGATGCAGGTTTAAGAGATTAACTTCATGGCTGGGCAACCATTCCTAAGTCTCTAAGCATGGCCAATAGTAGACACCTACAAAATATTTAAGGTAAAGGATCACTGTGGAGTCATCCTTCTGTTGCTGCAGCATCCCAGCTGCAGCAAGCAAATACCCTGCCCCACAATTCCTGCCTGGTTTATCAGTGGAATTATCCTCCATGAACTTGTCCAATCTTTTTTTATCTGTGTGACCTCCATAACATCCCATGGCAATGAGTTTTGTAGCATGGTAATATGCTCCATGGAAATGTACCCTGACTTATTTTAAATCTCCCACTTGGTTATTTTCTGGGATGTTCCCTTATTCCTGTATTTTTTCAAAGAGAAGTCAGCTGTTTCTTCTTCACATTCTCATCTTAACTCCTGTTTCTATAAACTTTTCTCATGTCTTTTTCAAACTGAGAAATTATTTTTACCCTCATATAGTATGAAAACTGTTTTAATCTGTCCTGTAGAGAACCTTAGTGACCCCTTGATTCTACAGAACCTTCAATTTTCTATGCATCTATGTCTATTTTTAGTTTGTTCTTTTGAATAAGAATTCAGGAGAAAATTGAGAAAATGAGTGGAGCAAAAAAGGAAAGACTCTCCCAGCTTCCATTTTCCTACTTTTCACTCACTCATGGGACTTTTCTTTTAATTTTTTGAAGGTAATATATTCGCTTAACCTAAACATATCCAAAATTTCTGGTATTTTCTGCCATGAGCAGACTGAATTATATTGCTAATGCAGAGAATTTTTTTTCAAGTTAAAACAATGCTGTGTTTCAAATTGGCTTCAATGGGACCAGATTTCACTCTCAGAAATAAATAAATGGGAAATATATAAAACATTGCAGTTTCCAGCATTGCAAATTGGTTGAGTAAAATTTTGGGCAACGTTTAAGTTGCTGTTGTGCTACTGCTGCTTTCTTGTCATCACTCAGATTTATCTGTTGTATTTCTTGGTTTGGACTTGTTTGAATGATGCAATCTAAGCATGGAACTTCAGAGAAGGAAAAATTGAGTTTTTTTATTGATTTTATTTTGAAAGGAGAAGAGTTCTTGTCAGAATATAAAACTTCAGGGTTTAGATTATACTCTAATAAATTCTAAGCTTCTGACCAGAGTCTTATGTTCTCAGGAAGGTATGATTCCCCTCTGTAAAAATTCTCTCTCCCCTTGAATGTTTAGCATTCACTTAGCATGCTTTCCCAACTGTTACATGTGTAACTTTATTTATGGATGAAAGCCACCACTGCAACGTTCTTCAGCTGCTCTTAAAGTCTGAGGGCTGAATGAATTTCAAAAATTATACATCTCACGTGCCTGAGTGCCAAGTCACAATTTTTAACTCAAGATTCATTTCTCAACAAAGCTCTCCCCACTCAGCTATCTGGTTTCTGTCTCAGCAGACAGGTCAGGAAGTAGGAAAAGGACAGGTCGGGCACATGAACTGGACTGCTCCAAATACAAACTTTCTCCCTTTTTATTTCAGCTCATGTAGCTCAGTACCCAGCAGTGGAAACAGCTTCCAAGATGAGCAACGAAGGCATGGGATTCCCACTGACACTTTTTATTCAATAGGATTTTTTTTTCTGTCTTTCTAGGTCGACACCATGAAGTGTGAGACAGGGAGCTGGCAGAAGCTGGAAGGAATTTGGTAACAGCAAGGTAATTGTTATATTCTTAATGATCTGAGTGTGGCTTATGGGATCAATTATATTAATAAAAGCCAGTTAAAAATGTTTCCTCTCATAATTTTTCATCCAAAATTATATTTTTATTGAAACAAAATTTGCTCAAAGAGAAATATCTCAGTTCATCCAATAATGAAAGGCCCAAGTAAGGAATTTTTGGTTTCTTTTTTCCTGATGAAAATACATTGTTGTGATTTTGCACCTCATTTCACATCACTGTTCATGTATTTTTTTTTAATCTGTATTCACACAATTATGCCATTCTGTCTATTATTTACTAATTAAACTGTAATTATTATTGCAGTAGCAACATCATCACATGGATAAAGGTGTCTTGCTGAAAAATGGAGGATTCAAAATACAAAATGTATTCCCTGAAAGTCAGGTGTGTCTTTTTAAAGTCTAGGTTTTTATTCCTGATTTGTTACCTTTTGACATGATCCTCACTTCTGGTGAGGGGAAGAGAATCAGAGATTTTATTAGCAGGAGCAAACAGGTACCTTATCTTCTAATGTTGCTACACATATTTCTGGAATGCTGCATACAGCTCACTGCAAAGCTCAAGGATAATCTGCAGCCAAACCCAACATGAAACCAAAGTTTAAAACATTTTGAAGAAAACATTGGTAAAATGAAGGTAATTTATACAGGGTAAAATGAGCATGTAATTTAAAGAAGGATAAATTCTTTCTGACAGAGCTGACCAGTGATAACAGTGCTGAAATTGCTCAGGTTGAATAGTCATTTCACACTTTTTTTCAGGCTGATTCAGTTATTTTTTTTCCCTTATTGTCTCCAAAGAGATTTGGATGGAGTTCTTCCCAAAAAGGGGCTGAAAATAAGAGTTCTGGGATAGCGAAGAATTTCAAGCAGAGTTTTGATTTTTTGCTTGCTCAATTCCAACTAATTTTTCTCTTCAAGGTCCTGCATTCAGAAAAGGTAATAGAAAACTACCATGACTCAGCTTAATAGGGAAAGTGAGAGTGGTTAAGGCAGTTAAGAGAAAAGTGGAGTATTATTACTACCAGTGGACTGTTCTCTTGTTCTTTCAATTTCACTCCAAGAACTAAATGGATCCTTCAAAATCTGGCTAACTACCAAGGACACAATCAAACATCTGTGCACCAGATGCACAGAGCATTATATCCAGCTGTGTTACTGCAGCTACATCTGCAGAACACAGCATTTGTCAACTTCCATGGCCAGCAGGCTTTGGAAATACTATCTATAGGAATTAAAACCTGCAGTAGAAGTAAAAGGGTGGGTTTTGCTTTTGACATTTTTATGTCTTCTTTTACCTGTCTGCATTTCTCAACTGAGTTGCTTGTGAGTCTGAAATATTGGTGGGAAATAGCAGGTGAGTTTTCAGCCCTGGGGACCTGGTTTCAGGTTATGGTAAAGAAAAGAAAATGAGTTTCATCTCATCCAATATTTTCATTTTACATTTTTACTTTTCTCTTAGGAAATATCATAATCAAAGTGTTCAGAAAAATAGCATTTTCTTTATATGGAGCTAGTGAAGTCCTGTATTGTAGCAGAGGAACATTGATGAGAGCATTTCTCCTAGAGGCCACTAGAGCAAACTTCCAGAAGAATTTGAGAATTTCTGTTTAACTTGCTGAAGTAATGAGTTTTTATCAGAAGGATATACTGCAGGTCTCCCCTACCAAATACTCAGAAGCATATGGAGGTTCTCTTGTTACATAAATTAGCAAAGTTCTGTCATTAACTGCAATATTTATTATACATATTACCCTCTCATTTTCTATTCCCCTCAAGGATCTGTTGCAGTCGTCTTAAAAACATGGGAAAAATATTATATTTGTATACCTTCATTGCTCTTTCCTAACCATGTAACTCTGCCTTGTTAGGGTTATCCATTAGCAAGTTAGTAAAAGGAAATGAAAACATATTTCTTTTGTGCAAAAAGGAGAAACAGCAGAATTTGGTGCATGCAGATTGGTAACAGTGGCCACTCTATTAAACTGGCAGTATTCCTTGAGGTTTTCAGGCAAGGGGTTTTAAATTATAAATATAATTTCTCACAAAGTGTTAATTTCACACTACTGAATGCATAAAACATTTTTCATGCTGGTAAGTTTGCATATGTAAACTTGGTGTATTTTTATTTGAAAATGTCTTATATTTTTAGAAGTTATTGATTTGTCTTTTCAATGTTACCTTGCTGAATCATTCCATTCAAAGTTCATCTTCAGTAAATATTCATACTTGATCAGTTGTATTCAAACTTGTGGTTCTCATGAAACATGATACATCTTCCAAATTTGACCACACGCAAATATATATTGCATTTTCATATTGAATTTTTTTTTTTTTAAAGAGGAATTATTTTATATATGTAGAGAAAATGTTTAATCTCAACTACCTAAAACAATGCTACCATGTTATGAAAAAAACCCAGACATTTGCAAGGAAAATTTAATATAAAACCAGAATGTGCCATTTTATTAATATTTACTAGTACCAGACCCCTTATGCAGCTGCAAATGCTAATTATTGACCACATCTTACATAAAATTCTCTTTAGCTTTGATTCAGTGTTCTCTCTGTTTACTTTTGAACCTTCTTCCTCTCTGTGTCCTGTTCTTCCAGCAGTAATAGCTGGATTTTGGACAAATCTTGCCCTGCATATTTGCCTCTTATGACACTGACAAGAGCAGAACAGTGTTGTGGTAGCAGGAGACATAAACAAGATGAAGAACATTAATTTTCCCTAACTTAAATCATAGGCAGTGTTATCTAGGCTCTGAACTTAGTTTGTATCCAGATAATAATGGGAAGCAGGATGAAACATTTTTGTTTCCATTCCAGGCCTTTTAATAGCAAATATTTCTCCTTGGAAGAAATGTTTTCCTAACTGGACATTTTTTCTCCAAAAATGGAAGTTCCACTCTACTGGTAAGTAATTCATATGAAAGCTACTGGCTGTTTTTCTGCTGTTTGTAACTGGAACCAGAATAAAGGTTACAAATTGTGATTCACAGCATGGGTCTGCTGATGTGGTTAAAATTACTCATAAATTAAGGCGACGGCAAAATCAACTGCATTAATGCGATCTAGAATAAAATTAAGTAGTTGTGTGATGTTCTTGATTAAATGGCATAAAGTTGTTAAGGTAACTGAATTTAAGGAGAAGGGGAACTGATACTGTTAGTCATAGATATTTCCAGTGGTTTTAACTGTAGTGAATGTTTAATTTTTGTATTTTGTTTTCTATGATGTTAAAAAGAACCCACAAAAATACCTCACTGATTAAAACATACTCCACATCTTATGCAAAACACATCTGAGATAAAATTACTCCAGTCAGAATGTGGGAGAACAGAATTTTATTTCAAGATTACAGTGTTCTCACTAACATTCTCAACTACCTATACACTTCCAGAATATTTTGTTATGCTTTAAAATATCCTCACTGCACTTTTGAAGTCAGCTATATCAGTCACAGTTACGTTTTGTCTAGGGTAGGGTTTTTTGCCTCATTTCCTCACTGCCTTTGTCTTCTTCTGCAAGGAAAAGGGTGGAATTATGTGAGTGTTTTCCTTTATTGCTGAAAAATGCTGTTCCTTTTACATGACAGGTGTCTAGGACCTGTGCATTTCCATGGTGTAAATAAAACCATATTTTAAAAGCTCTGGAATTAATGTCCTCTCTGACATGTGAAGAGATGCTAATGAAAGAATAGTTGGGGAGATTTAAGTAATCAGAGAAAATAAGGGTGAGGTAGAAGGTTATAAAAAGTAAATAATATCAAATACTGATCTTCTGGAAAGTAGTATTTTCCATGAAAATATATAAGCATGGATAGAATAGAAGAAATAACCTGACAGCTGCAATGAATGTTGAAGTTCATAAGGAGCACTAACCTTGCTAGATACAGCTGGAGAGACATGGGAAACAAAAGTAGTAAAAGGAGCTGTTTTGACAGATTATAAAGTAGACAAAAGAAAGCCAGAAGCAGTTGAATGTTTAGAGAAGGTTTCAGTTGCTGTATTATTGTTCTCTATTCTAAATTAAAAAGTATTCTCATTAATACTTTGAAAAAAACCTTGATTATTCAAAACTTTATCAAATCTAATATTTGTTTTAAATTATTTAATATATGTCAGATGTTTAATAGCTGTTAGAAATATTTGTGTGTGATTTGGTCATCATAAATTAAAAAGTAACTTGGAAGCAAAACTGAACTCCTGAAAATAATTTTGATTATTTCATTCTGAAATGGTCAGGAATGACAAATTTATTTTGGTAGTACAGCCTTACCTGGTGATGTTGTTGCTGTTGGTTGGTGGCATTTGTTACTATTGTAATGTCCTCAAATAGGTCATCCAGGACTGTATTGACAGGCAAAGGGGAGTATGAAAGGTGTCTTAAAGTCTTTGGGCACAGTCCCTTGAGTACCTATGATAAGAAAGCCTTCTCTCAATATTTTTTTATTATTATTCTGCTCCTAGATGTTCAAATCTGAATCCATTTAGGAAGATAGGTAATATTTTTTATTACAATTTTTGTATTTAGTGATAAGAAACAGATGGAAAGAGGATGGGCTCTTGTATCAGTAATATCACAGAGGGCAATAAAGTATTCACTGATACATGATGTGCTAGCCAGTTTCCTACAAGGAACTGTTATGAGCTCTACTGTCATCTTATACTGAGAGAGAAGGCAGGGGTTTAGGAAAGCATCATTAACTTTCTTGCAGAACAATTGTGAACAGTTTCCAGAATATTTGATTGCATTTTTATGCAGAAGCTCTGTCAGGCCACCTAGAACAGCTGTAGCTGCTTTTTTTTCCTTCCTCATTACCTACTTTCCTTTTGGAGCACTGATGCCAAGTTTAAACTACCAAGATATTTTTCATCTTTCCTTGAAAGATTTGAAAATAATGATTTTCCACAAATCAGTACCTTGTTTCAACTTGGCAACTGGCCACAGTCGTAAAATTTTCAAATGCAAAATACTTAAAGTACTAGAATCCTTTTTTTTTTTTTTTAAATTTTAGAACAAATTTTATTTTTGTAGTGTATGAATGCTGCCATTTGTATAGTGAAGTCCAGGACACATTTCCTCTGAAGGGAGATACAAAGAAATGATTTCAAGTCAAAATAGGAGATCAGAAAGAATCTCATCTAGAAGAGTTCCATCAGGATATGGCAACAATTTTGCTGTGAGTTTGGGTGAGGAGGAATTTTCAACCAAGAGTCTTACTTAGCTCTTGCTTAAAAATATTTTTTAGCTGTTGTTAGGAATCTAACTTGTGCGTACTGTAAATCCTCTTTGTTTTCTGTTTCCATGGATAGTCTGTGCCATGTTTTGTTCTCCTTCAGATTTGCAGCCATCTTAAATAATCTGGTCAAGACTAGAAGAGGATTCTTGGTGTCTCAGATAATTTTTATTCTTTCTCTTCATGTGTGAAATATGTATGCATAAGGAAAGAAGCCGTCATAAATCTGGTATGCTGACAGGATTATTTTTCAGAGGAAGAAAATGTCTAGCTCATCTTAGTTCTAAACTTTGTAACAACCCTTTTTCATAAATAGAACTACTAACCCATTGTCATTTGCTTATTATTTTTTTTCTGGCATAATAGCAAAGAGGACCTGTGCTATTTAAGTGTGAAGATAAGGAATTTGAAAGCAAAGGTCACAGAGACTTTGTAGCGTTTGCATTTTTTGACCCTTAACTTTCCATATATTTTTTTTTAATTGTAATAAGTTTTATTATATTTTTGTTTTGTTTTACAAGATAAGCTTCATGTGACCAAGCACAGAATAAATTTATTTATCACTTGCAGAAGTAGTTATAGTCTATATCTTCCAAAATGAACCTAAATTAAAATTTAATAAAGATATTGCAATCATGGGTTTTTTTTCATTATTGCACTTTTTCAGTTCTAGAATGATTAGTCAGGCTGCTAAGTTGTGGGTAATGCTTCTCTGCTTTTCCTTTCCTACTTGTAACTTGTTCAGATTATCATTAATATTTCTGAGCTATTGTTAAAGACAGTCATTCTGACACAGATTTTTAAAAAGGGACTGATTCTCATATTAAATAATGTCATCTGCCAACAGTCTTTGTACAGGGTTTTATATAATAAGTGTTAGAGGTCACTTGCCAGAAGTTCTTTGTGTCTCATACATCAATCTCATCCTGCTGTAAGCGTGGGAGTTCTATTTTAAATCGTGGTACATGTTTCTCCTTGTCTTTGCTGCTTTTATTTTTGTCTCTGCCATAGCACTGTGATCTGCTATGATTAACATCATGCCCTTGAAATCCAACATTCTCGCTATATGCATGATATTTTCCTTTAACACATTTCATAGAAGGGCAAGTTCTACTTTGTAGCAAGCATCACTTATTCAGAACTGGAAAAAATTAATTTATTTGGTCGAAGGTTCCAAGGTCTTCAATCAAGGGCGGATAATTTCCTAGCATCCAAACCCTTTTGTTGCAAAGATTTCAAGTATTGGATTATTGTTATTCTTCGCTCCATTTTATTTATGTATTTAGCATTTTTCTGTTTCTCTCTTCAATGAACAGAGAGTAAAAAAAATATTAAACATCATAGTAATAAAATTAAGCTCGATATATTCTGTCATCTTAAAGCAATTGCAGATTGTCCCCTTGTGGCCTAGCAGAGACTAAATATGGAAGCTGGACACACTCACCAGTGTGTCTGTGTTGATTGTTTCAATGCAGCTCCTGAAAGATTTAAAAAGGCAAAGCCACAATGGTACTCATAGCAAAGCCATGACTCAGTCTTTCAGCTATGTTGTTTCTTTCTCCTCAGTTTCCTTAGCCCTTTGTTTTTTCTTCTTTTTCTAACCTAGATCAATTCCCTGATCTACCTCAGAACAGTTCCATAAAGAGTTTTAGCACCTCTGCTCAAAAGTGAGATGGTTGTATAAAAATGGTAAGCAGCTACCATTTCAGTTGGTATTGTTCCCATCAGCTTTGCACCATCAAACCATGCCCTCAGACATGATGACTATATAAGAAAAGAGAAAATTAATTTAATATATTGGAAATGAGGAAAATTTAGGACTGATCTTTTCAGGAAATCAAGAAATAACACTTTTTTTTTGTTTGTTTTTTGGTTTTTTTTGTTTTGTTTTAGAGCTTGAGTGTCATTTTAATAAAAATTAAATAAATTAGAAAATATTTTTAAAAATCTTACATCATTGTTCAAGTACTATATGAATGGGCATTCTAACATTGCCAACGTGTTATTCTAACAGTAATTCAAGATTAAGCTTGCAATGAATGATCAACACAGAAACATATGTGGTCGAGAAAAAAAACAATACTTACCAAGCAAATTGTCTGGGTGCTGTGGTGGAAAATGCAGCACTACTGCAACCAGCAAGGTAGAGGAATTGCATTCTAAGGAAATTCCAACAGTTTTCTTCTCTTTTAGCTAAGATTTTGAAGTGTTCCAGAATTGAAAAGAATTTTAGTTGAGTAGTATCTGCATATTTTATTTCACTGTTATTGTTCCAATTCATGTCACTGTACTATATCAAAATAGCATTAACATACAATTTATATCTGTTGGCCCTATAATTCAGTTAAGGCATCAGAGAAACTATTTCTGTAACTAGATATTTTTTTGTGAATCACATTTTCTTGATATTTGTCCCCTAAGCCATGTTTTAATGTGAGGGATCTGAGAGGAGCACACTTTCCCAAGCATATTTCCACAAATGAAAATCGGCCATCTTGATAGCTTTGCCAAACTGCTTCAGTCCTGATGTTGAACAAAACATTAATGACCAAAATGTTGCCTTCCTCACCTCTTTGATTAACACATATTTCTAAAACTATGGTTTGAAATCGAGCTATTCTTTTTCTTCTTCAAAATAAGTGATGGATATAAACATCAGTTATTTGCAGGACCCAAAACATCAGGTCTCTCATATACATAGACTTTTAAAAAATTTGCCTCTATTTTCAGTTGCTATCCAGGCTTTTTCTGTAGGTGCTAACTCAATTGTTGTGAATCTTTGCTATGAATTAGAAATTTGTTTCAGCTTCCAGCATGTTTCTGATGCGCCATAGCAAGGTGCACTGGTTTTACTACATGTTGATCACTTTTCCCAACACACTCTTCAGAGGTAATACTAATTTTCCTTTTGTAATTTGTTTTTCTACCTGACCTAAACTATCCAATTAACTTGTCCTGCCTTATGGTGCTTTCTCATATGTCAAACTGGACGTTTCATGGTTCTAAGAACATATTACATCACTGTAGAGGCCGGAGTAATTTAGAGTTGCCTGCCCAATCTGTTTAAAGTTTACTAAATGAAGAAATTTTTCTCACTGCTTTGACCTTTTTAACCTTCTCTAACAAAAGTAGATCTGCAACTGGAAATTACCAATATTTCAGCAGAATTGGTGAGTATACTGTAAGAAAATCTTGGTGATCTTGCTACTTGTTTTTGTCGAAAGAGCTGCATGCCAGCAGAGGGTTTTTTTTTCATCTTAGACTTATTTAATATTTCTTTGTTTGGGCTTTTTAATTTCTCTCTTGATCTTCTCAAGAGTGCTCTTGTGTTTGCTTTGTGCTAAGGACTGGTCTTAAGGAATCTTGATGTTGCATGATTATTTGCGGCTTGGCTTTCTCTCTCTAGGCTTGTGTTCCATTCAAGCCACTAAACCAACTGGCAGCAAGCTTCTCTCTGGCTTTTCACGTACTGCTGGGAGGCAGAAAAACCAGTTTTATCCAGACAGCACTGTGAGGATGAGTTGCATGAAATTACTTATCCAGTCTGCTTGCAAAAAATTTACATTTCCTGTCAGCATATGCATTGTCTGTTATTAAAGACATTTCTAGGACTTAAAAATGCCATACCATATGAGAGTATGGTTTGCTATGTGGCACAGAAAACTGTAGGTCTATTCAAAAAAGTCAGGTTTGAATGTGTTATCATTTTAAAGTACATCCTTAAATGGATGAAGTGGCATATATCTTCCTACAGGAAATCAGAATAAATAGGTTATATTGAGCAGTCATCATCATCTAGAAATGGGAAGTAAAATGTTTTCTATAGATTTTCTTCAGAGTCTTCATGCGGATTTTTCTTTACTTCACACTAAATATCATTAAGCTGCTAGTAGCTGAAAATCTTGTGTGTGAGAACAGAAGATAGCTTTTCCCCATCAGTGAAGGCATTTTTGTTTAATAACAACTTTGATCCTTCTACTGTTGGCAATGGTCATTGAGAAATCCTGACATAAAGAAGGTATCTGCAAGATAAAGTTCTACAAGGGATGATTAGCAGCACTTAAGTTTTCTTTCTGTTGAAAGGAAGAATCCCTGATTGAACAGTGCATTGAATGATATGACAAGCAAGTACTTGATCCCTGTCCAGCTGGAAAGGAATTGTATTCATCAGCAGCTTTTTAGCTAAGGATGTCTTTATATTTTCACTCTTTGTTTGAGTCTCTCCAGATCCTCCCTTTACTTCATGTCAGCACTATATAGTAGGTATGCCAAGTGGTTTTGAAATTTAAATTACAGTCTCTTTTTCAGATGTTATTGGAAAGAACATGTAATTTATAACCACGTGTTAGGAGTACAGGATGTTCATGGTTCACTGCCAATTCTTCTTTTGTAAAGTTAATAAAACTTTCATAAAACACTTATACACTTGTATATTTCATGGTAAAGATTTTTTTATCTCATAGGCTAATGTAAAGATTTATTAAAAACATTTTTTTGTTAAGAGGAGTGTCAATAGTTTGCAGCTGAGTGTAATTTTGAATTCCCAGTAGATGACAGTCTGACTGAAAATGACACTAACAGCTTTGTTGATTTAGCACTAAAAATAAAGGATTCTTTCAAATGATATAAAGCTCTAATACCCTGAGTGTGCTGAAATACACTTGAGACCCTTAAGTAGAGTTTCAGCGCAGTGTTCGCCAGCACTCTGGATTCCGGTGAACAAGCATTAGCGTGCTTCCTGGCACTGACCCACTGGGCTCCCACCTAGAAATTCATGGGAAGGATCAGGATACTGCACTGAGAACAGAAACTGATTTGTCTAAATATGGGAGCCATCAGAGCTTTGGATAATGTCATGCAATGGACTTCTAGTAAGACCTTGTGACATCATTGTGACTAAGTTTTTCTTTTCTTTTTCCTGAAAAAAATTGAGCACTTGAAGTATTTAATTCAGTAGCAACCCAAAACTACTACCATCTGATAGCTATGAAGAGGTATGTGAAAAGAGCTGATGGTTCCATGCCAGCTTCTGCAGGATGGTTGTTCACTCTCTTTTTGTGATGTGATAATTGATAGCTTTGCTGGCGATCTTGGCAAAGATGCTGAGGCTTAAATAGCCCAAGAGATGGAACTTTCCTAGTCTCCTAAGTGAGAAACAGACATGTTGGCCAGGCAGCATGGAAGAGTCTACAGTGCTCCTGCTGTACTGTACTGTACTAAATAAAAATACTGCAAAAGGGTTTCCTCCATCTTTGAACAGCTTTTATTCAAACTTCAGAGTATTTAGAGCTATATTCTCATCTTTATCTGATTTGAACCTATTTTCTCCTTGTAGTCTGGAACAGGTCAGGTAATACAGTGACAAAAAATATTTTCCACAACTTTACAGCCACCTACCCTAAGCATCTGCACCAGTGTAACTGGAATAGAAAGCTCTACACTTCCTTAAATGATTGCATAAAGAAAAGTGATGAGGTATAGAAAGTGACTTTGGTGTAGAGTTGGTAACAACTCGACAATCAGCTAGAGGGCACTGATAAATTTGTCATCTATAGGATCCAATTTTTTAACAGGAAATCTAAAAAGCACCTCTTTCAGTCTGGTAGAAAAAAATGTCACTATTTACTTTGAGCCTGCCAACTTTTGTTATTTCATCCATATGTTGTGACTACTGCAGTACATTTTTGCTTTCTTTAGTGTTTTTCCTAAAACAATTCACTCCTGATAGACAAGTGGCTAAACTTGGAGAACAGAAGGGCTACATTTACAGATCCATAAATGGTAGTAATAATAATATCCACAAATGGCAGCTTGTGCTGTGAAAACAGTAGCACTCAATACTGTAGGAAGCAGAGAGAAATCTAGGAAAAACTAAGGATTTGTTGTATTTTTCCATTTTATCTTGCCTATGTGATAAAATAGAAATGTGGATCCTTAGAGAATCAATTAGTGTGCATAGAAATAAGGAGGAGGTAATTATATAGAGGGAGTTAAAGACAAAATGGTTGAAAACTTAATGTGTTTATAAGAAAATGTTGAGTGGCTGCTGATTGTTGACCTAGATCATACAGTGATCACAAATTTGACTCAAATAAAGTCATCTTTTTAATGCAAAATAAAGTTCATATAATGGAGCAGCTTTTGACTCAGATTGACCTCCCAATAAAATGTGTGGGATGTATACACACAAATTATGAGAACATAAGTTGCCTTTCTGTACATAGCTTTACAAAGTGGCTGTTTTGTGTTTTTTCTTCTACATGCATGGCTTTCCAGATTCAGAAAAAAATATGGAGAAAATCTTCTCACTTGTTGTGAAGAAGGGTTCTTGCAAAGTTCACATCAATAATCAAAGAGCATCTAAACCATTTTAGTCCTATGTAAATGTAGCATGATAAAGTCAAAATTCTGGGGTTTTTTGAGAAGCAATAGCATTTATATATTTATATATAAAACAGATGAAGAAAAGGGTAGCTATTATCTGCAAGGAGCTCTGCTGTGCCAATTGTGTTATCTAAATGAACCCATTTTGAATGTCAAATAAAAAGCCTGGTGAGGTTCAAGATATTTCTGCATAGGCCATGACTGAGGTGCATGGCTAATTTGGCACTCTTCCTTAGTGAGGCTTGTGGGAAAAGAAAATACCATTAATTAAATTACCTGACAAAGCCTGAAGATAAGAGAGCAGCTTTTATGCAGACAAGCCCTTCAAAACTATTGTTTTAAATGAATCTTTCCAGAGCTGACCAACATCATTTTTCATTTCCACAGAAAGTTCTCTTTTCCTAAATTTCTAATAGGCTAAACTTGTCTGGGGTAATTTCTGAGTTTTTGATCCCATCCCATCAGCCTTACTGAAACACATTTTCTAGGAAAGTGTTCTGTATTGTGTGAAGATGAATCTGCAGAGGAAATATAAATGGTACCATTACTATTAATCTTCCTTAACATGATAAGAAAGCAGGCAAAACATATGTTAAACAGCTTGGAAAAGATGGACAATGCATATAGAGGTCTTTAACACCTTCCAATTGGAAATAAAAAGTTTTGTTATTTACAGTTATTTTATTTGATATTACATTTACAAATATTTAACTTATTTGACCATAATTTAAATATAAGATTCTTGAAATAGTGAAGTCCTCTAGATAACTACAGTCAATTTCTTTGTCTTGGAATGTTCTTCTTCTGTAGATAAGAGAAAAATTAAAAGAAAAAAAGAATATGATTATCAAGTAGTGCTTAGAAATGAATGAAAGAAAAAGCAGTTTGCATTTTCCTCTGTTTTTCATTCTATTGTTATTATCAAAGATTAAAAGATGAGAAAAATTTGGATCAGCTGGTTTGTGGGCGGGCTAGAGCTGCTTCAGCAGTGTCCTGTGAATGATGAAGTGTAAGTTAGAGCAGATATTTCATGACTATTTTATTAAACTCTGTGGGCCTTCCAGTGACAAGGAAAGGTGGCACATGGTGTTTTCTCTCCTTACCCTGTGACAGACCTGCACTCCTGCAGAGTGACCTCTCCCAACTGGCCTATTTTTTTCTAAATAAACACTAGACCATTGTCTGCTACCAAAACCATTACCATTTTATAAAAATTAAAGGATAAAGCAAAGACTTGAGGCATAATGCTTTCAGTGGTGTAAACTTGTTTGTGCTAGTACAGACTTAGTTAAATATTCACCAAATGTATCTTAAGGTGTTTTGAATTTTTTTTTGTTATAAAATATATGTTAGAAGATTAAAGCATGTACAGAACATTCCTCCTTCTCATTCATGTCAAAATAAAATTGATAATTGCCAGTTTTTAACCAGCTCAAAAGATGCTTTCACAGCCTTCCCTTTGCAGGAGATTACTTATTGTTGCCTTTGATGTTGACATTATTTAATAGAGATCTTTTTTATTCTTTATGAATTGTTTCAACTTGCTCATGCTGTCTTCAATTTAATGAAGCTGTTGAGAAGAAAACTGTAAACAAATGAGATAGGATGGTTTAGGAAGAATGTGAATTGTATTCTTTTGCAAGAATTGTTTATGGGGATGGTTTCATAATATGTAAAACATATGGACCACCAGAAATCTAAATGTCAGACTTTAGGTCTTTGATTTATTGTTCCATGTAATTTACATTTTATCCACTCTTTTTGCCTCTCTTTTTCATTTTAACATATCATTTTCGTGGCAATAAAGCTGAACAAGATATGCTTCTGTTACAGGACAATACCATTCATTGGAACACATCAAAAATGCTGAATGTCATGAATGTCACAATTTTAAAGCTTATTAAGGATCTGGAGGTATTACATGTGAAAGAGACAATAAATTTTATTTTGCTTTTCTAGTTATTTCCTTTTAGAAATGTTTTGTTAGGTCCTTCCACAGTACAGATTTCCTGAGTCTGTTTTCAGTGCTTGTTTATACTTGCATTACCTCCATAAAAGCTGCTTTCTCACCTAATGGCCATCCAGAACCACTAGCTTTTTTTGCAAGAGAACCAGAACCAAATCAGTTTTCAATATTTTTTTTTCTTACTGAAACAAAATAAAAAAATTCTTTTTCTTATTAAAGCAATAAACAATAAATTTTTCTGCACTTTAATTGTGAGTGCACAAACATGTAAAAATAAAGACTATATCACTGTAAAGTCACTGCTTATCACTTCATTTAACCTACATATTTTGCATTTTAGTAAAGGAAAACAGTACACAATCAGTACAAACTATAGCCATGTGAGATAAAGCCTATTTTAACAATGCCAACACAAAATAGTGGAATTCAGATTAATAGGATTCATTTGCCTTTGAGAGCTTCATTTCTTGGGAGTTTACTTGAATTTTCTTGGGAAAATTTACTTGCATATTCTTGGGAAATTAAAATGTGTTGCTTAGCTTGCTCTACACCTGTAGATGTTTTGTTAATTAGCTTCACAAATTCAGATCAGGTGTTGACTAGTGCAAAATAATTTGCTGCCCAACAGAAAAAAAGAAAAAAGACTTGTGTGGAATTGTCATCAGGGAAAACAGGAAAAGGAAAAAAAAAGTTGAGTAATCTTTGATCCTGCTTTCAGCAAACCTCTGCTGTACAAGTGGAGAGGAGATCAAACGTGAACAGATTTTTGTGCTGTACTCTGCTATAGGAATCCAATACTCCAAGAATCCAATGTAAATAAAAATATAAACTCTGCCAAGAACATCATAATTACTTAATTTCTGAGAAATACAAAAATGTGGTTTGTATACATTCCTGAACTGATGGGCTTCAACTGAAGGTGGCACTGGGCTGTTGTCAATTACATCTATTCAAGAGATTACACTTTTGAGGGACCTTGAATGCAAGTAGAGCATTGCTAATGTTGGATAATATTTTGTTTTTCTGGGCATGGGTTTGTATTGTATTTGTGGGTGCCCTCCAGTCAGGGAGAAATGATGAGTCTGACTCCATGTTCTCAGAAGGTTAATTTATTATTTGATAATATTATATTATATCAAAGAATACTATATTAAACTGTACTAAACTGAACAATACAGAAAAGATACTTACTGAATGCTAAAAGATACTAATGAAAACTTGTGACTCTTTCCAGAGTCTCAACACAGCTTGGCACCAATTGGCCAACGAGTCAAAACTGCTCACACTAAAATCCAAGCAAGTAATCACCTGCAGGGAAACAATCTCCCATGATACATTCCACTTGTACACCAACACAAGAGAAGTAAATGAGACAAGAATTGTTTTCCTTTTTTCTCTGAAACCTCTTACTATCTTTTCAACTTCCCAAGAGAAAACTTTTAGGTAAAAAATCATGTCCAGAGAATGTAGATACCACAGGCTTGTAAAACTTACTTCTTCCTGAGTATTTAATAACCAGTGGGATTATTGGTCTCCCTAGATCTGTGTTTTAACTTTCCATTATTAAAATATTTCTTTGTAGGAGAATGCTGTTAAAAAAAAAATAAAAATACAGTGGGTGTTATTGTTTTCCTGTATTATTTTCTAGCAGAATTTCATTAATTACTCAATTTTAATTAAACTTTTCCTGGAAAATGGCATTTTGTTGGTTTTAGGATACATATCTTCCTACACATGACTTTATCTGCATTAAGGTGGTCTTTATACATTGTATTCTGGTNCCCATGATACATTCCACTTGTACACCAACACAAGAGAAGTAAATGAGACAAGAATTGTTTTCCTTTTTTCTCTGAAACCTCTTACTATCTTTTCAACTTCCCAAGAGAAAACTTTTAGGTAAAAAATCATGTCCAGAGAATGTAGATACCACAGGCTTGTAAAACTTACTTCTTCCTGAGTATTTAATAACCAGTGGGATTATTGGTCTCCCTAGATCTGTGTTTTAACTTTCCATTATTAAAATATTTCTTTGTAGGAGAATTCTGTTAAAAAAAAAAAAATACAGTGGGTGTTATTGTTTTCCTGTATTATTTTCTAGCAGAATTTCATTAATTACTCAATTTTAATTAAACTTTTCCTGGAAAATGGCATTTTGTTGGTTTTAGGATACATATCTTCCTACACATGACTTTATCTGCATTAAGGTGGTCTTTATACATTGTATTCTGGTATAGCTAGTTAAAAAATGGCATTTTGTTGGTTTTAGGATACATATCTTCCTACACATGACTTTATCTGCATTAAGGTGGTCTTTATACATTGTATTCTGGTATAGCTAGTTAAAAAATGGCATTTTGTTGGTTTTAGGATACATATCTTCCTACACATGACTTTATCTGCATTAAGGTGGTCTTTATACATTGTATTCTGGTATAGCTAGTTAAAAAATGGCATTTTGTTGGTTTTAGGATACATATCTTCCTACACATGACTTTATCTGCATTAAGGTGGTCTTTATACATTGTATTCTGGTATAGCTAGTTAAAAAATGGCATTTTGTTGGTTTTAGGATACATATCTTCCTACACATGACTTTATCTGCATTAAGGTGGTCTTTATACATTGTATTCTGGTATAGCTAGTTAAAAAATGGCATTTTGTTGGTTTTAGGATACATATCTTCCTACACATGACTTTATCTGCATTAAGGTGGTCTTTATACATTGTATTCTGGTATAGCTAGTTAAAAAATGGCATTTTGTTGGTTTTAGGATACATATCTTCCTACACATGACTTTATCTGCATTAAGGTGGTCTTTATACATTGTATTCTGGTATAGCTAGTTAGGGTTACAGTAGGATGTTTCAGGTTTGATTCTTTTTGGTGATATCACATGTAATAATTCATATTTGTAAATGTAGATATGTCACTGACAGGTGTCATTTTCCCATCTGGCATGAAGCTGGACTGATAAAAGTATATGTACAGAGGAAGTGTGTCTATATGTTGAGGAAGAGCAGGTTTACACCTTTTTATTACATCAGAATCACTAAGGAATATAGTTTTTGTGTGTAGAAAAAGCCTTACACAAGAGCTTCAAGGCACCCTGTGTCTTAATGTGAGTAGCTGATGAATGAGAGAGTGACTGAAAACAGTAGAGAGATGTTTTAGCTGAAACCCTGGAGCAGATGAACCTGTAATGCTGCTTTTTGGTGTTATTTTTTAATTGTGATTTCATTTTGCATTTTGATTGTGATTTCATTTTGGGCTAGAGAAGCTTTGTTGGTTTGAGTATAATAGCTGTCAAAAAGGTTGTGATTTTGCTCCTCAGCACAGTCATCTTGCTCACAAAGCTCTCAGTAAGATCCTTCTGTGTGTTTTGGAATAACACCTGTGCCAGCAGCTTTTTTACAGCCTCCTGTGTGTGTTGTGCACAGTCTGAGTGTTTGTGTGTGTCTGTCAGCTGGGCCAGGGTGGAGAGGGGTAATTCTAATGAAATGGAACAAGGTCTAAATGCCTGGTTTGGGTGGCATCCACCCAATGACTGCTTCTCCTCCTTTTCCTGCTCTCTTCATCCCACTCCTTCAATAAAAATTACATTTTCTTTAAAAACCTTCTATAAATTTGAAAGAAATCAAAATATTGAAGCATCTGGATGTGAACTATTTAGGGACCTAGTGAGCTCCCTTCTTCCTTGTATAATTCTTCATCATTGTCACTCCACCCTACTAAGGCTACCCACCCAGGCTTAATTTTGTTCCTTTCACTTGTTCCATACTGCAAATATTCATTTTTTATGCCTCCTGTGATTTCAAATAGTGCATTAAATATACTTTGCAGGGATTTAAAAGAAATAATTTACTCTGTCATTTTAATTTACAAGTTTAATGGAGGTTTTTTTTTCCCCCCTCTACAGTGAGCTATGTTACTGTAACAGATATTTTTATATGTTAAGCTGGAATGCATAGTCTCTTTGATATTATGAAATTTGTTCATAGGATGCTACAGCAGATTGCTTAATGGTACCAATCTTTTTTTTTTTAAGTCAAAGCAGAACTCTTGATTCTTTTTTTCTTTCTCTAGATATTTACCTATCTCATTCTTTTTAGGGTATTGCTCTTCAGTGTTGTTTTTCCAATAGTATCTCTTTAATCTCTGTTCTCCCTCCTATGATAATTAACTCCCTTCTGTGTGACTCAGCCCACTAGGCAGCAACAGAGCCTAGATCAGTATTAGGTCAGTTAATAATAATTCTCAGCTTTCCACATACTCAAGAAGACAGGCCCATGCAAGAGACTCTGGCTGATTTTGGGTAAGAAGAAAATGGAAAACTTTTAGGGACTAAAGAGTAGCTTCTGTTGTTGCATGATAGCTTAGATAGTTTCAGTTCTTAAAACCAGTTACACCAAGACTGGGATCTCTACACGTGCAGCATTTGAAGTGGTTCCTTTGGTAGTAAGAGAATAACATTTGTAGAAGTCTCAGCTGCCTGTCAAGAAAGATAAAGCTGGCTAATATGTGCTTGGTTCTCACTCCTGCAGCCTGTGCTGGCTAAAATATGATCTCTGCTTCTTGGAGGTGTCATGTTAGACCATCGTCTGTCACACTGTAGTAAGAAAAAAAGCAAAATATTTCTCATTCCAAATGACGGTGGCACTGTTTTCCAATATTTTTACAGTAGCTCAACGTGATGGAATCACTTTAGAATATGAACTATCTGTTCAGCCCTGAATTGCTGCTGAATATAATCAGGCTCTCACAATGTCCTGCTTTGTTATGTGGGTCAGGATAAGTCTTTTGGTGCTCTTTTGAAACTGTGCTTTGGTGTCTCTCAGCGTGAACCTTGGCATATGAAAATTCCTTTGTGGCTTTAAACGTTATAAAGTTGTTTTTTTTCAGCACCAGTGACCAAGAGAAGAAGTAATTATGTGTGGCTTGGACTTACTTCAATTCAGAAATAAACATGTAATTAGAAGATAATTATAGCTATGAGATAATTTGATATAAGGAAGATATAAATGTAGATTTTGGATAACTTTCACTACATAAAAAAAAAAAAAAACCAAACTTATTTACCTGTGGTTTTGTTCACATTTTAAGAACAGCTTTTTCAGTTCAGGGCTTGTGATAGGAGGAACTAATTAATTGCAGAGATATCCTTCCTGGTGATTCAAAGCTTTTTAATTACTTGCTAAAGTTTCTTTGACAGATCTGTATATTCTGCCCTTGTTGCTGAAATGTCCATACAATATTTACCTGAGTTAGAAGCATGTGGATTGATGCCTTGAGAAGGCTGACCTAGAACAGAGATTAAGCCAGAGTTAAAGAATACAGTAGGTATTTATTAGGAGGCCTCAATGGATCCACCTTGAGCAGCACAAGAGCCCAGCCAGGGCTACACCCAGGATGAACCCAAAATGGTCACAAAATGGACAACTGGTCATGGGGTCTCACACTTTGATAAGTTCTGCTCCATTTGCATATTGGAGTTAATTGTTCAGTTATAGCTTTAGATGATGAAGTCCCATCCTTCTTGTTTTTCTCTCTTCAGTCCACCATTTATGCTCTTGGGCCTTAAATTTGGATCACTTGTCCTTGGTCCCCAGCTAGAGAAGGAATTGTTTTGTCTAGCTACTCTGTGAAGAGAGCTCACCATCCCCAAATATGAAGCTCAGAAGTACACACTAAAGCAGTACAGAATCTGAAAAATATTAAAGCTGAAACCTGAGGCATCAGGATCAGTCCTCCATAACATCAGAAAGCACAGGAAAAATGCTAGAGTCTGGAGCCATAGGAGTTGACATCTGTTTCAAAGAAAGACACAGACTGCTCTCTGGAGCTTCTACCTTCCTGAGAAACAGGGCCTTGGGGGCTGCCTGGAGAAGAACTGGAGAGCAGGTGTTTCTGGATAATTGCCTCTGATCCAGGGCTGAGTGTTAGACAATATCTCACTTTCTGAGTTGTTCTTGCCCCTGGCAACTCCTGAAACAGAGGGACTGGACAATCTAAGTCCTCTGCTGAAGATATTTAGGCACCTTGCTGTCAGCTGGTTGAAATGGCTGTAGCAACCTTAAGCTGTGTGTTGTTGCCAGCTGTGCTGTAGCTGTCTGTGTTTGTCCTTGGAGGGCCACCCCTGTAAGCAAGCTCTTCCAAGCTTTTTCCAGAAAATGGTATTTAAGGAGCAGAAGGGAAGACAGACTTTTTATGTTACCTCTTACTGTCAAAGCGTTTCTGCAGCTGTTAGACCCTACATTCGCTACAGCATTTGTGTTATGAAATCCTTCAGCTCTTAAATAGTTCAAAACACTGGTTACAAAGAAAAGTCAGCAGCCTTAGAATACAAATGGTGTTCTATGTATAATTTAGTGTCTCTATTTTATTTCAGACATGCCAAATCAAATGAAGCCAATAATATTGATATGAGACAGTGCTCATATCACTGAAATTTAGAAATTTTGTTCTAAACAGCGCACAGCTTTTGGGGAAATATGCTGGGAAAACTGAAAGACAGGTTCAGAAAACCAAAGTTTACTTTCAGCCAAAACCTTACTTATGCAGTAATAGAGATATCTTTATACTCTTGGCAAACCATTAGAAAATAAGACCAGTAAGAAAAGCAAGGAGATAGCTCCTAACTCATTGTTGTGGCCACTCTGTGTTGGCTTTCACATGCTCACAGGCATACCTTGGTCATGCCAGACTGGAGCCTATTTCAGCATAAACTACTGTAGCTCTTCAGATCTCTTGAACTGTGAAAATTCCATTTCTACAAAGTAAAAGAACATATCCACCTGCAAAATGTTTTCCCTGGCGAATAACATCTTGTGAGTTTTCATGTCAGTGGATTATTACAGCTCCTTGATGATCTTGGGAGGAATAATCCAACTTTTACCAATTTCATTTTGTCTGCACAAGGTTGTGGGGGTTTTTGGTGTGGGCTTTTTTTTTTTTTTTTTTTTTCACAGCACTATTTTGTGTGTGTGTGCATGCATGCCAGGATTTATGACTGAATAAACCAAATATAGAACAGACCACTTACATAATATTTAACATATGTTATAATGTCAGATGTGAGTTAATTTTAGAAAGAGTAATGGAGCGAACCAGACAAAATGGATCATCACTTTTCCCTGAATGTGATTAAGCAAAGAGGAAGGATTCTATACCACCCCACCCATGTATTCGGTATAAATTTCCTGCAAATCCTTTAGCAGAGAAATATAAAACTGACTTCCAAGTGAATATAGACAGATGTTGGGTGGTCCTATTTTGCACATGATTATTCAGTGCTCTTCTATTGGAACATGCTGGTTCCCATCCAAGTAAAAAGCCTGAAAAAATAGATTCTTCATCACATTGTTCAATCTAAAGGTAATGTTTTCTCTTAAGGAACAAAATGAAGATAAAAATGCCTCAGTCATTAATGGGTCAAAAAAAAATTAGATTAAAACCCAGTTGTTACTGAATTTTGAAGCAGTGTGGGTGTTGCACTGAAAACCTTTAAGGCTCTTACTTTGTATGAGTAATATGTGTTATGGTAATGTCTTTAAATTTCTGTTCAAGCTGAAGAAAATTTGTTTCAAAAATATGCAAAATTTATGTCTGTAAAGAAGTAACTAAGAGTCAGACTCTGATCCATCCACCCCCTACACATGTGGATGGGAACTGATGTGTGTAGCTTCATGTTAATAAATGCTCAACACCATGCATTGTGTGTCTGGAGCTAAAATGCCAAGGCCTGGTGTTTGGCAGCTTGGCCTGAATCTGAAATCCACAATTCTGTGCAAAATGGTGAGAGGAGGATAGTTTTGATTGTTTCCCTTTGGTTTGCAAAGAGCAAACTAGGTACGCTTGACGATATCTGATCAAGGATGGATGGAAAATAAAATACCATGAATGACATCCTTCTGGACTCAGGGAATTTTGTAGTATTCTGTAGGAAGAAGTGGGAAACCCAGAAAATTCTCTTTATATTCCACCTAATATTTTTCTTGCTCATGTGTTACCATTTTTTACTGGTTATTTCACGTTGCTTCTTCATCTCACACTAATTCTCACAATATCTGCTATTTCTTCACTTAAATTACTTGTAGACCTATAATTAGTCCTGTAGCTGTTTGTTTTAAGACAAATCATCTTAGGTTCATGTGCATGTTTCAGTTCATAAAGACAGCCAATAGAGGAAGATCTAGGGCTGTTAAGAAAAATGTAAGACATAACTTCTGGTATGGCATAACTTTAGTTTGAAAGTTCTGTTGTGGTCAATTTTATTTAAGATATAACAACATAAGAGAAGTTAGAGTACTGTAAATATGTGGATATGCTTCAGGCAACACTAGAGTCCTTGTTCAACTTGCTTAGGTTTTTGTTTTGATTGTTGCAAGTTAATTTAATGCCAAATCTTCAGCAATGATAAATGTATTTTAGATCTATATAGAAATCCAAAGATTCTTTTTCACTTTAATTTCCTTCTTTTGGAAACAAAACCAAATTAAAAACCCTAAGACTTCAGAGAACATGGGGACTTCACCTATGAGAGATTAAGAGAAAATTTCTTTCCTCAACTCTGACAGCTGAAAATTACCAGGAATTCTGGCCTATCTACAGATAAACAGAAATTGTATTCTGAAAGATGTTACTAGAATTTCAGCACTCTCTCTCTCCTACTCATACTTTACTGGCAGTATTGTCTACAAGCTGAATTTCTTTGTAGAACAGTATTCCTCAAGAAAAGTGTCACGCATCCATCCTCTGGGCAGGTTTCAGAAAAAGTGTCAGAAGTGAAAGCCAGTGCTACCAGCTGCAGGAAAACAACATTTTTCTCCCCCAGTGAAGCTGAGTTCTGTGGCTCCTGACCTCCTGGAATGTTTGTGGCCAGCATTCATCATGACCTAGCTCTGTGGTGGGCCAAATCCTGCAGAGTGGCTGCAGAACCCAGATGGAAATGCTGGCTCACTGTAGAATAATTTATTTTGGTTAAATGAGGTTGCAGACTACAAGCTTAATTTTGGGTTATCCTGATGGTAAAATTATATGTCATAAACCAGAGGGAGAAGTTTTGTTTGACCTTTCATAATAAAAGATTGGGGGGTGACAGGAGATGTGCAGGGAGAATGTATTAGCTAGAAAACCCAATTGGAAGAAATTTTACATTCTAAATTATTTCAGATTCCACACTGCAAATAACAAGGCTCCCAAAAAATAATAGAATGAAATTTTAAAACCACCAGTATTTTAGGGTAAATTTAGGCCATCTTGTCACCTGGGCAGAGATCTAAGAAAGTAGTTAGTATTATTGTATTCCAGTTTCCAATTTGATTAATGAATTTGTTATATTCAAAATCTCTTCTTTTTTATATTGCTGATAATGAATAAAAGTGACCAGGAAAGCCCCAGTTAGTTTTTATTTTATATTCACAGTATCTGCACAAACAGCCAACTGTATTCCATACCATATATAGCTGAACAGGTAAACTCAGCTGAAACTTTTTAATGGAACAAATAATGGGTAAATAAGTTTCCAAACACAGTTTTCTGTGTATTCATCAGCCTCAAGTTTTGCTTTGCATGATTTAGCAGTAATTTTCTAGACAGCATAAAAGTGCACTGAAGTTCTTAGAAAAAACTCAACAAAAACTCCAGCAAAAGTTTCATCCTGTATCCTGTATTTAGTATTGGCTGACCTGGGAATTAAAGATCAATATTTGCATGCAGAGGTAGCTCTTTCTTAATCATAATAAAACTCTGACCACTTCACACTATTAAAGCAAAAGTAATCAAAGCCTTGCCTTAGTTGTATCCAGATTCATCAATAACATCTGAAGAAAAAATAGACTTCGAGTCCACTGTCACTTCTCACTACAGTATTCATGCAAAGTTTGAAGGTAAAATTCTCCTGTGATTGTGTTTATGGAATGGTTTTGAAAGTCTGAACATAGAGCTTCCTGACTGGCTGTCAGTGATGTCATAGCCATGTCAATAATGCCCTCTAAGTGCAGGACTGACTCTTTCTCTCTATCCCTTTTGATTTAAAAATTCCATTCCATAATAGCAAAAAGATACTTAAAGGAAAGTCTTCAGTTTCTTGCCTTATCACACTACCCCAAAGCATATAATAATTCTCAGAAAATGCACTACCTGTCATGTCTTACTGCTTAAATATAGGTCAGAAAATCTGCCATACAGACAGCATGCTGTAAGCACTGCACTGGCATGGCCTCAGAGGGCAGGAAGAAATCTAATTCTATCCTCAACTCCCACTGCAGCAGAATCCAGAACAGCTCCAGTTAGAGTTCACAACCAGGGGTGTAAGGAAAGAATCATCTCTCTTCTCAATATTGATCAAGCCACACAAATGACATTAACCCTGGGAGAGACCCATGTGGCAGCAAAGCAGATGCTCTGGATCAGACTCTCAGATTGATGGAAATGATTGTAGTTTATGTCCAAGGCTGCAGAGAGCTTTTATTCAGAACATATTCTTGCAAATACCGAAACAGAGACGTGCTTGGGCCAAATTTACCTGTGGTGAACTATCATTAATAGCCTCAGCCTTACCTTTTTGATTTGTCAGTTATGATTTTAGCTGGCTACTTAATAAAAAAAAAAGAAAAGTTTTATGTAAATAGCTAAATCAAGGGAGAAGTGGGCAGTCTTTCATTTTCTTTTAAGAGGCCATATTGCTTATTTCAAGTAAATCTGGTAACATTCCAATGTTCTTTTGATAAGCATATTAACCAAGACCAAAGACCATGGGAACAAAAAGAAAATGGCATTGTGGGTTATGCAAGAAAGCATTTTTGTTTTCATTTCTGTGCAAGACGAGTGGTGCTGCAGGATGACACAGAGCAGAACTCATTGTTAATGCATTTTTGCTAGGAAGTTCTCAGAAGACAAGGGGTCTCTGGAAATTGAGCTTTCAGACAAGGTCAAGGGTAACAAAATGCTTCTGGACACTATTCTTCAGGCTAGCAGTCTAGTCTGTATTTTTCTCATACACTGGCTGGAAACATTAAAAATAACAGTTTAATTATCTCAGTTGAAATTTACTGCAACACGAAAAGAATACTGTCAACGCTGTTAAAAGAACTTACAGGTACTCTCTCTGCCCTTTAGCCTGTGTGGCACTTTTTGCTGATTTGTGGTAATTTTTCTAATGAAAAATGGGTTCTTACATTGTTACTTTTTGGGAGCTCTACCAGAAGATGAGAAATGGAGAGCACGCTTGTGCAGTGCTACACAGAGAGTATCTGGTGAAATTAATTTAAACCAAACAGCTGCCAAATATGCAAAGTAAACAAAATACATACACTGTGGTTTCCCACGAAAACCTTTAATTTATATTTACAAAAATGCTGCTTAGGACAACAGATAAAACAATCAATTATACATCTATGTACAAACTGTTCTAAGTTGATCATATTCTTTTAATTAAGACACTTTTGAGCTAGGCCACTCTCATCATAACAAATCTTCTGTCCTTTTTTTTAGTCAAAATCTTTTGGAACATAGGAGAGCCTAAGGAAAATGGAAGCTATTAAGATTAACATATTCATATTTAACAAATGGGTCTTTTTGCATAAGCAATAAATCTCCTAGAATATATCACATTTTATTTCCTGCAAATGGTTCTATGAAGTAGACTTTTTCTTTTTGTTCCTCCTTTAATATGACTGCATTCAGCTACATCTGAGAAGTCCTGCTCACTGTTCACTTATCAATGAGCTGACTTTTTAATTTAAAGGCAAAACTCCTGTCTTTTAGATATGAAGAAGCATATCTACAGCAAAATTAGTGTTCTTTTTCTGATTATAGAATGATGTATTTGTGGTATAAAAGATACAGGATTAACTACTACAAATTAAATTAGAAATGGATCCTCTGTTGTATGTTTTAGACATTTTTGTTAATGGATGGAACCATCTCAGTAAATGGATGGTTCAAACTTTTAAAGTAAAAATTTCTTATATCTTAAACTTGGAAATGAAACCAACCCCTCCCTCTGTAATAGGTAATAATTGCCCCTCCTTTTACACAGGCATTTTTGTTTTGCCAATACATGACAATAAGTAGTGTTTTCCTGATGGATAATTTTGTCCACAGCTGTCCTTCAAAGTTGCTGTCAGTTACTTTGAATTGAAAGAAAACTTTCCATAGCAATGATGCTCTCTTGCAAAGTAACTTCCATTTTTTTTTACCATGTAAAACTGCTGCCACTAGCCTGAGAGTTGGTGGTTCTGACAGTTTAGAAATCTTTATTCCACTTTTTATTGACCCTCTGAGGAAATGAGAAACAAACAAGAAATGGGAATGCACAGTTGAGGTTAACCTCATCTGAACCTTTAGCTGTGAGTACTCATGGATCATTCTTATATGACTATTTCATACAGAAGCTGTAGAGAATGAAACAGATTTGTATCAGTCTCTAATATAACATTTTTGTAAGTCTACCACAATCATCTTCATCAAAGGTGCATAAATGCTTTATTTTCACCGTCTTGAAGATCCATTGCATATTAAAACAGTCTTCCAACAGCATGACACTTGCATTTTTTCAGGCCAGAATGCACTTTTTTATTAGGCACCTTCTGTAGAGACTCCCACTTAAATTCCCATTAATCTTCTGTTATGATTCAAATCATAATCAGGGTAATTCATACAGTTGTCTCTGTGTTTTGGTTGGGCTGAGACACTGCTCCTGGGAATGATCTTGATAACAGTGTCACAGAGGTTCCTGCTTGAATCACTAGAATGCAGTACAGTTCTATCTTATTCTCCAAAGAACCCTCCTCTAATTTTCACCTTCTGATGCAAACCCTAGGGGACATGTTCTGCTAGGACACTTGGGTCTGAGAGGGTCCTCTCTCATCTGTTGTTCACAGAAATTGCTGCATATATGGAAAAACAGCTTCCTCAAGATCTGGTTACAGATGAGTACATGGAATAAAAAAGGTGGTGCCTGTAATATTTAGGAGTGTGAGCAGTGCCTTTTATTTCTCTTCTATCAGAAACTTGTAGTGCTTGTTGAATCTTTACCTCCCCCTGTTCTAGTGGACTCTCCAAAAGAATTCCTAACGTTCTCTATGTGGTTCATCTCATGCCATCCCTTTTTGGTGTCTGGGTTTGGCTAAAGATTTTCTTTCCCTTCCCCTTTGAAAGGGCTGCAGGAGATGGAAAAGCCTGGCCATTGTATTTCTGTGGAGGGACTATGGGGCAATATTTGCTTGCTAAAGTAGATGTCATGTTTTGTTTGGGGGTGTGGTAATGCCTGCTGTCAGGATTGTGCTTCCTGAGGTATTATCTGCTGTTATCATCCTGTTTCTTCAGGCTGATATTGTCTGAAATTGGAGAGGGCATGATGTCTGTGTCAGTCTTATAACTAAAAGCCCATTGAGGACTAAGGGTACTACAGTGAAGACTTGCTTCCCATTTTCTGTCTCTTGCAGGAAGTCAGAGTGCATAACTTATGAGCTAAAAAAAATCTGGGGAAAGAAGAAAGAGGGAGAGGGTTGTTTTTTCAGGTTCTATGAAATGTTCACAGCACAGCTCCATGAGTTGTCAACACAATGAGACTGACAGCAAACTTTGCCAAGAGGCAAGAAAAAAGCCTTGAAGTTTTAAACCAGCATTGCTACTGAGCTCCCTGTCATCAAACCATGATGTAAATTTTATTGTGTTCTTCAGAGGGAAGGCCACACTACTGGTAACCTCTCTATAGATTGAACTTTGCATTGATCCTTCTTCTACTGAAACACCTATGAAATCCAGTTCTGAATATTTCTTTTATCTGTGTCTTGTTCACAAAGACAGCAGATCTTTTTTTTCAAAATGCCAGCCTTCATTTTTGCTCTAGAAAGCTGCTCGTATATGAATCTCACTCATTCAGAAATGGTGTGGTTATGGGCACTGTCTCAAGAAGTTTCCCCTGCTAAAAAATTCAGGAAGTCAAGCAGTAAAAGTTAACACAGCATATGAATTTTGGTTAGCAGCAATACACCCCTAACTTTTCTTCCTTTAAACTGCCAACAGTTAAAAAAAAAAGACATTTGCATGTAATCATTAACATTTTTGTTTTCAATTACCACTGAAAAGGATTCAGGCAAGAAATTATGGTAGATCTGACCAAAGGATGAAAATCTAATTTTGTGGCAACATCTGAAGTTTCAGCACATATGTTCTTTGATGGAGTAAAAATAAATCCCCCTAACACTTTCTGAAAAAAAATTTAATTGAGTTAAAGTAGAAAGGTGCTTGAGTAGGTTGGGATGTCTGAGGACCCCTTTCCTTACTTGCCACATAAAATTTTCTTGTCAAACCAGCATCATCCCTGCATTCTAGATTAGATAAAACAGCCTTTTCAAAATCTACTCTTTCTCAAAAGCTGGAAATGTTTTTATTACTTTTAATACTAAGGCACCATGAGTAATTCTTCTAATTCAGGCTATAATTTATTGTAGTTTTCATTGCAGTTAAATTGCATCAAGTTTTGGTTTTGTTCCCACGACAGTTTTCACATCACATTCTAGTCTGAGGACATCATATGTGTTTAGCATATATACATAGCAACATGCATATATTCCACACAAAGTGTCTCTGGTTCCAGGACCTGATATAGGACAGAACATCTGCAATAGCATCATTGTTGCTATTTCTACATGTCATGTTTATTCTAAGTAGAGAAATACAGATTGAAGGACTCCCTGAATCAGTTTTTTCCTTTCTTTTTTCCTTGTAAAAAAATAGAAATAATAATGCTCTTCATTAATTGAGGAGCAGACTACTTTACTTCCTGAAAATTTGTGGGTTTTAACATGGTGGTTGGTAGCATTTCACTCATGAATAGAAGTTGGTCTGCATGAACAGCAATGAATCAAGTGGAAAATGAAAGAAAAAGGATCTAATAGTCCAAATGTGACTACTGTCTTTGGTACTCAGGGTGATAAATGTTAAAGGTACAGAATTATCATAAAAGACTTTCCCAGAGATTTCTGAAAAGTGTTCTTCTTAAATCTACCTAAAGAAAGCAGAGTAGTTTTAGAAAAACTAAATCATGGTGCATACATATATATTGCTCCAAATACTGACATGCAGTAGGGTTTTCAAATCATAGCTTCCAGTAAATGTACAAACAATGGAGAAGTGGAGCTGATGGAGTGTCCTGAAGCTGTCCTGTCTCTTGATATTAAGAGCATTAAGGTTGATCTTTTATTAAGTGAAATTGTTTGACATGCAGAGTATTTTGTGAAAAACTAAAGTTATAGTGGCTCTTATAAAAGTTATAAAAGTGTACTTATAAAACTATAATTTTCTTATTAAGACCTATTAGGCCCATTCTTGTCTGGAATTTAGGACAATTGCATCCATTCTGATATGCCTGTTTCCTGTGTTTGTTCTTTTTGGAAAGTAAAATTATTTCCCAAGTAAAACATGCTTCTTCCAGGAATACTTGTGGTATGCTCTGCTACCAAGTAACTACTGGTGTCCACTCCTGAGGACAGTTTGGAATCTGTGAAGAGCTTCTATCTCACAGAACCTACAAACAGCCTTTGTTGTACTGACTCAGTGGAAGGTGACATACAATTTTAAAGTTCCCCTTCCTTTCAATTATCAGCTGATTACATTTGATGAGTTAGATTGTTTCCCATGTGCCAATTTTCAGTCAACAGAGTCTATGAGTTGTTAAACATTCCCATGTACAGAAACAATAGGAAGTGATTAAAGTGGGGCCCATCTGGTCATGCTCATTACAAAGGAGGCCTTATCCTTAGAAAAGGATATCTAAGGCCTTATCCTTAGAAAGTAAGAAAAATAAATACCTTGGTATTGCCCAGACTAGATAGAAAGTTCACTTCAACAGCCTCACATAACAGTAGTCATTTTCCTGCTAAGAGATCTATCTTGAAGGCTGACAAAAAAATATAATGCACAAGTTTGGTATTGGTAAAAGGTATTTTCTGTCTCTTTTTTTTAATCACTATCATTCATTCTATCTGTTACTATAAGTATTTCATGTATGTTTTGTTGTAAAAATATTGAAGTGGGACTATGATATTTAAAGGACTTGAATCTGTGTCTGAAGGAGTCTTTGCCCTGGTAGTATAGATTTGCTCTTGCAAAAGGTACAACCAATAAGATTTCCTGCTCCACCATGAGATCATTTCAGTGACATCTTGTTCAGGCAAATGAGTTCTACTCTGAGTGGGCCATTATTATCACTTAACTAAACCTTTTTATATCCTGATGAGGAGGATTTCCCTGTAGTTTAGGCACAGGCCAGGGGTTAAGGAAATTTAACTTCAGATATTCTGTCTCAGAACATTATATTGTTTGGTGATGATCCCTTCTTAGACTTTTGGCTTTTGAGATTTTAGGATCAGTGGTGCTTTATTTCACTGAATGCCACTGTGGGGAAGGCTGGGGTCAAACCCCAAACACAGAAGAAACATAGGCACCAAGAAGGGAAGAGTAAAGCAATATTTTTGTTCCTTTGTCATTCAGAGAGATAAAAGATAAGACAGTTGTATTTTCAGAGGGAAAAGAGTGGCTCTTAGGTGTGCTGGGTTTATGATATTGCTGTGGTTATTTTTAAATTAATTGCTTAGATTTGAAGTTGCTTAGTTTTCCAATCAATCAGCAAAGAATGAGAGATAGAAAGGAGGTGGTTTCACAGTTCAAGTTCCTCTTGAGTCATAGTCTCTGGCTCAGGGAAAGCAAAGGGCCATATTTTGCATTTAAAGCATGAAATGTGTGATGGAAAAACAGAGTATCATGGTGAGTAGTCTGTCACAGGGAGGTGAGCAATGTGACATAATTTCCATCCTATTCCACACTGTGAAAAGTGTCTGTGCAGCCCTGTGTGCTCAGCAGCATGAGGCTGGGCTGGGGTGGTTATGGCTAGGATGCAATTGCTGTGTTTTGGAACAGTCCCTCCCTTTTATCATCCAGGAAAAAATCCATGCAGTGATCTTGTTGTTGCACACTCTCTTCAACGTGTTCAGCTCCCTTTGCAGCCCCCCTGCTTTACAGTGGAATTGTCCCCCAGCCATCATTTTCCTGCTCTTAACAACGTGTTCCTCAGGAAAGATGAGCAGCTCTTAAAAAAAAATCTTGGCTCAGGATGATTAGATTAAGATCTCCTCTCTTCTGACTCTTTTGTTTGAATTTTTAGAATCATTTGCTTTAATTCCACATCTGGGGAAAATTCTATGGTTTATTTATAAAAATGTCAGATGAAACAATCAGTGTGATTCTTTCTGGCTTTTGGAGTCTAGAGATATATAGTGACTGACTAGAATTTACTTTAAGTGGTTCCTTGTTTAGGTTGTCTGCTAAGATAAAATACAATAACCAGGATAATTCGACTTCAAGAAAAATATTCTACATGCCCACCTTAAGATTGCTAGGCAGAGAGTAGTGGTGGAAGAGAGAATTAAGGAAAATTTGCTTTTCCAACAACCAAGAAATTAATTGTATAAAATTCTGTGTTTCTCCTGGACCAGAAAATTCTGTCTCTTTTCATGAGAAATTTAAGTCCAGATACAGTTGGAGACTTGGGTTCTTCCTTAGTATCCATTTCCACTTAGCCAAGTGCTTGCATAGGATCTCAAATCCATCAGAATGTGTCTTTAAAGGTTAATTATATTGATTAGGTAGGACTAAAAATATGCTTAAAATTAAGCACATACTTAATTATCTGTCTCTAAGATTTTGCATGAGATTTTTGTCTGAGCTTTATTTCAAAGTCTAAACTCCAAAGCTCTAATTTTGAGAGGTTTTAAATGAAAGTTTAACATCAGGCAATTCTTCCATCTGTTATTATGTTTCTAAGAACTCAGACATGGAATAAATCTCATGAAAAAGTCACTTGCTGTTAGTGTTTTTAATGGAAATTATAGATAAAAAGTGTCTGCTCAGCCATCAACTCCATGTTTCTACTAGTACATACTTGCCCTTGGTTTGCATACATATTCTTTCTCATAGAATGCAAGTTAAATAACAGGTACTTTTACTTTTTTTTTTTTTTTTTAAAGAGCAGCCTAACACATCTAATTTCTGCAATTTCTACCTATGGTTTTCCTCTTAAAGGTAATTTGTTTCCTTTCAAGTAATTACAAATTGTACATTTCCAGTCACATTATGCCAACATCAAGACTGATAACTAACTAGTTTGATTCCACTCTTATCAACATTTTATGAAAATTAGAAGTGAAAACATCACACTGGGACCTTTAGAGTTGCTTTAAGTTGTTTTGAATAAATAGCAGAGTCTCTTATAGCTCTAATGATTAGAACAGCTAAAAAGATTCCACTACAAGTTGTAATGCATCTCACTTTATAAGAACCCTGGAAACCTGTTCATCCTGTTTATTTTACTTCTACTGTGTAGTGGCATTCTTAGAGATGCATCAATGCTATTTTAGGTTCTTGCATAGTTTAAGTTTTACTGAGTTGGAATAATATTTCTCTAGCTAGTCTTTTAGAGCAATCCCATCCAGGCAGAAACATTTCATTTGCAATTATCAAATATTGTCTAGTCATTGTTTAGTAAAATAATTTTTATTGGTTTTTTTTCTTGATATGAATTGGATACTTAGTATTAAAATGACACATTTTAAAGCTTGGTTTTGTTGTTTTATTGGGATTTTTTTGGTTGGTTTGTTGTTTTGTTTTTGGTTTCTTGAAGAAAGAGAAGATCCATGGTATTCTTCATCAGAAACCCATAGGTTAGTTTGACCTAACTTTTATATTGTATGAAGATTCCTAGGTCCTTCTGTTCAAAAACAACTTCTAAGATCATTCCTAAAGCAACCAAAATTTCAAATTAATTTTTTTGTCTGAGATAAGGTGGAGAAAGCAGTGGTAAATGTCTAAATTATGTTTTGAAATTAAAAAAAAAAAAAAAAAAGAAAAAGCCAAGACCCCAACAGCAACTTGTCTTTCACTCAAATTTGTTCTAGCTGTCCTTTAGAACATCTTTCTTCTACAGTCTTAAAAGCCAAAATCCAAAATTCTAGTTTTGAATATTTGCCTCATTAGATTCATCTGCCCTTTTTCCATATATTAGGTCAATAAATTCCCAAAAGAAATCCTGACATACAGCAGCATTTCTGTGATTTCCAAAGATCTAAACTGTGCAGTTCCCTGTCATGAGTGTAATAAGCTTTTCTTGTATATCTCTTCTAAGGCTGTAAAAAAGTACTTTCTAAAGAAGTAAGTGCAACTGCTGTCTTCAGCAAGACTAGGAATTTTTTTTTCTCTTGAAACATAAACCCATAAATCTAGCACCCATTTGCCAGACCTTCTAGGAACTTCAGGGGACCTCAGGAAAATTGTCTAGAAATTCCAGACAATTGACTGTTTGGAACAGGTAGAAAAAGGTTGTGTTTGATTCTCATCTTTGTTTCTGAAAACAGTGCCAGGCTTTCCTCCAGTGTCAGACTTTTTTGCTTGGGTAGTCACTAAATAGTTTTTTATATTTCTTTGGTGGCATGCTGGCTTTGCATGATTGTATACAAATAAGGCATGTGAAAGATGCAAACATAGAAAAAAGATAATTAGAATTAACAGATGAAGAGTGAGACTCAGAGAGAGGCACAAATGTAGTGTCTTTGCCAATAAATCATCAATGGGAATGATTAAACAAGAAAATATAGTATATACCTATTTTTCAGTTCTCTGATAAGCAATATGGTGGGAATAATTCTTTGGCTCTCGAGTTACATTCCATGTTAGTGGGTTAGTAATGGGTCACACATGACTGATTTAACAGAATAAAGGCTAAGATTAGATTACTCTTTTTAATAAAGTGAGCATACTTCAGATGAGAATGTTTTGTCTATTCATCAAAATTATGCATGTGGTGCCAGGCATCCTCTTCTTTTAAATGTACCTCATTGAAAATACAGCAAGTTAAACACAAACCATCTTAAGCATGTGGAAGCATATTGTAGCTACTGTGGTTTTTTTAATATGTCATGAGGGAAGCAGCAGTGCTGCACATGAAGCTGGCTTCTAAATACCAGTTTCAAATACCAAACTAGTGCCCGCAATATTTTCCTATATATATCAAAAAATGGAATGCCATATATATATATATAAATATATTTATACATATAGTCAATAGAGAGGAAGAAAATAGTTTTTTCCATGCATAATAGACGTGGTTGATGCAAAAAGTTGGTTGCCATAAGATCTGATTTCTGATTTTCTGTGTGAATTTTTGTTTGCTTGTGTTTCCTTAATCCATCAAGTTACTTCTGGCCAGCTGCTAATTGTACCTAAAGATTCTCATGTAGTTGTCAATTGCATTTCATTTTCCATGCAAAAGGTCAATAATTCCTCAGGAATTCTAACTGCTATGATAATGTATGAATTTTGATTTCTCAGATGCTGGGGAAGGCGTAAAATTGAGAATGGCAGCTTGTCTGTGAGGCCATGTATATATTTTGCCACTTAACACCCAATTCATGTTTGCACTCTGAATTACAGAGGAGTTGAGGCTGAAAGAGACATCTGAAGGTCATCTTGCCCTACCCCTTGCTTCAACCATATCCAGACAACTTTTGCATATCCCCAAGGATGGAGACTCCACAACCTCCCTGGCAGCCTGTTCTAATGTTCATTCACCTTCACACAGAGAACCTAAACCTATTTCCTAGTGCCCATTTGCAAAGTGAAATCTTGAAGTGTTGTTTTAAGTCTGTGGATAAGGAAGTTTTGAACATAATACCAATGAGAAGCTGTATTTAGTTCTTGTATTGCTCTCTTGAGATAGGAAACCCTCAGTAATTCACTTTCTGTGACCTGTTGTGTATAATCTGCTGTTTGCAGCTTCCCGTGAGGTCCAGGGGGGAAGAAAAAACAAACCTTACTTCTTGACACACACTTTGATCAAAACCAGTGGTTTGGAGTCTCTGTCTACCTGTTTAAAGGTCACAGTGGGCCATGCAGGTAGCACCCTTGAGGGCACAGATGAGGAGAAGATGAGGCCCCAGCAACAGCTGGAATTACTCTAGAAGGGGGAAAGTTGCCAGCAACCTTCAAGATAGGTTGGAGCAATCGGTGCAAGAGCGATGACCTGCTCTGTGTGACATATTGCTGGGTAATGCTGCCAGATGAGTTAATAAAGCCATTGCCTAATTAAACCACATCCTTTGCATCATGTCTTCCTGCACAGTCAAGCTGTGTGCTTTCTGGCTTGTATGGTATCATCAATAATACAGATCCGACGTCTAGATCATGTGGTGGTGCTGCAGGAGTTAGAATACAGCTCACTTCCTCTTAGCTGTATTTGGCTGTACAGAACTAACAGGAGTAAAAAATGGTAACAATTTATTTTTATCACTTAAGTGAGTACATTTGGACTGACTGCATATGGAGAACAGATCTACTGAATAAGACTTTTGCTTAGTAACTTTTTCTGACTGTAGCCACATTTAATAATTGTGGTTGAAATGCTGGCTTTACATTTAAAAAAATGTTGACAGAGTATCTTTCACAAATAGGAACATGCTCACATGATTCTAAACATATGCTATAGTTCTTCCCCACATCTACATCTGTTTCTTTAATTGATATTATATTTTAATTATTTTAGCTTATAAATACACACTAGGGCTGATAAACACGTTTTCTATCAGATGTTTTTGGAAAGAAAACTGTCGCCAGAGTTTCTTTTTTTTCATTTGTTCCCTGCAGCATTTTTTCAAGATTTCAAAACTTTGTAACAGAGTTGTTTCTACTAACTTCTGTTGGATAAAAAGATAGGGAAAGGTGTAGACTGCTCAAATCTTAAACAGTGAGATAAACCTCAGAGTATAAAAGAAAGTTCATAATAGGAGAGTATGTTCTACTGTGCAGTGCATTCATTTTTGCTCAGGAAGAGAGAAATGTTGATATTATGAAGCAGTTAAGTCACAAGTTAATTTCAGTGAATTGCAGAAGGAGCAGCACAGTGTTTTAGCACTTTAACTCAAGACATATTTGAAACAATAGAAAAAACCCACTAAACCCCTGCTAGAACTTACAGGTGAGTGTCTCTATCTGAAGATCTCTATTTCATAAGGTTATTTTTTTGCATAGTACCCAGTTCCTTTCTTTTCCCAGTTAAATTCATGGTAGATGGATGAGAGCTGAGTTTTTCAAACAGAGGGAAAGGATTAGCTATTATACCAAATATGGGTCAGAATTGTAAGTGATGTTCCACCCAGTCTGGTGCTGATATTCCCAAAGGATTCTTTCAGTGTTGGCCTTATCAGTCAACTCTTCACTTTTATTTACTTTAGCAGTTGCTTTAAAAATTCATTCCAACATCTGACTAAAATCAAGAGAGGGAAGTAAATGTATCTGCTCTATCTCATTAGTTAACAGAGACATACAAAGGTTTGATTTCAGTTTATGTCAGACAATATTCTATAATTAAGCACAGATCATCATCAATTCTCTACCAGAGTGACCTGGGAGGTTGAAATAGGTTTGGTGTTTAATGGAACATAATTCAGATAAGAAAAACATTTTGGACCTTATTTTTTTCAGGTGTCTCCACTAGAATCAGTGAATTCTCACAGCAACAGCAAATATCCCTATTCACGCAGATATCTTCTATATTTTAATTTTAAAAGCTGCTGCTTCTTTATCCTCAGTTGTTGTTTTACTATTAATACTGAAAGCCATGGAATTTTTTTGTTTGAACTTGTTTAATGACTGATTAATGTTGGCATCTTAAAGGAAACAAAATACCCTAACTTTGTCCAAAGTCACAAATATGTGTTGAGAATAGCAGCTTGCTTGTATTCCCACACTGGATGAGAAAGGCTGGCATTTCATGTTGGAAACACATGAATAAAGAAACAACCTATGTTATAAATTATATCTCATGGATTAAGAAACATCTAATGGTATAAATTATAACTACAGAATCTATATGGGGAATGTCAAATAAATGTACTTTTTAAGGCCCTGAGTCAGGCTTATAACTGATCTCAGTTCCCTTGGGAATCAGAGACTTTATCTCTGCTGAAAATAGGTGACTCCAGGCATTCTTTTAGTGAATTGATCCAATCTTGCTCTTTCCTTTTAAAGTGAAAGCAGTGATGCTGATGTTGCCCTCCTTTTTACAGCAGTGCATAGTGTTTAGAATACTCACTCAGAAAGTGGGTAACAGTTCTCTTTTTCAACAGAAGCTCTTTGAGGCTCCTACTTCTTATGCCAGGGCATTTTGTGTATGGCAGCATTTTGCTTTCTTTTTGGACAAGAGTCACTTTGGAGGAATGGACTCCTAATTCAGTAGGAAACAGAGGCAGGGCAGAAAGGGTCAATGTGCCATAGTTCAGGGATTAATGCAACTGGTGAGAGAAAGGTGCCTGCAATTCCAGTCCTCTGTCTGTAAATTACTTCTGTAATTCACATCAAATGGTTACCCTGTCAAAAACCCCCAAAACTAAACAACAACAACAACAATAGCAACAAAACCCACAACAACAACAAAGCCCACAACACAAACACACAGTAGAATTACTATGAATTAGGAAACTAACCCAATCATCTCTTGATCTACAGGAGTAATTTGAATTCTGAATATAAGTATCAGTCTCCGAGTCTGATACTGAAATCTTTGAAAACAGGGAAAGTTAGGAAAAAGTGTTCCATGCACTTCTATTTTCTATTTTCTATTTTCCTACTTCTTATTTCTATGTGCCTAATTTTCACTGGGCATTTAATGGAATGACTAGATCCTGAAAGGGCTTTTTGAATGTCCAGTTCATTAGGTCCTTAACTCCATCTAGAGACTATAGATTGGACTCTAAATGGCATAAAAACATACTTTGTGACTACATATTTAAGCAGGCTCTGTTTGATGCAATAGGAATTATGACCTAGCTCCAGCTATCATTTCTAGCTCTTTTACAGGTTAGAGTCTTGAGGCTGATTTGAACAAGGCTTAACATCTCTCATAGAGTAGCACTGCAGATATTACCCAGATCACTGAAGTGCTTTTGGAAGTTTGACTTATTGTATGGAAATGGCTTTGGCTCACCTGCCAGTATAATTTCTTGTTGCACTACTGTTTAGGGGCATGATGGCAGCATCCTCTGAAAGCATTACTGCTAACAAACTGGATTAATATTTATGGGACAACAGCAAATCTTTGGACCCTGTGAGAATTCAACCTAATTGAGGTGAATTGATAACAGACTACTTCTACAGGCAACCTCAGACTATACTGGAAAGGCAAGACTGAACTTTGCTTAGCTGAACTATGGTGCAAAATTTTGTATAAATACATCAACAGGGAGTTCTGAATGCTGGGTTTTACTCAGATCTTTTCTTGCAGAAAGCCTCCCTGCCATAGAAAAGTGGAAATGCAGTATTCTACACCTCTAAGAGAGAATATTTGGATTAAGATACATTTCCTTTTCTTAATATGAAATACAATAGGACCTTCTCATACAAATACACCATCTTGGCCATGTCCCACTTCATGGCATGTCTGCTAGTAATCTGCATTTCTTATTGTCACTAAAGAGTTTAAGCATTAATTTCTTAGACTATCTGTACATTTAATTTTCCCTTAAATCTTGTGTAATGTTGAAATGACAGCAAGAAGTTGTGACAAACACTAGGTATTCCATTCTGTGCAGTATTCAGGGAATTAGAGGTAGCTAGGTTGTCACCTTTTCAGCACAGGTGTGGGCATTTCCATGAAACAGTAAGGTGCTTTTCCAGCTAGGTGTGTGAGCTTTTTTTTTGGGCTGATAAACTGTCTCAGGTGGACAAAGCTCTCTAATGAAGTGTTAAGCAGGTGCTCCCTGACAAAGCAACAGCAGAGTCAGGTTATGGGCTGAGGTATTAGGGCTGAATTTGAGCTTGTCCCATAAATCAGATTCCATCACTGAAATATGGCTATCTCCTGCAGAATGGAGTAAGATTAGATATCTTTTGAATTGCAGACATCAATTGATTTCAAGCACCTGACTTAAAAAGATGAATTTATCTTAAAACCACAATGTAGTGATATTTTTTCATAAATCAATGAAAGTCCCAAGGAGAGGCATGATTTTGTTTGCATAGTGAATGTGGTATCCTGTTTTCTCCTTGCATATGGCAATTATTACTGTCAATTCATTTATCTTTCCCTTTTTTAACCTTTGTCCAATATAAATCTATAATTTGTTGATTTGCATATAAATACTTTCATATATCAAGTTCTGTGCTATTTGTCTGTTATTTTCCACGATTTTTTTTTTTTATTATTATTCTGAAGATTTTGTTATGGAAAGTGCAGTTGACCCATGTGAAACTTAGGACCTTGTCTGCTCCCTTCTCATAGCTGCTGGGGAGTATGATAAATAGCTGTAGATAAAAAGGTTATGGCAGCCTGTTTCCTTCTCCTCTATTGTGAAACCATTTTAGCTTCTGTCTGTTTTTTCTTTGCATATCTTGTTAAGTCATATCCAAGAAAGGGAGTATTAAGCATACACCACATTTGCATCCTGGTTACATGACACAAGCAAGGAGAAGGGTCTCCAGTTTCATTTTCTGGAGGAATTGCCTGCATTTGTGACTAAGATTCTTGGAAAGCTCTTCTACTAAGCTGAGTGGCATTTCCCCTTTAAGCAGTATTAATTTTTGTTAGTTAACATTTAGTATCCATTGTACCTGAATTATCCATAGAAATAAGACCTTCTGATACACAGAGAAAACTTCTGGAGATATGAAAGAATGTCACAGTTTTCTAGCTTTCTGCCCTGAATGGCTCATGCTTCTGCTAGAGGGACATGAGCAGCAGCATCTCACAGAATGCTGCTCCCAACAAGCCCTAGCACTTCAGCAAGTACCACTTAGCTTATTCTTAATGAAAGTGCTAAGAACCTAAGCCATGGCTACTTTAAGTGTTAAACTACGTATATTTTGAGAGTTAAATCAAATTTGATGTAAGCATAGTCAAAGAAGAGAAGTAGGTACACCCAGAGGATGATTCAGACCTTGAGCTGTAGTTTCTTGAACATAACTTTTTTGTAAAGGGTCACAGTTTAAGCAACTTCCATTATCAACTACTTGTTCCATTTATCTTCCTTTTTGTACCCATACAGTTGAGTGTGATGCTACTGTGAACCTAAAATAAACATACAATGAGTAGTGTATTCTGGTGTGCAGGGAGAAATCCACTTTACTGTGACCTGTCTCTAGCTTTTCAGTGGTCTTCTTCACTGTACTTGATTTTAACTTTGAGTTTTGAAATTGTCAAAAAGGATATTAGTCTATTCCTGTTTAAATAACAGGATATAATATCCAGATATAAATATTTACCAATACAAAGTCGATTCTAATTGCTCTCATTGAGTTGTCTATATTTTGCCTATAAGAAACAACAAGAGGATATTAAAATATTAAACAGTTTTTCCAATATCACATCTATAACCTGTTGCTGAAGATCTGAACAGACTTATCCTTCATCTCAGGGCCAGAGATTATCTTTGATTATACATTTAAGTTTTTCATTGAACCTTGCATTATATTTTCAAAGAAAAAATCTGTGCAATCTGTTGAGCTTGGTGAATTTTATTTTCACCATATAAATGTAGTAGAATTACAACCGTAGTTTTCATTTCTGTTGTCACTCAGTCACAGAATCACAGAATGTTTGAGGTTGAAAGAGACTTCTGGAGTTTACCTTGTCCTACCCCACTGCTCAAGCTGGACCAGCTAGAGCTGTCTGCCCAGGATCATGTCCAGATGGTTTTCTAATATCTCCAAGGGTCTAGACTCCACAACCTCTATTGACAGCTTGCTCTGGTGCTCAGTCACCCTCACAGTAAAGAATTGTTTCCTGATGGTCAGATGGAAGCTCTTATGCTTCAGTGTGTCCTGTCACTGGACACCACGAAAAGGAGCCTGGCTGTGTCTTCTTTACACCTTTGGGTAGAGAATCCAGCCCATATACTTTTTTAAATTTCTTATGGTTAGTGATTGCTCAGCTCTCTAGACTATCCAGATCTCCTTGTAAGGCCTCTCTCTCCTCCCAGAGGAGTCCATAGCTCCTCCTGCTTTAGTGTTATTGCTAAACTCACTTAATGTACACTCAGTTCCTCCATCCAGACCATTTATAAAAACATTCAAGAGCACTAGCCCTGAAATTGAGCCTGGGGGAGCCCACTACCAGCCTGACATAATCCTACTTACTAAAACATTTTGAGCTTGACTTGTTAGACCATTGTTCACCCAGCATATTTTGAACTTGCCTAACTGAGTGCTAAACATTTTGTCCAGAAGGTTACTCTGAGAGACAGCATCAAAAGCTTTATTGAAATCCAAACCTACCACATCTACCGACTTGCCTTGGTCAACTCGACTGGCAACCCAGTCATAAAAGGAAATGAATTTGATTAAGCAGGACTTTCCCCTCATGAACACATGTTGGTTTTCATCCTAATTGCATTGTCTCTCAAATAAATCCTGGAATAACTTTCTCAAAAATTTTAGCAGACACAGACAGGCCTGTAATTATCAGGGTCTTCTCTCCTAATCTTACTGAAAACTGGGAAAGCATTCTCCAGCTTCCAGTTGACTGTGACCACTTCAGAGTCCCAAGACTGTTGAAAAGTAATGGAGAGAGGTCACACAAAAACGTCTCTTTCAGAACTCTGGGATGTATCCCATTGAGCCCCATAAATTGACGCAGCCAGCTGGAGCAGCAGGTCTTGAACAAGTTCTGGGTAGTTTTGGTTTTTGTTTGGTTTGTTTTGGCTATTAGGTTAGCCAAAACACTGAGAAGTTATGGTACTTTTCTCATACAGTTTTACTATCTAGATCTGAAGCATTTTATGCTAGCTTCTAGTTAGAATAATGAGAAGACTATCTCAGAAAGAATTTTAAAGTAATTTTCTTTTATAATGCTTGTTGTTTCTAAGATTATGTGGTAATTACTTTCCATGTTCTGTTATTAAAATATCAAAAAAGTATTAGTAAAAAGCAGATATGAGCACAAAAATAGCTCATTCCTAGCTCAACAATCACTGGATTGTGTGCGCTAGAAAAATTAAAAATAAGTATACACGATTTAAGAGTTCTCAATATCTAAAGGTATGACAACAAGCCAAAGGGAAATAATTCATACCATTGTGACTATGAAAAGTGTGTATATGAATAAGTTTAGGTGTTAGCAAATAGTGATCATACAAATCCACTCCTTAAAAGTGACCTTGCTATTCATCATATCTAGTACCAAAAGAAACTTGTTAAAATAGTTATATAATATTTTTCTTTATTATTTTACTTACTTGAGAGTTTTAAAGCTATTTAATTTACTCACACAATTTTACTTGTGATTTTTACATTTTCTCACTTTGATAAAGAACACAAAATTTGAAAAAGTAGAACAAAATCATTGAGGTTGGAAAAGAACCCCAAGATCATCAAGTCCAGCCTTTGACTGATCACTACCATGTCAACCAGACCATGAACTGAGTTGTTTCTTGGATACCTCCAGGGATGGTAACTCCAAAACTTCCCTAGGCAGCCCATTCCAGTTCTTGACAACTTTTTCAGTGAAGAAATTCTTCCTGATGTCCAATCTGAACCTCCACTGGCACATCTTGAGGCTGTGTCCTCTTGTTGCCTGGGAGAAGAGGCCAAGCCCCACTTTACTTCATCCTCCTTTCAGGCAGCTGTAGAAAGTGATAGGGTCACCCCTGGGACTCTTTTTTTTCCAGATAAACACCCTCAGCTCCCTCAGCTGCTTCTCACTGACTCACTCTATAAACCCTTCACCAGCTGCATTTCCCTTCTCTGGACTCGCTCCAGCCCCTCAATGTCTCTCCTATAGCAAGATGCCCAAAACTGGACACAGAACTCGAGGTGTGGCCTCACCAGTGGCAAGCACAGGGGGACAATCACTGCCCTGATCTTACTTACTTACTGTACTATTACAAAAATGCCTATAAAAAGTAGACTTTAAACACTAGTTAATAAGATCAGTGTCAGAAAAAAAAAAAATAAAGAAAATTGAAAATACAACTTGTATATCATTTCAAGAGATTGCTTTCACATGCAAGGGTAATAATACTTTGACCAGAATTTATCTGTGCAGTCTCTACAGAAAATAATTCCTTCTCTTGTGTTAACATTCAGTGAACCTCATATTCACTTAATGTGAGCACAATGGGATCAGCTGTCTTGTCAAGTTAATCTATAACATTAATGCAGTGTTTTATCCCTCTTTCTCAGACTCCATGCACATAAAACATTCATATATATAGTTTTCAGCAGAATGTTCTTGTGTCCATCAGTTACAAATGCATGGTTTTATCCCTGGGCCAGTGAAGTGCCTCTGTACCTCGCTGTTACTGTGCATGTACTGTGATTCCCAAATCTGTTACAAAAGAGCATGCAAATTAAAATGTCTCCAATATGTACTCTGAGATCAGTGTATAGGATATGCTTCAGTACATACTGTCACTTATGCTGTATTTCTGGCTGGTTCTCATCTGCTTTGATGGAATATAAAGCATTGGAAAGGTCCTTCCTGAAAGCTGCTACAAAGGAACTGGTACTTTGGTTTGTAGATACTACATATAATCCAAAATTCTCATTTTCTGTTTCAATTTCATTGTTACTTGTGGGCAGATCTGTAAAGAGGCATGATGAGCTCACAGAAAAGGCAACAGAGGAGAAAATCTACTTCTGGCCCTTTTGTTGATTTACTTTTTTATTGTCTGTGAGATATTTGTGAATGATGATTATAAAGTCTGTGAGTTGCTCACCATGGTACCTCTATGTACAACACTCCATACTCTGGGCATCATCTGGGCATCATTCATCACTTCCAGCCCTTGCTGTGCTATCTGGAAGAAGCAGGAAATGTTTACATTTTTGCTTCTTCTTTTTCAGTATTGAAGAACTTGAACATATACTTCAAAGAGAAAATTACACCTGGATAAACAGATTAGAAAATAGGGGGCTAGGTTCTGCTCTCTAGATACCAAGATAAATGAATGCAGTAGCATTAACACAGGATGGGGAGAAAAAAAAGGCATTAAATTTTTATTTCTCTATTGGTAAATATCTGCAAAACAACGTCTCCAATTCATAATTTGATCACAAACATTTTTGTCTCAGGAAATATCTTTTATTTTGCATTTACTAAACCAAAAAAAGAATTTGAGTGTCATGATCAGGTTCAGGCCCTTAGTTGCCCATAAGTGCAAGAAGTGCAAGAAATGATTGGTTTGCTCTACAAGAGACTGCTCTTGTAGTACTTGCCTTTACAAATGTGCAGTTACCTTGTTCAGGGCTCAAGCACTGTTTGAAGTCTTGTATAGCTCTTTTTTCAGGCCCTCTGTACAGGGCTTGAGTTTCATCTTTAATCAACAGCCAGCTGTTAGGGCTGCCACTGATTCCTGACCTGTAATTACCCCAGAACCTCATCCTGCTGGCTGGCTTCTCAGAGTCTCCTGATATGCATGCTACAAGATTGAAAGTGGCAAAAAATCCTTTGCAAAGGTACCAAGAGATTTGTATCTTTGCACTACAAATCAATCCAAACGCTGAAGGCACGAGTCCTGTTCTCCCCTGCCCCCCCTACTCATTTCCCCCTTTAACTCTGTCCTGAATTTCAGGTTGTAATTAAGACTAACAATGTGAAATCAAGCAAGTTTGCTTGAACCTGCCTCTAGGAAAAGATCAATTGGCAAACCAAATGCATGACATCCTTGCTGATGTGATCCATGATTTTTTGCTGGACCATCTGATTATGTTTTAGTATGAACTGTGTAAGCTTTCTAATGCAATGCTCTGTTTGAGTAAGCCACAACCATACACACACTTTAAGTATTATAGATTCCAGTTGTCATGAAACATTTACTTCATTGTCAGCTCTATCTACTGTATTCTTGAATTTTGATCTACAAAGTACTGCCAACCAGCAAACATGAATTTTTATTCCAGGATGAATGATGATTGCAAGCCATGAATTGGTTTTAGTTCTTTTTCCCTTTCATCTGAGAGGAGAAGCTTGTTTTTTTAAAAAAACATGCCATATCCCTCAGACATATGTTTTAGTAAATATATATGCAAAGGAAAGGCTAGAACAATTGCAAGTTTTCATTGCTGCTATTGCTAATTGTATAGCTAGCTCCTTTTAGAGATGACCACCATAACTAGCTAAATCTAGATTTATCTTTCTTTAGCTGAGGGAAATAGCCTCACATCTGTTAAAAGATTATCACCTGATGAGTACATCTGAGATCAGAAACGCTTTGCATCAAGCTCAGGTCTCAGCAATGCACAGACTGGGGGTTACTGTCGTGATAGAGGCAGGATGCTCACATGAAGGGGCTGGCACATTCTGATCACCTGCATTTTAAGTGCCTTGTGAACAGGTGACAAGGATTATGGAGTACAGGAGAGGCAGGAGACCTGGGAGCAAAGATGATCTTCCGTGCATCTATGTGTTTCTCTGTTCACTGGAGAATGAAAAGCAGATCCAAGGGTTTTTAAAATTTCCTGATTTTTCACAACTAAGCTATATGCTTATGCCTTTTTAATGTCTTGATTTTTTTTTTTTTTTTTTTTTTTTTTTTTTTTTTTTTTTTTTTTTTTTCTTGCCAAACAGCTACATTCAACTCAACGTTTACTTGCTGAGAAATGTTAGTGGGAATTAAATTGTTGCTAGGTTATGGAATGTATCTTTCAGTATTTCCATAGTCAAGGGTTTTGATTTTATCTGATAAACTCAAGTATTGCACAGGGGAAAAAGTAAGCTGTATTATTAACACGGGTTGAGAAAATCTTCTTTTAAAAAAGCACAACTCCAGGATGTAATATTAAGAATTTTTGTAGAAAATTACAGTAAGTCTGAAAATATATATTCAGCTCAGATCCACAGAAGCATGGCAGATACTAAGACAGAAGTCAAACTTGGATCTGATTAAGGGTTTTTGTGGTTTGCTTTGTATTTTTTTTATTTTCTTATAGTTCTCACCTTTCACAGTCATATTAATTGCCTTTTTCTAGCCTTGTTCCAGTCTGTATCTGATATTCAACTACACACTGTAAAAGTAACTTAGGCATAACAATTTTCTCTTCATTGATTAAAAGAAGGATAGGCTACAGTACAGAAAGCTTCCTACATTGATTGAAGAAGGCAGTTAATAATCAGTAGGAAAAAAAGGTTCTTCTATGCAGTTCCTGAGAAATCTTTATCCTTATTACAGAAGAATGGCGAGGCTGTTATTAGTATTTGCACTTTGACTCAGAGTTGTTCTTGATATTTTCCCATGACCTGGACAAAGAGGAATCTGAAATACAGTGTTGAGTTTGCACTTTCTGAAACCAAGTTGTTGTCTGGTCAATTCAGTTACTCTGATCAAGGCTGTGGTGGGGATGTTCAAAGAGGAAAGGACAGACCTGACATATGATCCTCACTGATCACAATGGCTACATGGGTCTGTGGAAAGTCAGAGGGAAATTTTGGCAGCACTAGAAAGTATAATACATATGCATTAATACAGCCAACAATGCTGCAGTCAATCTTTAAATAAGTGAAACACAAAAAAATGGTGAGTCTCTATTTCCTACCACTGGATTTTATAATTATGTGATGCATGCTTTTAAAATACTAATTTTTTATTGCAAAATACAAAAAAAATGTTGCTTCTATAAATAATGTTTTTTAGGTAACACTAGCCTACAGAGAGAGAGAAAAAAAATAAAACCTAAGAAAGGATAGATGTAAAATGAGAGATTTACAAAATAAGATATCTGAAGTTAAAAGCTAGGACTATTAAAGCTTTTTTCATCTAAAATAGCACTGCAAAAGATAGGACATTTCACTATGTTTATATACATAGTGAACTGTATATCAAAAAGCTCTATATCAAAAAGCTCTGGGGTTGTGTCTCCTTCTCACGTAGTGTTATTCACTACAAGAGAAGGAGACACAACCCCAGAGCTTTTTGATAAAACTATTGTTTGTCTTTCTGGAAGCTTTGCAGAAACTGAGGGGAACTCAGTCTTAAACTCTGTTTGCCAATCAAGAGCACCTGAACCCAGCTTCTCAGTTTCCCATTCAGTGAGATGTTATCTAACCCCAATGGGCAGAGCAGCTTTTCTCTTGTCTGAGTCCCAGGTAGGCAAGTACACAAGACAAGCATGGAGGAGAAGGGAGGCATTAACACTAAAAATTGTGGTTTGCCTTTTCTAAGAACCCCATGTCAGAAGATAAACTGGAATTATAACTTTTGTTCTGTGAATTGGAAAAGAGGCCCCTGAAAGAACAGTGCAGTGCTCAGGGATGGCCATGTCTTACATAAAACTAGGTTTTCCAAATGGTAAGGGTACAAATTCAGTGGAATGCCAAAACCTTTATACAAGAATCAGAATAAATGCAATGAAACTTATTGCTATCTGGTTGTTAGACATGACTTGGTAGTTTGTATTAGCTTGTTTCCTAGAAGTTTTTGTTTCTTGTGTTTGTACCCTAATTTTTAATTTAAAGCTTTCTATGAGCACAATCATTGGACATTTCAGATTCCACCACATTTTTAAGATAATTTTGCATGGAATATATTTCAAAGCTTATTTGATGTTTTTATCATGTAGTTTGTATCTGTTAAGCACATTACCTTTTTTTAAAAGTAATTTTATGAAAATACTGTGTTTAAACATTTGTCAAGGGATAAAGATTAGCTGGATAGATGTAGGATGCCAGTATATTATGTACTGTGTTAATCTGTATACCATAACACTCTTGATCATCAAAATCTCTGCAGTTTTGCAGACTTGTTACTGCGAATTCAAAATTTAATTCATGTGAATCTAAATTAAACTAGAATGCATCAAGTCATTTTATTTTAACATTTTTATCCGTAGATGATTAAAAAGCAGTAAAACACAAATTCAAATTTTATTTAAAAGGCAAACACAGGGGAAAAAAAAAACCAGTTTTGAGTCAGGGCAGGAATTTGTTTCAAAATGACTCCTTTCTTGAAAAAAATAGATGAACTAAGTATCCAAACTGGGGAGAAATGGATGTCACAGACAGGAGATGTGCTTGGAAGTGGGAAGTAAATTTAAATTGTAGATATACAACTATGGAAAGGTTTGTGTTGGAAGGGGTCTTAAAAGATCATCTCATTGCACCCCCCCCTGCCATGTGCAGGAACACCTTCCACTATCCAAGGTTTCTCAGAGTCCCATCCAAGCTGGCCTTGAACACTGCCAGGGATGGGGCACCCACAGCTTCTCTGGGCAACCTGTGCCAGTGCCTCACCACCCTCACAGTAAAGAGTTCCTTCCTAATATTTAATCTAAAGCCAACCTCTTTCAGTTTAAAATCATTACTCCTTGTTCCATTGCTGCACTCCCTCATAAAGGTCCCTCCATGTCTTTCCAATAAGCCCCTTTTAGGTAATGGAATGTGCATTTTTAAAAAGAAAGGGAGAAAGAGCCCTTGATCCACATTTATAGAGGTGGTCGTTGATTTGCCCAGTTATTTTTCACATCCACTATCTCTGACAACTCAGGAGGTGTAAAACACTGGGCATAGCCTATGGTAACAGCTAGGGAAAAAAAAAATTAGTCATGTCAGGTTTTACTGAAGGTAACCAGACAGAAAGTGATCCACCAAAGGAAGGCACCCATTCACAGGGTGAGGGTTAGAATTCTTCCCTCATCTGCCCCTACAATGGTCCTCATCATGGAAGGTGCTGTGTGATAGAATCAAACAGATGCAATTAAAAGCCTGACAGGTGGGTGGGAACAGGCCAACATCTCCAGAGTCTTAGCTTCTGGATTGGGACAAATGTCTGAGGGAATGGGAAGTGGAAAAGGAGGAAGACAGTCTTGTGGTCACATTTCATGAAAAGAGCAGTGGAATTAGATTAGATATTAGGAAGAAGTTCTTTATAGTGAGGGTGGTGAAGCACTGGGACAGATTTCCCAGAGAAGTTGTGGATGTCCCATGAGAATTGTGGTCACATATTTCTGTAAATTTTGACTCAGTATTTCATTCGTGTTGCTTCACATGAAGCGTTGTGAAATACATTTACTATATATATGTGAATATATTTACTATAATAAATTAATAGTAAAAATTTTTAAAGGAAAACTATTTTGATGCATTCAGTAAAAACAAAATAATCCATCCTTGTGCACGATCCTTACAATTTTCTGGGGTGAAGACCAAAAACTTCTACAGTTACCACATGAATTCAGCAGAAGTACTGCTTTGTGCCAAGTCCAGTGGGAAAGCAGAGGTACAGGGGTTAATGTTGACATAAAGGCCAAATCCTGATTTCTTTGATGTTAAGAGGAAAGTTTTCATTGAGCCCAGTGGGATTAAGATTTAGTGTACATGTTCTTGTTTCTTTGAAGTTAGTGTAGTCTAACATTGCTCAAATCTATTAAGTAGTCTTTACTAGTTCTGTGCTGGTGAATTAAAGAAAATTTTATGTTTAGAGCAAACTCTTTTCCTTCTTTCCAAACAAAAATTTTGACCAAGAGGAAATGCAACTGGAATAAATAGATACTTGGTTTAAAATCTGTAATAACAATATAGATAAGAATATAAGATATATGAGGTATTTTATTACTTGCTTTTTAAGATAAAGGCATCTATAATAATAGTGAACATGAAATTATGAGCTCTCAAAAAAGGTTTTTATAAGAGATCTCTTTTCATTCCTTCAAGAATTGTTTCAAAATCTATTAGGTTCTGGAAGCAAAAAAAATATTTTTGCTTCTATGTTAAAGGAATTTTTAGTCCCAGTTTATAGTTAAGAAGCTTTGGTCTGCAGCTATTTCTTACCCAAGGTACTGGTGATGTAGTCATGTAGGCGTTAAACAGAAGCAGCAGCTTTAATGCAGATATTCTTTATGTGATTGACAATTATTCTGCCAGTGTTATGTCTGAGCATATAATTTTCTTAAATGTGCAAGATAAAATGTCCCTTAAAATTTTTACACTGAAAAAGTAGCTAAAAACAAAAAAAAAAAAAATTTGCAGAAAGTCAAAACTGATGTGTATTCCAACATGAAGATCAGAAATGGAAACTTAATCTGTCAGGTCTTTGTACCTGGAAGAACACACCCTTTATAGAAAACCACTGACTTAGAAATCAATTAATTTTGCATGGTTTTGAAGAATAAAGAAAATGCAGAATGTAACACAACTTATAGGTTTGAGGACTAGGGCCATCCATTTTGCCATGTAATTTCAATTCATTATAATGTATTAAAAAAAAAAATCAAGAAAAGTAAGCTTACATTATTACCATAGATAAATGTGCTTAATTCATTGCTATGCTTCTAAAAGCTTACCATTGGGACATTGACAAAGAAAAAATGCATTTTAAATTGCTGTCTAACTCCCAGAAAATTTGATTTTTGTTTCTTTGCTATGAAAAATAAGCTTAAATCAACATACATATATTCTTACAATCTATGGCATTTGGCATTCAGGCCTAGGAAGTAATTCACCTGATGAAAAGATGGGTCTGAAGTAGTTTTACAAGCCCTCTGTCTTAGCTGGGGTGGTTTCATATTTGCAATTGCATTTTAGAGATCAAATGCATTAAACCCTAAAGAAGCATGTAAAGGTTGACTACTTCAAAGGACTTTTAAATTGAAAAATAAACACAAAACAAAACCCAATAATTTATACAAATGTTTTAGAAACAGTACAACTAATTATTTATGTAAAAAAGTGACACCTCTTCAGACAAACAATTTAGCTTTTAGATTTAAGCTAACACTGCTTAACCATTTGTTATTCTAACTATTCTACTGAGTTCAGGTCTAAAATAGTCCATAATGCATATATATCGCTGCATATATCTGCATAGATTATACGCTAAGCATTTAAGTTTATATTTACAATTCAACTTCAGAATTTTTCAAAAGTAGGTCTATTTGCATTGCTCCTAATTCTGCAGTAGGTGGCAGTGGGTAGTGGAGAATATACAAGAATATACAGTCTAGATGTCATCACATCTTTAAGGGAAGCTTAAAAATGGCCAAGCGTTTTATGCTTTTGAGTTATGCATATATCAAACAGAAAGGAACTGTCAAACAGAATTTCTAAATTGTCGTGTTTAAATAGTAGCTTTGGCAAAGCATTATGAAAATAAATTAAACTGATAATGGAGTCAAATGAAGATGGAAATACAGCACACTTTCCTGTAAATAAGTATGAAGCTGAGTCCATGTAAGAAAACTAAATCAAAGGTGTAAAACTCAGGAAAAGGTTCTGCAGGGCAGCTCTGCAAGTTAGGATAATGTGATGAACTCAATTTACAAAGAGAAAAAGAAAACTGACAGTTTGGTTTTATCTGTATTCCTTTGGAAATCGTTTATATTAATTTTCAATATTGCAGTGGCTTTTGAAAATACCTTTGTAATTAATGAAATAAAAAACAGTTGGATGGGAGAGGATTTGGGCACAATGTTGTCAGTGTGGAATATTAAAAGGGTTTCAATAGGTTGATTGTGTGGGAGGATGATTTGTGAAGTTTACAACAGAGATCTGATTTTACATTCCTTGCACACCTGAAATATGGGAGCTTGAGGGTATACAGAATGTGGAATTGGATGAAAAAGTCTGTCCAAGAAGAACATTCCAAGTCTCGTTTATTATTGATTCCTGATTCTTGCTTATCTGAAAATTTAGCTTGGTAGATTTATATAGAAAGTGCTTGGTCAGCACTGCTGATTTTTCACATTTTCACCACTGTATTTTGTCCTCCAAATAGACCAAGTAAGACTTTTAGAAGTGCAAGGCATCCACTAGCTCACTTCTCAGATACTTTGAAGTGACCAGTAATTAGGAGTTCTTGTTTTCATTTGTTTCCTGTTTCAATCTCCAACTTTTCAAACCGTGCAGCTGGAAGCTGTTTAGTGCTCAGTGTTTTGAAAACCCTGGTCACGCATGTTGCTGGACCTGGACTTGCTGAGGTAAAACTCCCACTGAAACTGTTTATGATTTTGTGGCCAAACTCTGCCTCCCAATACTTCACATGGTTAAGTAGTACAAAAACATTAAGTTAAGGTATATGGTTGTGCTTGATGTTAACTCTCTAATCATAAACATTATCCATTAATAGATATTATCTTTTATGTGAGTTAATAGTTTATACTAAAAATCCATAGAAACAGGGAAAATGATGACTCAAAGTTAGTTGGATTTTTGCCATTGACTCAGTAGTAGTAAAATTATTGTAATCTCATTGTGTTGCCCATCAGCTAAGTTTCTGTGAAATTAAAAATAAGATTAGTGTTTCGATAACACTGATCATGATGAAATGCTTATGGTGTTTAAAAAATTAAAATTTGGAAAAGATACAAGAAATAGAACCACTTTATTGAACCTTTAGTTAAAGTAAAAGCTCCAAAATTGAACCCCAGGTATCAATAATTTCACAAAAAGACCCATTTCATATTTAAACTAAAAGGAAATAATTCCCCCTGTTGAACAATGGTTGAACACTTTCTTGATTTACTTCTGCATTATCTAATTTTATGCTAGCTATGTGAATGTGGCCAATGAAATTTGGTTACTTTAAGTTTGAAATCATGCATTGTTAACTTTGATTTTGTGTGCTATGTCTTGTTCTTGATATTGTTTTGTGTAAAGATACATCAAGTATTGTGTTCCTGTCTAGGAACAGGATCTCTATAACATTTGTGATATACCTTGAACAGTATTTCCTGAGATATGTCAAAGTTCTCTTCGAAACATATCCAGATTTTCTATTTTCTGTGTTGATGTTTATGGCTTTTCTTATACTTTTAAAAATATTGAATTCTTGTTATCTGATTATATTTGGGGTTCTTCTTTTTTGGTATAGTTGTTTACCTTTCAGTATTGTACATTTAATTCCTATACATATGATTTAGCCATCAGTGTTTCTGTGTTATAAGTCATTCAATGACTAATGTTGCTGAATGTAATTGTAGTTTATATTTTTTTTAAATCAGAAAGTTACTATTTTTAGATGTCTGAGAGTTCCTCATTCTTTCATGGGCAATGCCACAAATACCTCCAAATTTTTATAATATAGAAGGAGTAGTATAGCACTTTTGACTGTAAGTCAAATAATCAAGTGTGAAACTCACATATAAAAAAATGAGAAAATAGGGGGAAAAAAAGAAAGTGATGTTCTCTAATACAATGTGTTTTAGTTATTGAAAAAAATTATAAGTTGTAATTGATTTATATATGTTTTTAGTAGATTAAGGTAAACAAACAAACTGGGGAATTGGGATTTTTTTGTTCTATTAATTGTTAACCTGCCAGCATCTTTATGCTTGCACAGAAGAGTGCAGAACACAGGAATTTTGCTTGTTGTGTCAGGGGCCATTATGGGTACACCCAGTCCAGATTACACCTGAAAGACAGGTATGACTCAGTTTGCCTATGCCCAAACAAACAAGCAGAAAGAGTTAAAGTCTGAGAACATCCCAGCAGTGGTAAGGGAGTGCCTGGAGGCCAAAAGTTCTCAACCTGGCCTCCTGCAAGTCACAAATGTTCTGCACCTTTTATGCTTTGAAGCTCTTCTGCTCTGACACGTGTAGAATTCTCCACAGAATTCTGAGTACCCATACATCTCTCTCAAAGCCTCTCTGCTGCTCTTTCTTGGTCTGCCAGAGATAAGACACCATGTGTCAGGTTCCCTGGTGAGATGAAATGAGACCAGGGCTGAATTTGGCCTAATCACTGCCTCCATGAACTGGCTGTTAGTGTGACTCTCCGTAGTGGAACACGTCAGCTTCAGGAGAGGAGCTGCCAAGGCTGGTTTAGCAGATGCTGAGCGATAGTTATCCACATTAACAGCATGGCATTGACAGAGAAGTGCTCTGCCTGAATGCCATGGACGTGGAGACCTGCAGAGGAAAATATCTCAGAAAATTATTAACTAGGAGAACAGCTTTGGGGTTTTTTGTTTTTTTGTTGGTTTTTTTTTTTTTTTTAAACCTGCAATAAGCTTGGAGCTGGGCATGATGAATGATGTAGAAAATGTGAGTAGGAGGTGGCATGTTCTTGAACAGAAAGTTCTCCAGCATCCTTCCCCACCTCCCTACGCGATCTCAGTTTTTAAATGTGTATGTGAATACATGGCTACTTGTCTGGTACTGGAAAGACAGTTGTGGCTTAATATTAGCACCAATTTTCCCTTCCTCCTAAAAATTCTTTAAGAATAAGATTGGGGTGTAATTTTGGTTTTTCTCTCTTGTTGTCCTCCCCAAAATTAGGCCAACCATAACGAAGATTATGAAGGACTCACCTTATTGACATAATAACAACAGAAACACACTTCAGTGAAACTCTGAACAGAGGTATAAAGATACTGCTCCCTCTGAAACACAATACTTAAATTTTAAGCTTGGTAAAAAAGACAATATTAAATCAAGGAGTAGAAAGTATCTTCTGGTGATGTGATCATTTACTCTATGAACTATTTTTTTTTCCATAAAATATCTCTAACTACCCTTCCTGAATCTAGAATTTTTAGGGAATAATTTTAAAAACCAGTTTTCTAGAAAACCAAAACTATGTACACTTTCCTTCTTATTTACCACTGTGTCTCTGGCTTGCTCATTCCTGACACTGATACGAGTAATTGTTTCGCTTCTTGTAATAGTTCCACAACCCAATCCTGTCATACACATTTGATGTTTAACTGGGTAAATCAAAAAGAGTAATTTGATTGTCCAAAAATAAACTGTTGCATGAATGAGAAAATGAGATAGAAAGTAGTGTTAACATATGGTATGAAAATTTAACTCTGACTAGTGGAAGTTTTTAATTCCGTATAAAATCAAAGACCTAAATGAGCTCCCTAAAGTGCTCTGAAGTGAAGTGAAATCTCACAGGTCCAGTCCAATACCTAAAGAACCTCTAAAACCAGATCCAGTGCAGAGAATAAGAAAAACAGGTTGAGCTAAACTAATATTTTTTTTTTAAAAAACTGCCAGTAGTTCTGAGGCTCAATACATCTTACTAAAATGTTGGTTTGAGGCAAAAGTGTGCATTGATTTCTTGTAATCTGACAGAGGTCTGTGGCTTATTCTTTTGTCTTTCTTCAAAACTTCCAGCAATCTTCCTGAGTGATATTATAACAACAATTCTAACCTCTTAACTCACTTTTAATAGATGCCAGAGGTAGCATGTCTCTTCCACTACTTGTCACTTCTCGTTCCTACTTCCTTTAGTTGCCAATTTCCAGCTGACAGGATGGCTAAGAGGAGGATTTGCTACCCTTGCTTCCTATTTTTTTCTGTTTTTTTCTGACTTTCTTACTCATTGCTTTTTAAGCATTTTTGCTATAAAACAGGAGTATTTTTAATTGTTGAAGAAATATTCAGTCAGTAAACACTTTGGCCAGGAATCCATAAAACATTTTGGTTCTGTGTTCTAATTCAGAAGATGATCTGTCAGAATTAATTGAGAATGTCTTAATGTAATCAAGTCCAGTTCATTAGGCAAACATTTAAATTATTAATTTAAATACTGGGTAGTTCAACAGCATTTATGACAGTAACAAATACCAACATATTTTAATCTTTAAATTCCTCCTCTGTGCTGAAGTTGATGTCCTGCTATAGCTGCTGCTGTTAGACATAAAAAGTTGTCACCTTGCTGGTATTTAAACTTGTCAGAGTCTGCTAAAGAATTATGTTCAGAAAAGGCTTATGAAACAAAAATGTATCTTTTTAAGCACATGGTGCTTAAAATTAATCAAGCCTCGAGTGTCATTTTCATTCTTGCAACTCTATTTTGGATCAAGTAGAATTATACCAGAGATGAACTTGAACCAGAAAGTTCAGGGTCATGCCATTTCATCAATTTATAGAACACTTAAATTAATGTATCATTATTTACCATAAATCTACTACTTTAGTACCTTAGGCATTCCTATTTCTTTAGTGCTGAGAAATATATCTTTTTTCATAAAATGAATTAATCTCCCGTTTTTATTTGCCTTATCTATCACACAGAGAGAGATTCCCCCAAAGTAAAAAAAAAAAAAAAAAAAAAAATTAGGAGGGGAAAGGGGAAAAAAAGATGAGGCAAATTGTTTAAAAAGAGAGGAGAAACAAGAAAGTGAATGGTGATGATTGTGAGTTAATGACATAGCATTTGTTGAAAAGTGCATTCATTCAACTCAGAAACACAGAATAGTTTGGGTTGCAAGGGAGCTTTAAAGGTCCTCTAGCTAAAGCTCCTTAAAAGGAGCAGGGACATTTGCAAGTAGAGCAGGTTGCTCAGAGTCCTGTCCTACCTGCCCCTGAATATTTCCAGGGATGAAGCATCTACCAGTTCTCTCCTTGTTACACCATCCTCAGAGTAAAACATTTCTTCCTTTTGTCTAATCTGAATCTTCCCTCTTTCAGTTTAAAACTATCAAACCTGTCCTGTCACAACAGACCCTACCCAAAAAGCTGTCCCCACATAAGCCCTCTTCAGGTACTGGGAGACCACAAAGGGTCACTCCAGAACTTCTTCAGGATGAACTATCACAAAATTCTCAGCCTTTCCTTATAGAAGAGGTGCTCCATCCCTCTGATCATCTTTGTGGCCTCCTCTGGACTCGCCCCAGCAGGTCCCTGTCCTTGCTGTGCTGTGACCCCAGAGCTGAAGCAGCTCTGCAGGTGGGGTCTGAGCAGAGCAGAGGGGCAGACTCCCCTCCCTGCCCTGCTGCCCACGGGGCTCTGGATGCAGCCCAGCCCTCTGGTCTGCCAGTGCACATTGTCAGCAAATGTCCAGCTTTTCATCCCCCTGTATTCCAAGTCTGTCTCTACAGGGATGTTCTCAGTCTTGATACCAGGGATTGCCCTGAACCAGGTGAAAAACCTTTGACTTGGCTATTTTTGAACCTTAAGAGGTTCCCAAGGGCTCACTTCCTGAGCTTGTTTCAGGTCCCTCTGAATGATGTCCTCTCCCTCAGGTGTGTCAGCTGCTCAGCCTGCAATCATCTGTAAATTTGCTGAGCACACTTATCCCACTGTCTTTGTCCCTGGTGAATTTATTACACAGGACTGGTTCCAATTTCTACATTCTGCTCTCTGAGTCGCCCACCTTGGCACTGTAGCAAGGTTTGCATACAGGATTTTGAGTGACTCTTTTGGTTATGTGTGTCTTAAATCCATACCTGCCTGTGTGGAAGTGAGAGTAGGGCCTCTGGGGCTGATACATCTACCTGTGAAAACACAGGTACAGGGAGTCAGGGAGTGACAAGTATCTTTGCCCAGTATTCCAGGGCTGCATGCCATACCAGGTTCAGATATTCCAAAGGAAATTCTCTTCACATTAAACAATTGGAAGCTGGGAGGCATACTGCAGTAATTTCCAGAGTATTTTAACTCATGGGCTTAAAGGATCTGTTGTCAATGTATGGTCTTGCCATATGTCACCTTAATTGCAGGAATTTTAATACACACTTTGTTATTTGAATAGTTCTTAATACAACAACTTATCTTTGCATTCAGTTGTAATCCCTTCACTCAGTTTCTCTTAGCCTTTAAACATTTACACTGTATGTCTATTTTGTACTCTTCATTTAAGTAATTTCAAATGTTTTTAAGTTATTTGGATCTAGGTTTTATTGCTAAACTTTATCAGTCAAATATGACATGGAGCATTCCTAACAACTGAGTGTGGCTTGCATTTTTTCTCTATTCAGATTGTCTGCAATATTAAAAAATATTTGTTTAATAGTAAGTCTTTACATTTTTTTAAACTGTGGTTTGTTTCTAGAAATATTTTATTACAAGAAATATAGTCTGTCCCCTTTTGTTGTAAGGAAAATAGCTCTATCTGTAAAGAGAAAGATTGACTTAATAAATGATGTTCACAGAACTGACTAAAAGAAACATTCAAGCTGAATATTGCATCTCAAACAGGAGCAGGATCAGCAAACAATTCTGAAGAGGTGGATTTCAAAAATTCTTCCAGACAGAAATTGTAGCATTGGGGAAGGGACAGAAACAGAAAGTAGTTTCAAAGCTCAGAAAGCACTGGAAGCAGAAAAAAGTCAAATCAGCCTGGCAAAAGCAGCAGCATTTGAGCATTTGGCTGTCAAACAGGCAGAGCAGGTCCCATCCTCTTAGGGAGCATCACTCAGGTGGCCTCTGGCTCGCCCTCCTCCCTTTGGAACCAGTCTCAGGGGGCACTGCCTGAACCCTTTGCAGAATTCTGCCCACCTGCAGAGTCCAGGGGCCAGGGCTGCTCGGGGGCATTGAGGGGCAGCAGCAAGACACAAGTGTCAGCTCTCTGCCACTCCGGGATGCTCTCGGGATGCACGCAGAACAAAGCATGGCAAAGGGGCTTGTCCTCCAAGAGCCTCACCCCAAAAAGTCCTCTCCTGTCACTTGTTCCAGCTCACACATAAATGCATACACACACAACACACACAACCACCCTTGACTGTGGTTTAGCACATGGATGTGCACAGCTGTTATGTGACCTGCCAAGCATAAAATTTTTGCCTTTTTTTTATGAAACGCATATTTAGATTAAAAATTTACAGTATTGCATCTCCTCTAGTAGAAATAATTAAGGGAGGAAAAAAAATTGTATAAGAAAATACTGTGAGATTAATTTTTTGGCTTTTTGACCAATGGATTTATATGATTCTGTTATTGGGAATGGGATATAAAAGTACTGTAGAAGCCTTCTCATAAGCTTTATATTACTAGTATAATAATGCCATATTTTATATGCCTACTTAATACTTTTACAATTCTCTGATAAGATTTCTGCCATAGAAATATAAATATTTTTCTTTTATCACTTTTTAGTCTCTGTAGCAAAAGTAGTTGATAGCTGTATCTGTCATTTCTGTTTTCTCTCCTCTTTCTTGAAAATTTAGTGTTTAATGAGGAGAGGACTAAATAGACTTAATTTCTTGTCTTTCTCCCATTAACCCTATCATCCATTCCCTTTTGACAATGGCGCTGTTTGACCTTCAGATTTAAAACTCCTTCTCTTCAAAATTTGAATGGTGTCTGAGAGAGAGGAAACCCAAGACAAAATTAAAAAGTGTCAGGGGGAGTTTAAGCATCTTTCCCAAATGTTTCATAGGTCTGGACAGAGAGAATGAATTTCACTCCATAATTTCTGTGGTTGTTTAAAAGCATTAAAAAGCATTAACAATGACCAGGAAATAGATTAAGCAAACCTCATGGTTCAAAGGTTATTCATGCTTTCCAGGCTGTGTGGGCACACACCTGTATTTGAGTGGAAAAGTACACAAAATTTGACAAAACTGACTCTTTAAAAGAAACTCAGCTTTTAATTTTTTCTGCCTTCAAAAATGTCCTGAGGATTCCCCACACAATCCAAGGAATAAAAGAAAATGGGTTGTACTAGAATTTATATATTCCCAAATTTCATCACTGTTAGGAAAAAAACCCTATAATTCAATGACATTTTAGTTCTAATTGTAAAACTGAAAGTAACACAAGGTTTCATTTTTGCTTTCATATTATATTAATGGTTTTCTGTTAAAAATGTTGAGAGTTACATGATCTACAATTTCAGTGGTGAAGTCTGAAAGTTTGAGCATCCTCATCTAAACTTTTCATCTTTCTCTTCAGTCTGTTTAGGGATAAGCACATTATCACAATGGCTTTGTCTCCCAGCAGTGAGATATTGGATAACCATCATAAGAAGTGTGAAAACAATTAGTTGTTATGTGTTGTTAGCTTTGTGAATGGATACATGTAGGCTTAGAGAGTGCAGTTAAATTTGCTGTGTTTGCTTAGCATGTCTGTGTCAGCTGCAGGAATATGAACTGGAGGATCCTTGGTCTTAAGCACATCACCTACCACTTTTGTTGCAAAAAAAAGGACCAGTGTTTCCCGAGGCACTACTGTGCATTTTATTACTGCTTTATATCACTTTTTAGATCTGAGTTGTCTGATGTATTGAATAACGAAATTAAGGCTTGTGAAGGATGGCTGAACCACAAAATATCCCCTGGGGTGAGCTTGCTTTTAATAGGGATTTTTTCAAGGGTGGAGGGGAACAGAGGAAAAGAAAAGAAAGACCCCCCACTTTTTTTTTTTTAATAATTTTCTGCAATAGAGCCAACATCATCCTTTCCCCTCACCCTACTTCCTCCTCGTGCTCCCCTGCCCATTTAGCAGTATTTTTCTTGTGTGATTGAAAAGCCCTTAGTGTTGCTCAGGGGAAAGGGCTCATGCTGAGAAGTAAGGGATCCCAGTTGTACATTTAATCAAAGTGGCATGCTCCACACTTTTGTTTCTGAGTAATTTCCGTAGCAAAGGCATGTGATCTGTATGTTGTGCCTGCATGAATCAAGTCCAAAGTTTGCAACTGACTCAGTTGTTACTCCTGCTGACAGGCAAAAGGTTCTTTTGGGGGAGGCAGGGGATCAGGTTCAACTCGATTCAGGTTGCTAAAAGGGAATGAAAAGGACGATTTGAAAACCACAAATAGTGGGATGAAAGATTACAGATAGCAAACAATAACTGTCCATGGTAAATTGTTGATTGGGGTATCTGTATCAGGTGATGTTTGTAGTCTCTACATGTAGTAAGATGGAAAACAGATTAGGGCAGTGAAAGTAAAACAACAATAGAGTCTGATTCTTTGTTTTCACTTTTCAAAGGCTTTTTTCTGCTTCTTTCCTTCTTTTTTTTTTCTTTTTTTTTTTTTTTTTTTTTTTTTTTTTTTTTTTTTTTTTTTTTTTTTTTGATAAGGCCCAGGAAATTGTTAGCAACATGCTGGTGGGAACCTATGGAAAAGAATACACGCTGTATCAATGGTGCAGTTCTTATCCCAAGAGCTGTGTTGGTGGGTGTGGGAATAGCAGGCTTTCAATGTGAGCTGCTGCAATGAGATAGCATTGAGAAACCAGGGCAGGGAACAGCACAGATTTAGTCTGGGGAACCAAGGGCTTTATCCAGCAGTAATGTGTGTAAGGACAGACAATGTAACACTATAGTTGGTTTCACAACAAAGAGCTGTAAAAGGATTTGATAGTAAGGGATTGGCAGAAAAGCTGAATGTATCTGTACAGTGCAGTAAATATTTTCTTTTTAAAGGTATTTAAGTGAAATAACTTAAAAAGACAGTATTTAAAGTTTTTTTTATAATAGATATTATTTTAGAGTAGGGTCATTTAAAAACAGAGTAAAGGACCTAAATAAAGTAAATGACTAAAATACCTAAGAGGGTATTTTGTTTCAATAAAGGAACAAGGAGGAAGAAGAGGCATGTGTGGTAAAACAGAATTGACAGGTCTTTTTTACAGAGGTCTGTTTACTTACTGTATTTGATTTCTGATCACCTTTATGGCCATCATCACCAGCAAATCACTAAAACATTTTCATCTCTATCACCCAGTCTGTATATGTCTATTTTGTTTTCAAATTTAAATTGCAGAAAGTTTTGGCTGTGACTTTAGCAAGACCCCACAGAATCAGTGAAGCTACCTGGGCTTGAAATGAGCATATGGCTTTATGAAGCCTGTGTGGTAAGAAGATAACTACTGTCACAGCAATACTCATGCTGGCTGTCCTTCAGAATGAAATAGCATTTCTTTGTTTTTATAACTGTCATGACCAATGAAAGCTAAAAAATCTTTGTAAATCCTCAGTGTGCCACTGCTGGCATATTTGGCCAAAGGTATTAGTGATTAAGTGATCCTATGGGTCGGTAGCAGTTCTGCTGTGGGAAAGATGACTGAGTAGGAAAATTAGGATGGAACTGTATTTTGCCCTTGTGTCTGGTGACCTTTCTAGCACAGGAAAATATTCTGGCAAGACAGGTAAAAATCAATTAGGAATGCAGGAAAACTTTCAGGTTTAGTGTCTGGTAGTTGCTGGTCAGGGCTTTTTGAAGATCCCAGCAAAAATATATTTGATTAAAAAATTTGTGCAAATGGATGTTTAGGCTAAAAGTATGTAGATCTCTGCTGTATAGTTAGTGAAATTTCTATTGAATTGGGAACAATGTGTAGCTAGCCTGTTCTGCAGTGTGTGGACCTACCTCTGAACTTAAAACACCAAACTGTATTTTCTGGGTTTGTGACCTGCATGACTTCCATTAGGAAGTGAACAGAAGCATCAAAATCCACTGCAATACTCTTAAATGGAAAGATGCCCCTAGGAATCCCTCCTGTACAATTATGTGGTTAACATTTTGAAATGTAAGTGGATGGCTGCCACTCTGTCAGGACTTTCAGATTAATATTGTATAAAATGCCAGCCACATTGTCAGTCTCCAGAACAGTGCATTTTGGACATCTGATGTTCCAGAATAATATGGCATCTTTCTGACAACAAAATAGCCTATAGAGGTCTGCAGCCAGCTTTCCTGATTCTTGAATGGTATATCATTTATCAGGCAAGATACTTATAAGCAAGGAACAGAAAGATTCTTTAAATCCACCACAAGCTTAAGAGACAAAGATCATAAATTTTAAAAAGGCAAATGTGACTAATAAAACTGGGTTTGCCTACATTTGCACAGCAAAACTGAAGAGTGTTAAGTTTTTCACATTGTCTTGCATGCATTTTTAAATGAACATTATAGAGCATTCTATAAATTCCCTGTGAATTAACAGACTACATGATGTATGTCTACATTCCCAGAGCTTCTTGTTGGACATTCACTGCTTGTCAGCAGGCAGCAAGGGGCTAAATAAAATTAATGAAAGAAAACGCTTTTTGGATGGGGGAAAGGAAGGGTTAGAGGCAAGATTAGGGTGAGTAGAGTCTTCTTAACAACATATTTTCATTTATTTCACTGTAATATCTTTTTTTTTTCTAACTGCATAAACTTCAAAGATAATACGAAATTGAAATTACGAATATCACTGCTTTGTAGTGAATGTATTGCAAGATTCTTAAATAATTAAATTATTCCAGTTCTTAAAATGGAGTGTAATTAGTCATTAATGAGCAAAATCTGTTGCTGTGCAGAGTTGATATACTCCATGCAGACCATCCTTAAGTTTTACAGGATTTGGTTTAATTTCTAAATGCATATGGGTGGTAAAAATCAACTGTTGTATATCTCTTAAGATAATCACTAAATTAGCTAGTAAGTTACGTAACATATCAAATATTAAATTTTTGTATAATAAATTATAGATTTGTCAATGACTCAATTTTCTGCTTCTGTTGAATGAGCAGCTTGGTTTAGAAGCATGGTGAGGAAAGGTTTGATATTAACAGGGATTAATAAATTTTAAAGTGATAGGCCTGGCATGTAAAGATGACAGCTTTTCACTCATAAACCCACCCTTCAAACTCATGCTACACAGGTCCTGCAGGAACAACATGGATGTGTAACAGCCATAGGATATAAAATACATAGGATATACATAAGATATACATTATACTGCATCTTGTTCTAGAGGGTTAATTCTGATGAGTAGAGGCTATTTTCTCAATTAGAACTAACTAAAAGCTAACTTTTAAAACTATATAATCATAAAGGGTGGCTTGGAATTGAAATGGAACATGATGCCCTGAGAGAGGAGGTCAAGGCTGCTGCACCACATTCAAGACAATGTTAGAAATTTACATTTCTGCTCTTGGATTCTTAAATTCCCTAGTACTGAACTAAGCAGGTGTCTCATTGGAATCAGTGAAGAGCTCCCACCCTTAAAAACATTTAGGGTTACGTACCTTGCAGGGTTAAGCCAACCAACAATGGAAGCTTCTTTCTATTGTTAAAAACAAGGTGGAATAAGCAGCAGCAAAACAGGAAGGGAATCATAGACTATTTCATTAGGAAAACACATTTTCCTAATGTTGGCACTTCTGCAAAATGCAGTTAATCTTAGCTAAATAAATACCATGTGTTTAAAAGTGTGGTTAACCTGAATAAATTGTAGGAGTTTGCTCCACAAGCCAGTCATTAAGAACTCTATGGTGTACAGCACAGACTTCACTGAGCTAATTAAGGCTATTTCAAAGATGAAGAGCTCTTTAGACTGGTGTCCTATGTTTTGTTATTTTTCATCTCATTTTCTTTCTTGTCAGTGGGTCAAATCCTTTCCTAGTGAAGTGCTGAACCTTTGCTTTAGTCAGCCATACAAACTGGTTACAGAAGGGAAATGCTGATGTTAAGAATACACCATTTAATCGTTGCAAGAACTCTCTGACCCTTTAGTGAAACACACAGTATGTACTATGAAAATACAAATACTTCACATTCAGATGACTCTGTTTGATATAATCATATGTTCTCTTTGTAGTTCTTCAGGTCATGACTCAATCTCAGTAATGCTAGGCAGAGAATGATGCTAGTGTTACTGAAATATTCTTCTTGCTTTATATAGAAATTGGCATAACATTAAGGGCTAGTGTGCAGCAAATGTTCCTTATCAGAGGTAAAGGAGAAAAAAAAAAAGGTGTGATCTGTTTTGCTTTGTTCATCTTTCCTGAAATCCAAGAAATTAAACACAAGACTTAGTTTGTTTGGTTGACCAGGGTCAGTTGGAATCTTTTGTTTTTAGCCAATTGGTCACATGTTTGCACAGGTTGCCCAGAGGAGTTGTGGAGTCTTTGTCCTTGGAGGTGTTCAAAGCAGAATTGGACATAACCCTGCTGTAACTGATCCTGCTGAGCAGGATGGGTATCAGAGAACACCTCAGCTGTTCTCTGATTCTCCAGTTAGCATTGACATCTGTGAAATTAGAGAAGATATAAATGATTAGGGAGAATTTTATTTTGTTAAAGCTCTGGCCTGCCTAAGGGATTGAACATTTTAAAACGTTAACCTAACTTCAGGCTCGTCAGTGAAGAAGAGAGAATAATATTCAACATTTCATCATTCCAAAATATCCTTGGTGGGACATGCTGACCAGGCGTGCTTGGCTGGTTCATGCACTTCAACATCAATAGAAAAATGAAGAAAAATTAAAAAAGACAATGGAAGAGAACATGGAAACTTCTGCAACAACAACAACAACAACTTAAATTAGTTTTAGGCCAAACAACAAAGAATTTATTTAAGCTGTAAAAAACATGTAAGGAATGATACAACTGATTTAGGAAAATTCAAGAATTTGCATAAGTAGGAGCCAGGCAATGTCATGAAAAGCTAGAAATACAGGTTGCTGAAAGGATTGTTTCAATCAATAAATAATTCACTTTGGAAAAGAGAGACTAAGGATGCCAAGATACCTTTTCTGTTCTATTTTCTGTACTACATTCAAATTGCTAATAAAAAACACATCTAGAATATGTGAAAATCCAAGTGGGGTCTGATTTGGAAGTTCAGAATAGCCCTCAGTGTTTGCTTGAGGCTTCCCAGCTTTCATAATCTTCTTCATGCAGGAGCTGTTCTACAGTAAGAGAGGGTAACAAGGTCTCGCTGCATCAGAAGAGCATTTTTCTTTCATTCGCACGTGCAACCAAGTTCATCCTTGCCCTAAGAATTTGGGATTTCCTGTGAGGGATGAAATATATGGTGGTGATGCTTTGTGAAAGCTGACCTAGAACAGAGACTAGATGGAGTTAAAGAATTAATTAGGTATTTATTAGGAGGTCTCAATGGATACACCTTGGGCAGCACAAGAGCCCAGCCAGGGCTACACCCAAAATGAACCCAAAATGGTCACAAAATGGATGACCAGTCATGGGGTCTCACACTTTTATAAATTTTGGTCCATTTGCACATTGGAGTTAATTGTCCAGTTATAGCTTTAAGTGATGAAGTCTCATCCTTCTTGTTTTTCTCTCTTCAGTCCATTTTTTTTTTTATGCTCTTGGGCCTGAGATTTGGATCACTTGTCCTTGGTCCCCAGCTAGAGAAGGAATTGTTTTGTCTAGCTACTCTGTGAAGAGAGCTTACCATCCCCTAATATGAAGCTCAGAAGTACACACTAAAGCAGTACAGAATCTGAAAAATATAAAAGCTAAAACCTGAGGCATCAGTGGCCATATATTCTCTGGATAAATTTCTTCTCTGTTCAGTGGAGGTAAAACTGCTCTGTTGCTGGTATTGCCTTCACTGTATTGTTGATTTATATGCAGTCAAAATCATGTAGAATAAAAATTGAAATACTTTCAATATGTTATTGAACATAATTATTGTTAATTAATCAACTGAGTTTTAAAGCTTTTCCAAAGGTTTCAGTGAAAGTCACTGTAACAGAGCAAAGCATTCTCATTCAAGTATTTAGTAATCCTTGTAACCTCAGTAAAAAATCTTCAAACTCTTAGAAACTGGCAAATTAGCTATTTTTTGGGCAGTGTTTGCAAAACACACACACTGTAAAATGACTTGTTTTAAATTTATGTTAAACTGGTAGTAAAAATACATATGGTTACTTTCACTGCTGAAGATGTGCTGCTGTGTGTTGATCATCCTTTAGTGCATTTTGAATGATAGTTAGTCTGTGGGGACCAGTGAAGACCTCCAATTAATTATTACTGGAGAACATGAAATCATAAACAAAATTCCTTGTAATAAATTTTTAAAATGAGATTGCATGTTTTATTTACGGTACTGGTCCATTTTGGGGCTTTAAATCTATGAACTAAAACAAACATGCTTTTTATCAAACTGAAATAAAAATATCAATAGTATTTCTTTCTTATCAAAGTAGGACACAATATATGAACTGGTCTTCTAAATAACTGCAGGGAGAGAAGCAAGGGAAGAAGAAGAAGAGATTTACTTTTCTCTGATTCATAGAGAGAGATTGAGAATGTATATAAACAATGTAGAAAACAGCAAATGCTTCCAATCATATTAATCTTTCAGGTAGCTGATATGATGGAATTATTTTAAAGGACATATTTGTTAAAGACATAGCTAATAATGAAGAATTCTCATAAATGTCACATGTTTACAGCAGAAATTGGGTTTGGTTTAGACAGAGGAGAAGCAATGCTGAGAATATGTAATATTTTCAAATATGTTTGGTGACAAAATCCTGCCACGGACACACAGTTAAAGGTGCTTCTTGTCCCATAGGGATTACAGCTGAATTTTTAAAACTCAAAAGGAAATATGATCAATAACTAATAAACAATGACAATCACCCAAATCTTTCACTAGAGTCTTGTACCATCTTCCTTTTTTTTTTTATTATTTTTATTCTCACTTTTCTTTTTCTTTTAGATTCAGCCCATCTGTCTGGAAAATGAAAATGCACAATGGATGTGTTGCAGTTTAATGGACAAATGTCAGTAGATGAGAAGAAGGGCTTCTTTAATTGAAATGTGTGTAAATCCTACAGTTTGCTGGGATTTTTTTCATTGCCATTGAAAATCCTCTTCCTATTACAAGCAGTATGCCTTCTTCCTCATGTTTCACTGAAAGAATTTACTTCTCCCTTCACCCAGTCAAACTGTTCCCTTTCTTCACAGCTCTGACTCTAATTAACCTACACCTTCACAGGACATGGATATCTCAGCGTGGATTCTGGCTCTGGGAGCTGTGTGATGACACCATGATATTTAAGTGTGTTTTAAGCAAAAACCTTTATCACAGTGATAGGTGCCTACTGGAGCCTGCAGATATTTTGAAGAGCTTAATCCAAATGAATCTACAGGTCTTGCAAGTGGGAAACTGCTGGTCCAAGTAGACCCAGTAATTCTTCATCAAAGGAGTATTTGGGCTCTTTTTCTAATGGCATGAGTTTCTGCACTAGCTAGATAGACAGCTATGTCCATGACCTATATTGCTGTCTCTCTTTATTCATATGGAATTATAAAGTTGTAGCATAGTGCCAGGGCAGTGCTGTGTCTCAGTTGAGTTTTCTTAAATTCTTAATTCCTTTAATCTCCCTGTGATAAAATTGTGTCTAATTTGTGCAATCCCTTTCTCCTTCATTAGAAAAGACATCACCAAATCATTTCTCAAAAATCATAATTTTCTTCTAGGTGCTGGCTTTCTCTCATGGAGCTGTCACGGCCATGCACCACAAGATTCTCTCCAAAAGAAATTCCATTTTGAATCAATGCTATTATTCCATGAGTAATATAGAATGCTGGAAAGGCCCCTGTATAAGAGGAAGCTGTAATGAGCTCAGGCCTGAACATCATAATCAGGGGTCATCTTATACAATTTTAGTTTTGTAAAGGTTACTTGTCTCACACAAACTATTCTGGGTTCTTTTTGTGCCAAGGGAGGTGAGATGGGTACCCACAGAAAGAAAACAATTCCAACTGCATTAGACAGCTGCTGTTGGGATAAATGATCCTCTGGGTGAATTCTGACAGCTGAATCAAAAACCTAAGATTTTAACATCTCAAGTTGTTTAATGTGTCTATAGGACCTTGACAAACTCATATATTTTATTTGAAAGTGACAGAAAAGAGGTTTTAGTCTCTGTACATTTTCAAAACCTGGCTGTATGAGTCCTGAGAAATCTGATTTACCTTTGAACTCAACCCTCCCTTGGGCAGGTGACTAGACTACATAGCCTCTATAGAGCTTTCCTAAACTAAAGCATTTTGCAGATTAATTAATTCCATCCTGATGATTAGTTTCCATTCTTTGATAACTAAGAAACCTAAGAGTTAAACAATAATATCTGCAGGCCCTCTTCTGTGCTGTTGCTTTGAAAACTTTAGTTACCTTATTCACAATGAATAATTGCTTTTGTTATTCTCTTGTTATAATATTGACGTGGGCAGAATTTTAAGAAATACATCTGTGGAAAATAGCTGAGATAGGATTTATTTGGGTAAACTTTACTTGCTAAATAATCTACATAATCTTTAACAGTGTTTCAAACAAATCCAAAAATTAGAAGCCTAATGGAAAATTTTCCAAAGATGTGTTAGGTAGTAACGGTAATCCCCATTCTTGTGGGATAAAAGCTTTTTTTTTGTTAAAAATATACAGTTTGCACATTTTTTATTAATTTTGTTTTTCCAGTGCATCCCATCTCTTTTCTTCCTCCTTCCACTATTTTGAAATAATTCCCCTCATATGTTACCTGTGCTTCATTAAGTTTGTTGTGTACCTTTTCCTTTTAACCCTTAGTTAGTGTTTCTCTGACACCCACCTACAACAACTTCCAGCCTTCTCTCAGCCCTCACATGATGAGCAACCTCTTTAGCTATCAGGTTATTGTCATCCCAGGCCCACTGCTGAACTTTCAACTCAGAGTTCCTCCCTTTGCCCAGACTTCTCCCATCCTCAATGTGTATCCTTTCTCACTCTGAAGATTGCACGGCAATAACTCAGCTGCTCTTCCTCCTTAATCAAGTTTTCTTCTTTCTTTGTGATCTCTGCTATTCAAAGTCTAAAGAAACTACGTTTCTATTCTTACAAACACCCAACAGAACAAAATGGGATGATATGCCAAGTTTTAAGTGTTTATTATCTTTAATTACCAATAAAACTTTTAAGCTTAAGTTTACTAAGATATTGGTAGCACTAAATGTCATATGGGACTTCTCAGGACTGAACCTTTCAGATCAGCATTTTCTGATTTACTAGTTGAAGAGGAACCTTTGTGGCTGTAGCTGCAGCACCAATAAAAACAAACAAAATGTGAGGCAGTAAGAATTGTAATAGGCATATCTGAGTTTTACTAAAGGGGTTTAGATTAGGCTGAGGGGCTGTCCTGCAGTGTCAGAATCTGAAGAGGACTGATGCTCTGAGATGGACACACAGCATGTGTAAGGACCCACAACATGGGTGGTAGCCATGTGATGGACTGGCCCCTCAGGTAGTCAGTCCCTCAGACACTTTAAAAGCCACAGAAAAGTGGGCAGATGAAGTCACTATTTTTTATTATCATTTTCATGCAGGCTATTCCTCATATTCTTGTTAAAATTCTGTGTTACAGTGGCATGTTTTCTCCTCTGCTGCCCCTCAAATAGTGCATTCAAGCCCAACCTTCTGGACTTTTGCAAGTGACTCTCAAGTCCAATTTTCATCAGTTTTTAAAAATTTCAGTGTAAGAAATCCACTTTCTCACCATAAGTTTCCCATATGTTTCCAAAATTTAGATTCAAAACAATTAACACTAAAAAGCTTTCACAAATATTTTCATATGCGTATTTAAATTTATGGCTTTGGATGGTGGGAAAAAAATAAGATGAAAAAAATATTCCTTTGTGGTAAACATTTGTTTTATAAAAGTAAACAAATAAAATATTCCTGAAGTACTTAGCCATCAGTATTTGAAGGCCTGTGGCAGCATCTGAAAGACAAAAAAGGAAATAATTGATTAGTGGATTTGTTTGATCTGCTCAGGGATCAAAGGGACAAATACTGTCTACAGGGATGAAAGGATGGAGAACTGCTCTCCATACTGCCTCAGTTATCTGGTTATTCAGATGTTCTTGCTACATGTTAGTGATGTGTGTACCTGACCCTCTGTAGTGCTTGAGGGAAAAAAAAAAACAAACAAACTAGGTATACTGTACTATTGTGCTGCAATTCTGAAAGGCTTCTCAATTATCAGACATGAAAAATGCTGTTTAAAGTCTGTGAGAAGGAATACTGAATCTGTTTTTCAGTTTGAAGGCAGTATTGACTTTGTCTGTAATACAATTGTGACAATTTTGTTTTTAATTGTTTGCCCCCTTCCCACATATGAATGTCTAGAATTTGGTTTTGGGGCATCCTAATGCACCCTAGCAAAATACATATCTATTTTATGAACTATATGATGGTACAACACTTATCTCTTTGCTCTTTCTGTAGATATTACTGGTTTGTTTTGGTGTATTCTTGTAGAGGAAGAATGATGTATTTCAGAATCTTGGGTGTTTTTCCTTCTAAAGGTTTCTACTGCCAGTTAAATTCACAGTTATGTGTATGCACATATCCTACATTAGTATGAATCTGTGTACCAAGTGGTGCTTTTACTATAACTTATCTCCATTTACATTAGTTTAGAAGCTATTAGGGTATAATGTAGCTCTGAGTAATCTTGCACTTGGACAGGTATTTGTTCACAATGCTGGTTACCAGCAGAGAGGAGGAGTGGTCTCTGGACACTGTCAGCCATCCTGGGAAGATCACTGAGAAAAATGAGCATATTCTCAGGTGTCTGTTTGCTCTCTAGGGATTTGTGACCCCCACCTAAAAACTGGTGGAACTCCAAAGCTTAGAAAAATCATTTGACCAGATGAACCTTTTCAGCTGTATTTGTACACAAGGTGCTCAGTCTGTCTGATCTGATGATGTATTCATTTGCTTTGAAATATGTCTAGACTCTTGTAAAGATGGAGGCCAGAAAACACTCTTGAAAAAACCACTTTGTTCTGTGTGTGAAAGTGTTTCAGTTCCATAACCACTGTCACAAAGTCTTTGTCGAATTATGGCATTGTCTGGGCTACTCAGTTAACTAAATGTAGTATCTGACTTTCACAGCTGCCTTACAGTTGTATTTTTGGGATACTTCACAAAACTTATGGCAATTATTTGGTACCTTTTTAAATATTTAAATCAGATGCTGAAGTGTGAAATGATAAGAACAAGGACAGTCACTCCTACTGACTGTTGACTGCAGTACACTGTTTCCTAGTGTGGAAGACTTCTGGCACCCCTTTAATATCTTGCCCAAAGGCTGAATAGAAAGAATTGGAAAGCAAACATAGAGCCATATGTCATGTACAGGTCCTGTTATATCTAGAGCATTTTTATAAGTGTACTGCATTCACATTCAGTTTAATCAGGATTCCCAAAACCACGTAATCCTCACCAGTTAAGCCACCTCACCATGTTTGTGTTTATTTATGAGTCATTGAAAACACATCATATTTATGCCATTTTAGTTTATATGTTCTCCAAATGAGGTCATGAGGGAGGCAAGAGGCTTGTAGGTGCTCTGATGACATCACAATGCCAGTCTTCTCCATCAGACACTTTCTGTAGCCATCTCCAGTTCTGAAACAGAGGTATCCTCTTTCCCTCTCACCAAAGATTTGAGACTTTGTGAAAATATTAGTTTATTTCTTCTCATACAAATCTTTTCCTTTCTGGTTGAGCCATGAGTCAAAAAAAGCTGCTGTGTTCTGCATAGGATCTGCTTATTCTACACAGTAAAACTGCCTGAACAGCTGTTTGATGCAGATTGCCAGATTGCCTCATAAAACTCCCTGGTAGCTGGAAATCAAAAGTCCTAAATGACCCTGGATTAGAGCAGCTTTTGCAGATCTTATAAAAAAACCTTTTACCTTTTTCTTCTGCTCATATATAAAGACAGCACTAGCTAAAGGTCTGGTCAAAAAGACTCCCTAGCTTCTATACTACATGCAAATTTTTCCAAATATCCTTATTTTAGAAATTCTTAAATAGTCTAAACCCTTGGTATAGAATTTGGTATGAAGCTGCATCAGGGAAAATTCACACTGGAATTAGAAAAAGGTCATGGTCATGTGGTTTAATTTTAGGTAGTCATGTGAGGAGCATGGAGTTGAACTTGATGATCCCCATAGACCCCTTTCAACTCAAGGCATTCTATAATTCTATACTGAAAAGTTTAAAGCCTGTTATTCAACTTTTGAGAGGTTGAGAGGAGGCAAACCCAAAAAACATCAAAACAAAAAAGGCTTTAAGTTTGGTCTGTGAAAAACTGAGTTGATGGAGAAAACAGCTGTAAATTTTGAAGCATGTCATAAGCAGTTAACATGAGATGTGAAAAAAACCAAACTGTCCAGTTCTAGTGAAATTCTTGTAGGAAGGATTTGAAAAAAATATATAAGTACAATATGACTTATTAGGTTCATGAAGCTGATATCTAGTTTTCCAAACCAAAATGTTTCTAGCCTAATATTTAGGAAAAATTAAAATATTAATAATGGTAGAAAAACATTTCTATTGTAGTCAGGAGCAGTTTGTTACATATGGGTGTAGGCTGTGTTTTGAATGTTGTTTATTTTTATGTTTTATTGTAATATTGTGTTTTATTATGCAAACCCATGAAACCTGCAAAGCAATAGGGCACAGCTTTTGCCATTCTCCAATAATGGACAAAAAACAGAACAACTCATCTTAAGAGGAATTTTATTACTCTTAACAGAGCTCTAAATTATTTGTCATTGGTCAGAAAAAAAATGTAGCTGCTGTGCACTCTCGACCCCTCAGCAGTAGCTTGCTGCCTAAGTTGTTTATTCACTGAAAATATTTATGCAAGGGGTAGGCGTGGAGTAGAGGCTGAACAGAAACTCTGTGGTGGGATAAGGGCAAATCTCATTCTTTCTTGGAAGAATTTGCAAAGTGAGGAAAAGTTCAGATTTGTTTCATCTTCTTAACCTACCTGAGGCTCGCCTTTTCCACCTTCCTCTCATGTCTTTTAAAGCATGCAAACTACACATATCCCATTGGATATTCTTAGCTAGGTCATCATCTCTTGCTGACTAGGTAGGATAAGCCTGGTGCTAAGCCTCAGTTGACACACAGGAGGAGATTCTGTTTTATTTAGAATACACATACCTTCTGCTGCAGCTTGTTGAGCTCCACCTGTAAACTTTTTGTGGTTTGGCTTTTTAAACAAACATCACAATGAAGTTCATATCTCTGAGCTCTGAAGAAGTCTCAGTAGGATACACAGGAATTTGGCATTAATTAGAGCCTTTAGCAGAAATGTCAGGAGGGGATGCAGCTACCCTAAAGTGTAACACAAAATTAACCATTTTTTGAACTGCCATATTTCTCAACAGCAGGCTCTTTTTATGTTGAAAGACCACATAAATCAGAACACATCACCAGGAAAAGAAAGGAACTCCAATGTTACTCTCAGATAGAGTCAATTTACCCTTTTTCTTCACTACTTTGTTCCTGGGTTTAGCTTGAAGCTGTAACTTTTGGAAAGTAGCAAAAGTGATAATTCCTACATATTAAATGCAGAGTTCCAAATTACCTGCTTGCATTTTTAAAAGTAACCCTTTCCAAGTGCTACACCAGTAACCATCATAGTAAAATATGTATTAAAGCCCAATAATCTAGTACAGATTCAAAAATCAAGTAAGCCTTTCTTACATGGTCATTTCAGGTTAAATGTGGGGGTTTTTAAGTAAGAAGGTCTTTCTTAAAAACTTACTTACAGAGGTCTTAAAAAAGTAAAAGTGACTTTGAGTCTTGTTTACATAATTTCTTTCTGAGACCAGCAGAAACACTACCATTTTCCCATTGCAATAGTGTATGACACTCTGATATTTTCCATTTCCATAAAGGAGCTACTTGTGAAAGGAGAGAGTGCCCAGTGTGACAGTGGAGGACACTTTAATCCTTTGTGGCTACACTGATTTATTTTCCAAGGGCTACCATTGGTGCAGTTTCCACTACAGGTTGCAGAAGATGGTCTTGTAACATGGATAATAATCCACATCTGGGATTAATCTTAATTTAGGTTATTTGCATCTGAACCTCATGCTCTGATGCAGTCTTTAGTCTCTGGAGGAAAAACTAGTAATTTTCAGGAAGTGAATAATTTCATCCAAGGGAACACTGAAAATAGGTGAGGAGATCCCTACCCTTAGATAGCTAATATGTCTCTGTTGATATAGGCACAGCCCAGACAGTTTAGTGGAGGAATGGACATGTGCAATGTGGACATCTAAGCTCAGATAAGATGAATTCCAGTTGAGCTGAGGACATCACTGTTTTGCCTAGATCTACTCAAACATAACTTCCATTATTTTTCTCAAATAAGAGCTCTGGTTTCTAGGCCAATGTATCAAAGTAATTTTGGGGGAAAATAGTATACAACAGGTATGAGCTATGATTGCTATAAAACTGAATGACATGAAAGAAAGCTCCTCTCATACGACCAGGTGTCTTTCTGATATCTCAATGATATGAGCCCTAGAGAAGTAATAGTAGAAATCATGAAGACAAATGCAAGCAATGATAATTTACTTTATGACAATTTCTTTGAAATAATTGACTCTAGTAATTATTACAACAATAACCCAGATTGTCTGTGTTGATTGCACTGGAAGTTAGCTAAAGACAGAGGTGATTATGGTCCTAGTAATGGTACAACCTATGGTGGAAATGCAAAATAGTTTCATTTGCTCCTTTTAGACATGCAGTGTTTGTGGACAGGTAGAAGTATCTGTCTAGCATAGTATTTTGAGTTAAAGTATGGCAAGCAGGACCATCTGGAATCCAGTCTGTTTCCCCAAATGAATGTGAGTAAGAGTGCCTGAATAGCTGGAACACTGTAAAATAACCTTTTAGTAAACCTCAGTGGCAGCTCTGGGTTCTCAGTAGCTTCCATGAATTAGTGACATCACAATTCAGGCACTGCAAAAGTACTGCACTCAGGTACACTGTGGTGAGTTGTGAATCAGTACCAGATTCACTGACCCGTAGGTGTAAGTATTGACATTTATGCCTAGAGAATTAAGGCATTAAATTCCTTGTTTGTTTGCATGCATGTGGGGGGTGTGGGGGGAACAGATGAAACACCAAAACCACTGAAAAGGGAAAGATAAGAATGCAATGGGATGATCTCACCAGTCAGTATCTTTAATGAACTTCCTTTTCCAAAATATTGCCTTTGAAAGAACTTGAGCTTCTCCCCAAATTTTATATCTGACTGATGTCTGGCCCATGACTTGGGCACATAACTACTTATTGCAGGTTCTTGGGAAGAGAAAGTGTGGTGAAGATAGAATCAAAAGGTACAAAATTAGGTTAGTTAAAATTGAAATGGTGTATTTCAACATTTTGAAAAAACCACATATGTGACCGTGTTATACATTGGGATGTCAAGGTCTTTGTAAACACTTTTAAGTTCATATAATGTCTCACTCATAACTTCATATAACTGGTAATAAGTATTTTTGGCTCTTTCATACATCTTAATACATTCTACTGCTCAGCTTGTGTAAAACTGAAGTTAATTTCCTTAAATGCTTCTTCTTTAAAACCAATTCACCTTCAATAATTTCCTTTTTAACAAAAGCTCTTTCTGACTCTTTACAAAGTACAAGACTGAATAAGTTTATCCTTGCACACACTTTTTTTTGTCACATTAAAAAATTAAAAGAAAAAAATACTTTTTCTTAAATTTAAAAAACTATCTTAAAATGCACTTGATAGAAATGTGCAGGTAAAGAAAATTTAAAGCAAAATGAGCATAACAGCTTGATTTTCAGATATAAGATTAGTATGAGAGTCTAAAGAAAACTCTAAGTGGATAAAAACTACATTTACAACTATTTTAATTTGTTGCCTTGCTGCAACAAATATTTTTTGTTTTATGTTAACATCATATCCTAAGGTCCTTTTCCTGCCTGCCTAGTAGTTTTCCCGCTCTTTTCCTCTCAGTGTGTAATGTCATCTGTCAGGGAACATAGAGAAATACTCATGTGTTTGTGTAATTGAGCAAATCATGAACATATTCAGCATTTGTATATAGATAGACATTAAAATGGGAAAACTTGAAAATACATTATGTTGCATAAAACATCTGAATAACTTCTATCACGTTGTAAAGCCCAGAGAACTTTCATTGCCCAAGAAAAATGGGAGACATCTCTCCAGAACATTAGCAAATTACCTGCTTTTCTTGTTATTATAGATAGATTTTTATGTATGCAGTCCAATTTTCAGTCCTAGCTCCCAGATTTTACATCAGTAATCCTATCTTATTTTCTTCTGGTAATTTATTAGTAGTGTGAGATTGTGGACACAATTCTCTGCGGGTGAAAAATTCCATCTACTAAAGAGTAGGTTTGAGAATCAAGGTTCTATATTGCATTGATTACTGCAGAGCACAATGTGGCATAATAGGTGAGAACCAACTATGGCTATAAAGATCAAGTCTATTGTAGGTACAAAAGCCTATTTTATGTACATTAAAGAGCCTTGATTATTTAAAGGCATTTGTGCTGTTGGTTATTTTACACAGGTTATTTACACTGCTGATTAAATTGCTTGCAAAGCAGTCAGATTTCCATACACAAGTAGTCTAACAGAAATATTATGCAGCCAGCAATTTGCCAGTTGTCTGTTGACAAAGACAGAGAGTAAGCCACTTACTACTGTTTTTATACAATGAATCATTTTTGTAAAAATGGAGCAGTCTAATGAAAATTCAAATGTATTGCTTTTCCCGATTCAAACAGAAATCCAAGCACTTCATATACTCTGCAAATAAGCCTCATTTTCCACTGTGTGTCAACTAACAAGCAATTTCAGTTCTACATGCAGATTTTAAATAAAATTCTCTAAATTTAAACAGGTAGTTCCACTTTACTTCCATAAACAGATACTTTCAAAATATTTAGACATCTGTATATAATACTGTTTAAACTGTTTGTTCAAAACTGTAAATATCTATCTCAGTGTTTGAGTTACCACCTGATGTCTTTCTCATTTAAGGGGAAAACATAAAAAATAATTGGGATAACTAGAGTCAGGAACAATGCTTACACAGCATGTCAGCATCTTTTATTGTGCCTTAATTGTAAGAACATTTAGAGGGGAGCTGTGGGCGGACTGGCTCTGCAGGAGATGTGAAATGCCAGGTCTCAGGGAGGTTTTGTGGCTTTGCTGAGGGTTTCAGCAATGCTTCTGTGCTCAGCTGATACAACCCAGAGCAGTGCCCCTTTGAGGGAAGGGGCCTCAGGCCTGGAAACAAGAGCATGAAATGTCCGAGCTGGCAGGAGCGTTCTGCCCTTCTGAAATCCTCAGTGCCAGGCTCAGAACCACCTGTAAGGCTGAGCCCTATCCACTTCCTCTTTTTGTCTTGGTTTGAAAAGACAGGAGTCTGCTAAGGAAGGCAGGAGCCTCCCCTGAAATGGAAAAATGGAAACCCCCTCCCTAGGAATTATTGAGGTTTTGAAATTAAGGGGCTCTCAGGCAAAGATATGGGAGTAGGAGTAACAGTTCTTTATTAGGGAAGAAAATATAAATAAAATAAAAAAGGCAGTAATACAAAACAACACTGACAGAGTCAGAATACAACCTGACACCCTGTGGGGCAGGGTTTTGGTAGCAGTCCCATTCAATGGTGGCTGCAGCCCTCCTGCAGTGACAGCTGTGGTTCTGTTGGAGCAGTGATCCTGTAGAAGGGTGGAGTTTTCCTCTGGAGACCCAGTGGAGGTGTAGATGGGCCTGGTCTTCCTCTAGGAATCCAGTGTGTAAAGGCTGCCCTGATGTTCCAAAATCTGAGGATTATATCCAGGTAGGAATGCTTGGCTCCTCCCCCTGGGTGGAGCATCTCACAATGGGGTGGTGTAATTTTATCAGTCATGCAGTGGCATTCAAGGGCCCATGAACAGAAGATAATCTCCTGGAGGGAGGATGGATCATGGAAGAGAGAAGAAAACTCCACAATTAACAGAAGGCAACTGCCCCACCTCTAGCAGATGACAAATAGAATACCCCCAAACCATATCTTACAACTCAGGACACTTTTCCAGCATTCCAGAAAATTATGCTTCACTGCCATTACCAACTCTACCAATGTGTAGGATCTTTTGAACCTCTGGTCCCTGCTATCATTGTTCAACCCTTTGGGATGACTCTTCCCTGCTCACCAGTGCGGCCACACCGTGTGTGCAGCCTTTTTCCACCTGTGTGTGCTGCATGTCTGGCTTGTTGCATGTAGTGTACATATCTGCTGCACTGCACATTTAGATAGTTGGATTACTACAAGCTGCTGCATATTTTCTAATAGGTAGGCATTTATGCCTAGAATTATAGTCTTTTTTCTGCCCTACATATGTAGAAAGTAGTCCAGCTCTCTGTGAAGTTAATAAAGAAACTGGATCAGGTTCTGATAATGAACATTTTTGTCATGTGCCAGTTGGCACAAACATTAAAGACAATCAGATTTCAACCATATTTATGTATTGGTGAATTGGAAAAGATTTATGGTATACTAAGAATCTAAATTTAGAATGGTCTAGAATTTTCTTGTTTTATTTGATCTACTTCCAAAAGAAAAAAATCTATCTGAAAAAAAAATTGTGTACTCAAAATTATTTTTTTTTAATTTTCCCCAATGTGCTTTCTGTAATCCACTGTATATTGTGAAAAATCATTATTTTCTCACAGTTTCACAAGGTCTTTCACACAGCATGAGAGAATACAAAGACTTTGAAAAGTGTTTATAGGATATGTGAATTATGATTGAAAGTTCAAAGAATCTGTCACAAACATTCAGACATGGATATAAAATACCTGAAACTGCTTTTGAATCAGTAATGGGAATTGACTGTATTATCAACTGAATGTATTCTTTCTTTAAAAAGAAGTTATGTATATCTGGTGTATGCAGGAGAAGTTAATTTTAAACACAGGGAACTTGCTCATCACTGTTATGACACTCCTGTAGTCTTTGGCAAAACTTTCACTGAATGGAGCATGATTATATTTTCATCTGATATGCACAGTATGTATTAAATGTATAAAATGTGGAGAGGTGTATATCATAGAATCACCATCATAGAATGGCCTGGGTTGAAAGGGACCTTAAAAACCACCCAATTTCAAGTTCCTGCCATGGGCAGGGACACCTTCCACTGGACCAGACTGCTCAGAGCCCCATCCAGCCTGGGCTTGAACACTTCCAGGGATGGGGCATCCACAGCTTCTCTGGGCAATCTGTTCCAATGTCTCACCACCCTCACAGAAATGAATTTCTTCCAAATATCTAATCTAAATCTGTCTTTCAGTTTGAAGCCATTCCCCCTTGTCCTGTCACTGCCTGCTCTTGTAAACAGTCTCTTTCCCTTTTTTTTGTAGGCTCCCTTCAGGTATTGGAAAGCTCAATTAGGTCACTCAGAAGCCTTCAATAATAATATATAATAATATATATACTGTGCATATATGCAAAGAGATTATATATTTGTCCTCAGAAATATTAGGTGACAGTTAAAGTAGTGTTGATTCTATTATCAATTAATGACTTTTAGTAAATAAGAGAGTATTTACTGTCAAGGATAATCTTAGGCCTCCACAAAATGATGGAGAGTGAGACACACTTGCTAAGCAATGATCTTCAGTTAAATGCAGCATGTGAGCAGACCTGTGTCTTGCCCAGAAAATTGATTAAACATGTGCTTAAGTTAAGTAGATGTTCTAGTATTTTGCTGTGTCAAGTTCCATGTATTGAATTTCTGCTCTGGATGAAGAGCAAGTTGTTTCTTGGCAAGGGTTGAATTGCAATTCAATTCTCTGCAAACCTAGAAAATGCCTTTTTAAAAAGAAAGTAGGCCCAGCCTTGTTGTTTTTTGGGTTTTTTTTCTCCCCCTGAGAAAGAATTAGAGATGTGGTCTTTCATTTTTGAAAAAATAATTGATCCATAGATAGCCATAGTATTTTTTAAACGCATTACATACTGATGTTGCTGTCAATGCTATCAGTCAAGCCAAGATACAGAGATTTATTTCCGTTAAATATATGTTAAATACATATGAAAATACAATATCCATTATATAATTCTTTTCGTTAATTTGAGATATATTAGCATGGGCTATCAGAAATTAAAAATTATAACTGTAATATTTTTGGCATAACTGGGACTGTGTATAAGCACATTATTAACTGTGTGCCTCCCATAAGAAATATATGAGAGCAGTTGCTGCATTTGGAGCAAGTGGAAGTGAATTTCAGCATAGTCATCCAGACACTTGGGCCATGTGCTTAGCTGACTTCTATTTTTTCAGAAATAAGGATAAAGGAGGTTGTGTATTCATGATTTATCCATGGGATTCTTCAGATCCCACTCCCTGAAAGAATAGATGGTTCTTTGACCACACTAAATCTACCTTTTAGAGATATTTGTGTACCTTGGCAATTGTTCATTTTGTGGGTAATGGGTGGTGTGTGTTACTGAAAGACTGAACACTGGTTTGCTCTGTGTATATTTATACCCCTGTTTCAGAAAGTTGCATGCTTATTGTATTCTTGACTTCTAGTCATATAAACAGAATTAAAATGGCTTTAAAAGGAAAAACATATGCTTGAAATTAAAAAGATAATTTTGAAAAAGAGGCAAATAATCACACTTTATTAATTTCTATGGGTAAAAAAAAATCACACAAAATGCTGTGGCTTATGCTTTCAAGATTGACTCAGGAGAGCTGATATTTTCTGAAATAGATGTATTTTAGTATATCAATTTTTCAGTTATTCTCTTTCATTTTAAAAAGTAAGGTAATTCCTGCTCATTTCTTTATCTGGGATTTTGCAAAGCAGCATCAAGTCCTATAATGCCAAGCAAATAATTTGAGAGGGAATTATTATTTAGATGTCTGGTTTGAGAATATTTTTTGCTGCTCTACTGAAGTAAGGTGAGAATTTCCCTTTACCCAGGGTGTGTACTTTTTTTTCAGTTAACTTTACCTGAGCTAGTAGCAATATTTTGATTACAGGTCATATCCAGGATTGTTGGATCCATCTATATGTGTATTGAATATATTTAAGAGAAATGTGTATGTGTTTGCATGTAGTTTATTACATATGTTTGTACTTATATGAAAAGTTTTATGTTGGAAGACAAGCAATGTTACCTTCCATGGAAATATTAGGAATGGGAAAACCCTCAGCATCTCTGGAAAGAGTTCAGGGCTATCATATGCCTAATATAAAAAATTACTCTGAAAAATCTTTTGGTAATGTTACTGATTTTTAAGGTAATGCTTTTTAGTCATTCTTAACATATCACTTGGCTAGTAGAATCCCTCTGTGGATTATCATGAAAATTAATTCTTTTATTAACCCCAAAACTAATGTAAATCATCTGACAGGAAAAAAAAAAAGGCTTTTATACTAACCATTATTGCTTTGCAGCAACATAGAAATATCTATCTGAACAGAATTGCTTTCTGTGTATCTGTTGCTTATTTGCTTTGATACTGTGGTAGCAACTGTTCAATAGAGTCTATAAAAAAAAAGTCTCATTTGTAGCCGCCTAAGAAATACTTAATTTACTTTTTAATGAAGTTCATTACTTAAGACGTTGTATGCTACAGTATTGCTGGAAGCTGGAACCTGACCCCACTTTGCTTTTTCTTTCTTCACATATTTGCTTTTATCATGTCAGTTTTACTCAAGTGACACTGAAATATGCAGATTTTTTTTCCTTTTTCTTCCTTTATTTTTATTTTTTCCTTTTTTTTTTTTTTTTTTTTTTTTTTTTTCCAGAAGGAGCTTATCAGTTGCAAGGCCTAGATTGCGAATGCAAGCTTTGATGTTCACAGCACCAGTGCCTTTCTTTTTTATTTGGGGCATTAAGTTCAATTACATATTCAAAGTATCTGTTCAATGCTTTTGCTGGAATGTTTCAATAATTAAAATAACTGAGCTTTTTTAAAGTAGACTTTCCTCAGTGTTTCAATCCTAGTACAGAAGTGACTCAGACCAAATTCTGTTCTTGCTATTAATTTCATTGATTTCAAATCCCTGCGTTGGTGTTCATAGGCCAGAGAAGCATGTTTCCAAAGCAGCACTTGAAGGAGTTGCCAGAAAAACACATCAGCCAAAAGAATATTTACTCTCTTTTTTGTGCTTGAAAAAAAATTTTACACTGATAAAGAACTGCAGTTTAGAAATATTTACTTAATGAAAAATATACTGAGTTTATTCTGGTGTTTACTGACCAGTGTAATGAGAAGCAAGTTATAAGTCAGTGTTTCAAAGATAATGTGTCTGATGGAAAAACAACAATTACTTCACATGTTTTAAGAGATGGTAAAAAATTCCAAACACAAAAAACCAACCAACCAAACACAAAAAAAAAAAAAAAAACACTAGCCAACCAAACCCAACCCAAATATCAAAATAATTTTAACTGCATGACCATGCGTAAGTCCATATTTAAAAACTGAATTTGTCCACTAAACCTTTTTACAATGCTTTTGTGATCCATTCACAGAGGTCCCCTGCCATGATAAGATAGCTTATTTCAAAAAAGAAATTTCAAAGTAGATTCAGGAGCTGTCTGAGTCTTCAGATAATCTATTTCCACTTCAAGCTCTCCAAGCAAACTCAAAGCCTAGCCAGTTTTCCTCCAAAGTCCCTAGCTGGGAAAACAAGGTCTTCAAAAAATTATGTCTCCTGTTGTTACAGCCAGACAGATATTTTTTTTTAAACCTAGAAAACATTATCAAATGCCATTTAAATCTTTTGGGAAAATAAAAGAGAACACAGGGAAAAAGCAGAAATAGTCACAAAAACCCAAAGTACCAAACATAGGTGGTTAAAATATGCAGAGAGGCTGAAAGATACATGAGTATTGTGTATTGAAAAATATTGGAGGTGGTCAGAAGTTGCTCATTACAATTACACCCACTAGTCCCAGTTTCAGTCAGAACAGTTCAGTCAGTCAGAACAAGCTGAGAAGTACCTGAGTATGAATTCCATGTTTCCTCTTGGTTTGGAAAACCCCAAAATTCTATTGATGAGGTTTTACAAAGCCAAACCCTTGACTTTCTCAGATTTTTTCCCCATAAAATAAAAAGAAAATTAAAAAAATAAAAAAAAGGGAAAACACCTGTAATATGGAAACTACTGTTATGTCTAGTGTAAGCAGGTGAATATACAGTTGTAACTAGGAAGTCAGGAAACAAGACAGGCAACACAAAAAAGGAAGTATTTTGAGAAGATGAGATAATACATTCAACAACTTAATTGAAAATCAATGTTTTTGTCACTACAGAACAAGAGCTTTTCAGCTAATATACTGTGAATTAATAGGACTGCTTATCCTATGATACTGTGTAAATTCTTTCTATGCCTTTGGAGTGATTGTTTTAAGCAAGCTGGAAGTTCTACCGAAATTGTTTCTCAGCCTGAATCAGTGTTTCTGTATTTTGAGGCAGTATAGGGGTTAAAATTATCTCAGCAGGAGAGTGCTTGGCTTCTATCCTAAGGATGTGCAGTGGCATCAACAGGGAAGGATGCAGTGGCAATGGCTTTCAGGACATCAAGTGTCAGCATCACAAATAGCAGCAGCATGAGCAGACTGTGCTGATGGTGCTCCTTTCTTCCTCTGCCATTAGAAAGTTGGCGTGCACCAGCAGCTCTCACAAAGTGGAATCCAAATTGCCATGGTTACTTCCAGTCCTAAATTTCAGTAAGAGTTGCCCAGTAGTGGCAGAGACTGGAGCACATCTTTCTGGGCACTAGCTCAGAGCCACAGCCATCCTGGATCAGCACAGAAGCAGGGACTTCAGTGGGATGACATCAGTTAATGCCAGCTAGAGATTTGCCCCTGTGCTGTGTGATCCCCTGCTCTAACTCCCCCAAAGACACAACAAGGTCCTCTGCCAGCCACAATCAGAGAACAACATTGTGACAGCTGAGTTCAGTCTAATCCCCTGCCTTAAATGTAAGGCTTCAAGCTGTGAAAGGCAAAGAAGAAATGGTATGGAGTTGTGTACTGTCTGCTGTGATGACAGCTAAAATAGGTAGGGAACATCCTCTTTCTGTGGAAAGTTTTGTTTTAAAAAGGAAAAAAAAAAAAAAAAAAGGAAAAATTTTGGTTGTTATTGTTCTTGGG
>VZRH01005339.1:2304938-2317497 GCA_013397555.1 Urocynchramus pylzowi | reverse complement strand
AAAAAAAAAAAAAAGTCCAGATGTTGCACAAAACATTTAAAGAACTTTATTTGAAAAACATTTTCTTTCTAAATGGAAGTTTATGCAGAGTACAATTAAACATGTTTTTCTAACTAAACATCCTAGTTTGTATCTTGTGGCAGGGAAAAATAAATATGTAAAAATAAAAACCATCTGAGACTTTGCAGTTAATCGTGGTGTGCCAGCTTGAATCAGATCCCCCAATGAAAAGACATGCAAATTCCCCTGCTGTAATCCCAGACCCCTGTATCTGCCCCCAGGACCAAGGTCTTCAAGCTGAAGACTCAGTCCTGCATTTGAGGGGGAATACATCTCAAGTTTCTTAAATTCTGCTGGTTTCTCTACTCTTGCAAATTGTACCATGCCAATCCAATTACATCTTTGAAAGTACCAAGAGAAAATTGTTGTGTCTCCAGTAACGTCAAGGTGCAACCTTCAGAACTGAACATTGGTTTCTGTGTGTTTACCTTAGGACACATTATGTTTTCCTGGCTTTTTGAGACAGGTGCCTTTCTAAAAGCCAGTCTGCTCAAAAGTCCTTTCCCCTCTCTTTAAAAAAAGGCAGTTTCCAGTTCTCCAATTCTGAAGGACTTTCCCCAGCTTTTCCACATTCTTGAGAATAATAATTTCTGGCTTAGAGATTACTCTGACTTGCTTTAGAAAATCTTTAGGGTGAATTTTCCATCAGGGCCTGAAATGCATCTAACTTCTTTGTACCCACTTTAACTCACATGCTTCACATTGCAGATTCTACACATAATAAAATGAAAAATCTAGCTGTGCAGCTAAACTTTTTGATGAAGAAGGAATTAAAAAGGGCAGAAAACACCTTAGTGTGTTCTATGACACCTACTTTAATTTTCTTTTCTAAGTTCAGTAATAGATATTTTCTTTTTTCTTTCTTCATTAATAATGAATCAACATTTTCTATCCTAATCACCTTTTATTTCTTTTGATACTGATAAGACATTTGTACTTCAACATTTTTTATCTAAACCTTACATGTCAATCTTTGTACACATATTTAGTCAACCCTGTTTCTATTTTGTTAGTCTTTATTTTCTTTTGACTTATACTATAAAGATCTTGAAGCTTTTATTTTGTTTTGTTACATTTCCTTTTTTGTCTCAATTGAGACAGGTGGCAAGTGTGCTTTTAATATTTAATGGTCATCACTTTCTCCAAGGTCCTATTTTTCATACAATTTATTGAATCTATTTATAAGAATCCATCTATCAGATCCCTCAGCTGGTTTGCCATCTAGGTCCTGTTATTCCCACCATCTTTTTTTTTTTTTCTTACAAGCCATGAACTCTTTTTCTCTCCACTTTCTGAAATATGTCTATACTACATGCCAAAGGGACCTGCTCCTTCTGCCACAGATGGTTGGATAAGTAAACTCATCTCCAGCCTCTTTTGCCTTCCTTATTAGCACAGTCCTTTTTTTTCTCTTCTGTAATTCCCTTTTAACCTCCAGGATGATATTTATAGCAATAGTTGGATTTTTACCATCACCTTATTTCAAGCCTTGTTTGAAAATTTCCTAACTAGACTAACAAGTCAATGCCTTTGGATGAATTTCCTGGATTGTCATGGCAGACAGTTTGGGGAACAGAGTTGTCAAAGATAAAAACCCTGGCCTGGGTATGGTGTGTGGCTTAAGGCCTTCATCTCTTCCTCTGCTTATCCTGATGGTTGCTTCTGGAAATCACTGGAAGAACCAAAGGTTTTATAAGGATGGAAAAGTTCAGGCTGCTCAGATCCAGCTGTGTGTAGCTGTGTCTGTGTCACGGTGTCACAGTGATGTGGTGAGGAAACACAGAGTGGAGAGGGGAATGACAACTTCTTTACCAAGCTTGACTAAAAATTATCTATAAAAGAACCTTCAACAGTGCTTCAAGAGGCAGGTATTTCCACTCCTGAGCTCTTACTGTGATGACAACTGAGGATATATAGAAATAACACAATCTGAAGTTCAGTGGAGCTGCCTTTGGAACCTGCCAAGAGTTTTACCGAGAGGCAATGTCTTCCTTTGGACCATACCTGGAAAACACACATCAAGCAGATTTTGGGTATAATTTTGTTTTTAGCTTTAGTGGTGAATATGTTTCTATAATCAGACACTTCTTAATTTCGCTATAACTTGTTCTCACATTAAAAAATTTCATGCATTAGTATTACCTGAGAGTCATCTGATATATGATGACAATAACAGTGGGAAGGTTTTGTTGAAGCCATTAATTTGACTGGATTTAAATCTTGTAAATATCTCTTGATCTCTTCCAGTGTAAGGCTGGATGCAGCTGGAATTTTTTCAATCTGCTGAGAAACATACTCTGAATTTACAGATAACCATCAAGCTGGAAGTGTATTTTATTTCAGCAAAATTTCTTTATGTATCACAAACAGTGGGAAAGAGTTTTAAGCAGTTAGGAAAATTTAAATATGCATCATCTTCTATAGATTATTAATGTACCAATCTGATGGGAAACCACTTTGTTCTATCTTAACTCCTCTACACTTCAGTTTTCATTAGAACCCCTCTTATTATAACAATAGTATTTTTATGTTTAGTTCCTGAGATGATGTGGAGACATACATATGCAGTTTCAGTTCCTTTGTCAATTTATTTTTTTTTATCTTATTTGCATTCAAGTTGTCTTTCTTTTCAAGCATCCCTTGTACAACAGATGCTTTCTTTTATTGGAGTCTATTGTGCTGTCAAGCCTGGTTTAAAATACAGTAATCTCATAGATACTTACAATTATGAATATTTTTTGAATTCACAAACATATTAAAGATGCGTAGGTAGCAAATTAGCTGAGAATCCCTACAAACTGCACTTAGAGTAAACATCGTCCTTTTAGAGAAGTAGGATGCCTTTAAAAGTCAGCAGTTGTTTTGGAAGTACTTTGTCACATTTATGAAGCACTGCATCACATTTATGGCTCACAGTGTCATGATAAGTTGTCCAAAGTGCCTGTCAGCTTGCCTTACAAACTGAAAAAAATGGACAGCTCAACAGATTACCTTAAAGAGCAACAAGCAATCTTCAGAGGTTAGCATATTTTTCCTTTTTTCATGAGACCCAAGCAGTGTCATTAAATTTTGTATTTCTCTTGTTTAATTTTTTTTCAGTGTCATTTAATGGAAATAGACTATTTTAATTTTTAACCCTGAAAAGTTATAAATAAAGGCATTTTTAAAAGTAAATAAATTTTAGGAGCATTTTTAAAGCATGCAGCTGTTCTAACACAAGAGATCCTAGTTAGATTTTTTTTTTTTTAATACAAACCACAAGGAGGTCAAAGAATCCAGAATTATTTTTTTTTACTACCCATTCATGTTTAATGCAAATTCCAGCAATATATTCACGCTGTTTCTTTAGGCAACTTCAGAGTGCCAGCAGGTAATTGAGTAATCTGAGACAATGCTGCTTATATCAGGAGGCTAAAGAAATACCCTGAGGATGATATTTGGAGCTGACTTATCCTATACTCCTGTTTCCCAACTAAGAGGAAGAGGAAACTGTCAAAATGGAACAAACAATAAGAAAAGTTCTATTAAAAACTTTTTCTTGCTAATGATTTTGTGAATCCTCCAAAGAATTTATTTTGATTTGTCTGAAACATTGCTAATGTGTACCACAAACAGAGTATAACAGGCAACAAGATGGCATTTCACAGTGTCAAGAAAACATATTCTTGGGACTATTAGTTCCCAGAATCAGGTCTCTACTTTTTATTTTGTTATTGAAAAAGAAGCCTCTATCTTCAAGGTTGAAAAAGGGGTTTAATAATAGACTTCACCATTAGAAGTTAGCCAGGAGGAAAATAGTGATCACTGTGGCAGTGCTGGCTTTGAGAATTTTGACATGTGATTTATTCCTCCTTTAGTTGGTAACATGTCAGAGCAATGATAGCATCAACATTAAACCTTGTTTTACTATTGCTTGCAAAGTCAAATGAAAGGATAAAAGGAGGCTTGTCTCCCAGGGCAGGAATAAGAGAGGTCACAGTTTTAGTAGCAAAGACTAACAATTTAATTTGCTGAAAGAGGCCTTCAACTTTTTAACTTTGGGCAAGTGCTTTTCTAGAGTGTGTCCATTATGGATGCTTGTGATATGGCCACCCCTGACAATTGCTGCATTTTCAACTGTTATTCAACCCAAAAATGTTGTTTCTTATCATTTGAGAACATGTGAATCAGTCCCTACTTTAAGATGTGGATTTTATCTGAGGGTACTGCTTCTTCCTGGCACTCGAGGTGGGTCCTTGAAGTTGCTGGGTTTTAGCATTTCTTATAGAAATATATATATACTTCTCTCATCAGTTTAGGGCCCTTGCTATCAATATCTGGTTTTTTCTTAGAAGAGAATGTAATGAAATGCTTTCTGTACAAGGCAGGTGGAGACATGACCCCCTTGTGCATGCCTGTGTGCCAAGTTAGAGACCAGTGATTAGTCTGGGGAAAACTTTCCACAATATTTCCTAGGAAAGGTCATTCAGCCAACTGCATAAAGAAGCAAGAGTTGCCTTTGGAGCTTTCCTAGTGCCAGCCTCTTCCACAGAAGGGGTAACACAGAATGTTTAACTACACATATGAAGTCTTTTAGGTCTGACTTGCCAGTATCAAAGACCCTGGGACAATTAGCACTGAAGTTTGCAACTGCTCTTGGAGCACTGTGGTGGCACTGCTGTGCCCTCTCTCCTGGCCGTTCCTGTGCCCTCCTGCTCTGTATTTACATGCACCTGTCTCCCCATTAACACCTCGTTAAGGCACACACCTGCTGTGGTTTCTCTTAAACCCACTGCACTGCAGCCATTAACCCTGTGTGTTTCATTATGAGGCACTCAGCACAATAGGAGCACTGATAAGGTTCACTAATGAGTCATGCAGCCAACAAAAATTGGATTTGTATGCGAGACTCCTTTTAGTTCAATTTCTTCACACCCCCCCCCTTATTAAATAATTGATTATGTATTAAATATATTTGCAGGAAAAAAAATACATAAGTGCACATGCATTAAATCCAGCTGAAATGGCACAGTTTTGAGACAAAATACTAATGGATAGAGATCAACTACATATTTATAAGTGGTAAGAAAGGCAACAGTGAAAAAACACAGCTTTAGGGCATAGAAGACCTTATTACTTTTCCAAAGTTTGTCAGACATCCTCAGATTCACCAGCAAGTTGTATCATCTATCTCTGCTATTTCCAATAATGAAATGTATCAGTGTATGTGATTAGGCCAGGATATACATACACACCTCACCAAAAAAAGAAATGCAAGGCAAAGCACAAAGCTCTGTAGTATCAACTGTGCTGAAACAAAATCCAAAAGAAGAAAGTTTATTATTTGTAGCAAAAGCAAAGTGTCACGGAAGCAGCTAGTGTGATTGATGTAAAGTTCAGAATCAAAATTGTGGCAATTTCTCCATCAGTTGCACTGACTTTGTTCCAAAATCTTCAATTACAGTGTGGCTTGATTAGGAAAATAAACTAGATAAGCAAACATGGCAGGTGATTGCTCCCTAACTGTGTAATCAAGAAATACCACAATCCATTATTTGATCATAATTCTATGGATCTACCACAAGGAGAATGTAAGCTCTGACACTTATTTAGCATCAAAAGTTCACCTTCCTGTCAGACAGCTAAATAAAGGTATTAAATATGCTACTTTAACAGCACAGTAAGAGGGACCCTTGGAAGTATCCATACATTTGATCAATGATTTGCTGCAAATTGCATTACAGATCAGTATTTCTTACTAAACACCCATATGGAAGGGTAATTTGCTGTGTAATTGTTTTTCATCGCTTCTTTATCATGGACTGTTGCTGTCTTTGGTCCAATCTCTGATACTTACACCACAGAAGACACAAGAGTTCCCCTTTTAAATTTCATAGTGCTTATGTTGCTTAGTAATATGGGTCTGTGTATGTGCATAAACTTACTCTGTGGGGAAACTCAGAAGATCTCTATGTCACTTGCATTGCAATTCTAATTGCAATTTTCATTTAAAGATTAACTTTAACATGAGGCCTGAATTTTACAGGGATCAGCTCAAAGAGATTAAAATTCCTGAAACTCTATCAAATTTAACATTTGCATATAAATGCATAAGACATCCATTTGTTCCACTGTATCTTGATAACAGTTTTCCTTTTGGAATCTTATTCTCTCGTGGAAGTCTCTTTTTATTCTTACTATTCACTTGAATGGTACCAATTTTGCTGGTGATCACAGATGTTTTTGCAGAATAAAAATATAGAGAAAAGCCACCTTCCTATACAAAAAATGGTGGTTGTTTCTGTCCTTCTCATTCCAAATGCATACTTGGAATGGAGATGATAATCCTGGTAAATATTAAAAGTACTGACATGCAGTGTAAGGTGATCCACTTATAAACCAACCCATTAAATGTGACTGTAGACTTTACACATTTCTTCAGCAGGGAAGCCCACCAATGGGGTGTTTTTAATAGGCATTGAAAGCTGCACTTTATTATTCACTGAGTAGAACTGACATTGGACTTGATTCAGTAAGGAGCACTAACTGCATAAACAGATGTCAACTGCTATTTGGTCTGGTGGCCATGGACTGGAGAAATAAATGGAAAATCTAACAAGGAGCACAGAAGTAAAGATAGGGATCTTCAAATGACAGGAGGGTGAGCTTGCTAGCAAAGTGTCCAGCTCAGTATCTTTCAATGTACATCTGGAAAGAAGAAAATTTGGGGTCTATTTCTCTGGAGAAATAGAACATTATTCATTAATATCAGCACTGTCAAACTGTTTCTAGAAAACACATCATCCTTGTTTCAGATTTCATAGTCAGTATTTACTTCATCAAAGAATGCTTTTCAGGTTGCCACACTCATTAGCTACCTGGAGCAGAAATAGAGCCCACTGAAGCCAATGGGAAAGGTTCTCTTGAATTCTGATTAAACCTCTAGGTCTACCTACGTTGGGCAACAGGGCCAGAGCCTGTTAGGTTGGCAGCAAAAACTTGCAATCCATTTACTTCTACTGGCAATTGTGTCTACATATGTTTTCTCCATCATAATCCCATATTCATATTAGTATGCAAACCTCTGCCTGACTACAGCAGCAGAAGTTGTGCCCCATGCTAATAAACATCTTATAAATATATGGTGAATGGCAAAATCTTCCCCAAGCTGCTTAGTCCTAGGCTTGTTCTTGAATGCTGATCCTTTCTTTTTCTTCTCTGATGGCAAAAAGATATCACATACTGGGCAGAATTATTCCCTGTGGAACATTTTGTCCTGTATGATGGAAGCTTAATGCAGAACCAACCAAATGCTGAGCATCAGACACAGAGAAGGGAGTTTGGACAGTATAGGTTAGCTGGTGGAGGAGGCAGGCAGACAGAGTAGAGTTTGGGGTACAGATTTATGTTCTATCTGAGCCAGTGTAATTCTTGCTGGGAGCAGCAGCCCCTCTCTTGCCTCTCCCATCTCTCTTGTATTGGACTGAGCTGCATGGTCTCCTTACTGCCCAGCAATTCAGTCCAAATGAGTGATCTAATTGCAAGTGATGGGAGGAGGGCAGGGGGAAATGAAAAAACAATAAAAATCACCAAGCTGGTAGTTGTATGACTTATGTTGCAGCCAATGTTATTTGACCTCATGCAAAAGAAGTGGAGGTCTGTTGGCTGGGAGAAGCCAGGAGAGTGGGGTGGTGCAGATCCATTCCTTTCAGGAGCCACTCACAGCTACACCAGAAGAGGAGGAAACTGAACCAGCAGCCTTTTGAATTAGTTATGGGAGCAACAGCTCTCACAGCCCTGACAAAACATTACAAAACCAGGAAGTTTAAAGAGTGCTTTAAAATCACTCATGGTCCCAAGTCTCATACAAGGGTACCACAGTCACTGAGAATTGCAGTCTTTTATTTCAGCCTTGCTCACTCCCTGAGTCTGGAAGATCATGAGTCACTTAAACATCTATTGAATTCAGCAGAAGCTAATGACAGGCATGTTATTGGGACTTAAAAGCTTTAAAGCTTACTCTTACTATGAAATACTCTACCTGTAACCAAATATACTTATCATTATTGGGAATTATGTCAATAAAATCCAAACCACCTGTCAGACCGTTTTATACTGGGGAAATAGAGTCTCAATTTAAAATGGCATTTTAGAATTTATGCAATTTAAAAAAACAATAAATTTCAATTTTTCCACTTTTGTCATTGCAAAGCTTAAAGCCAGTTCCATGTGTGGCACCTACTTGCATTTCACTCACGGGTTTATTACAATGAGAATCACTTTAAATTAAAACCTTCACATTTTCAAAGGAAAATAAATAGTTAATGGCTTCAGAATTATTATTCTTTTCTACACAATCCCATAAAAATTTCCCAATGAAAAAGCTAATAAACCAATGGCGAGACACTTACATATGCAAATACGTTTCCGTGAAAGAGTTAAAGTGCTTTATAATATAAATTTGCTTTCAGTGCCAATATAATTAGATTGTAACAAGCAAACCCCTGCAACATAACACAGTGAAAATTTGAAAATTTGATTCTCCCTGGCAAACAACCAAGTCCCTGCGTGTGCACAAACCTGACATTAATAAGCTACAAGAGATTACATGATTTAGAAAAGAAGCACTTGGTGTTACAAAATCAAATAATAGATCTCTAGGCTATAATTAGGAGAATTGGGATTCAACAATGAAGTCATAATAATGTAATTTAGCTGTAAGTAACAGAGCCATGGAGTCACATTAGGAGGTGTGATCACATCTTTCAGCAAAGCTCTGCTGTGTAGACTTATTGCTGTTCAGTTTAGTCTAGTACACAGCAACCTGTTGGCACAGAGCTCAGGCTGACAGCCTCTTGTTCTCTAGGTGCAGTATGGCAAAGTGCCACCCATGCATTTTTAATTCAGTCCTGCGACTTTTAAGTCAAAACAATAAAATTATATATACTGAGTGTAGAGTTGCCTGTGAATATTTGTATAAATTACTGCACAGCGTGGGTTTAGGGGCCATTTAAAAACAGATATATTAGAACAAAAAAAAAAAAAAAAAAAAAAAAAAAAAAAAAAAAAAAAAAGCAAAATAAACTGCTGAAAGCATGGTGTTAGATTTCTAGTAGGCCTGATGAACATGTACTGTTTAGCTACTTTATTCATCTATTACTCTAGTTAGGAAATTACTCCTTATCTGCAGTTTATTGCAGTTGTAGCCCCAAGTCACTTTTGCTCTGTTCCTCACAGTGCTGTGGAGGGATTGCCTGCTCAGCTCTCGCTGCAGGTGTCACACAGCCCATGGAAGTGGGTGTGGGATGCAGTGCAGGATGCAGCTCTCCAGTCCCTCAGCACCCCAAACACAGCCCTGCAGCCTGCCAGGCACAGGGGTGGCCGTGGCAGAGGGCCCAGGCACAGGGAGGTGTCCTGGGCAGACAGAGTGCAGCTGCTCACACTGCTGGTGACAGGACATCAACCCCAGCTCCACAAGTTTTGGGAAGGCTATGCCTTGATTTAGGCTATTGCAGAGGAATACCAGCAGCCCCTCTGCTCCACCTCTGTCCTGTACAGCCAAGGCTCATTTTTGGCCCCATATCAATTTAATCTTATTTCAAACTCTTTGACCACAACTGTTTCTTTGTTATTCATTTGTCACAACTAGTAAAACAGACATAGCACATTAATTTGTTGATTTTCTCCTTTAGGAGTTGGTGTCTAGTTAGAAGTGAAATCCTGCCTGTTCAGTCATTTATTAGCTGATAATTTTCTTCTCTCCATGCACACCTCCTGTGATTATGTTCTCCTCTTGGGGCTGTCTCATCCTACCTGTCTCTCCCTGTGTCCCATCCTGCCTTCCACAGGTCTCCTAGAAGCATCTGAACTAAACCCTGATCTTGCTCCACAACATCAGCAGGGCAGCTCCAGCAGCCCAGCTCGTGTCCAGACTTGAAATGCAACTTCACTCACACAAGACACACACAGGACTTTAGCTGGTTGTTGGCTTCTGAGGTGTTTGAATCAACCCTTTTGGCTTTGGGAAGAGGGATCTGGAGGGCTTGATTTGCTTCTTTTTAATTGTGTGGCCTACCAAATAGTGGGGGAAACAGGCATCAACTTTGCATCCATACTGCCAGCAAATTCAAACATGTTTTGAATAAAATTTTAGGATTGGTTGATTACTTCTTATGGTCTCACAAACTAGGCCCACTGGTCCAACATCATTCCTATCTTTTGGAGAAATCTAAAAGCTTTTGCTTCTGCTCAGTCTTTGGTGTAACATGAGCAGCCACCTGTTGCTCCTGTTAGTTCAATTTTATTTTTATTTGCAATTTCTTCCAATTACTGTTTATTTTATTAGTTCTTTATGGTTTTGCCATTTTTTGTTTTGATGACATTTTGATTTGTTTCAAACTGCCCTTTATTTTAATTTTCTTTCCCAAGCATGTTGATTTATGGCTGTTTCTTTTATTTCTTTTATACTTTAAATGATCTGTTTGTTTTATTTCCTTTATTTGCATAGCACTTATATTTCATGACCTTTTTGTTTCTGCAGCTGCTGCTGCTTCTGGACTGCTAGTGTTTTTCTCTTACTTATCCACCAGGAAACCAAATCCCAGTGAAGACCAGTGTTCAAACACAAAATTTTTTCTGTATTTATTTTACTATTCCACAATCTCCTAAATGGGTTGTGAATTCTCAAAGCGTAGAATCTAATTTTTTTTTTTTTTTTAAGAAATATGTTTGTTCCTATCTATGTTCTATCTGTATGTTCCTATCTAAAGATCACATGTGATCAACTTCTTTTGGGCTGATCTAACATTTTGGCAGCTCTACCAGGACAAAGATCTTTGTAATGGAGGAAGCATGAAGAACATTCTATCTTGTAATGGTCTGTATACAACTTTTAGTAGAATCCTCTTGACTAGTGTAAAATACTGTATGGACAGTTAAAAATGAGTATACTTGCAGTTAGTGAAATGTTTCATAGGAAATATCATTTATGTTTAATCATGGCTAATGAGTGTGTGCTACCTGACAGGTGCATTTGCATTTTACATACACATGGGATGTGTGTATGTTTGTGACTGTCCCTGACCATAGGCTATGTATGTCTATTTATTTTTATTCATACCCACTCATGCATGTTCATATAAAAATTATACCTTGGTCATCTGCATTATTTTAGTTATGGATCTAGCTTACTTTTATTCTGCAGAAGCTGATGCTGCTTCTGATTTTTCCTAGCATAATTACTGATATCAGGATTATTCCTGAAATGGATTATGTCATGTACAGTGGCAAGAAAAGAACCACCTTGCTTCTTTTAAAGCTGGTGCTACTATTCTTTTAACAATACTGAAAATCTCAACATTGTATATAATTTCATTCCTCATTTTTATGGTGCTGTGTCACAAACTGACAATTTGCCAGGCAAACAGGATTATGTACCAAATCACCATCTTTTATTTGCACGCTAGGTGGTTTGCAGGGACCTGTTGAATGATGCCTGCATTAACAATGTGCTTCTTGGAATGCCTCCCTGCCCCCTCAAAAACTTTCTTGTCGCGCCTTCCAACGCTGGTGTTTGCACTATTGTAATTCTGGATGTGTCCAATAAAAAATGTATATATTTATACATCCACACACGCCTATAATGAGCCAAAACCAGAACAGCCTCTGCCTCAGCTTGTTTGCACATTATGCACATTCTAGGGAATGAAATCTGAGTGCTGTTCAAAGAGAAAGTGTGTGACTTAGCCCAAGGGCTGAAGAAAGTCACGTGCTGCGGGTTACGTGATTTTACACAACTTTTGGTGAAAAATGAAGCACCTCCTATCAATGCAGAAAATATTTTAGGGCATTTATGGAATAAACGGAATGTTTTTCCTCACTGCTTCATGCATGTACTTCAGTGTACTGCAGTACAGTAGATTGTTGTTTTCACCATAATTAATGCAGTCTTTTTCTCACCTTCCCTGATATAATCCATCACAAACACACACACACACACCAAAAAAAAATAAAAAAAAAAAAAAGACCAACAAAAACCAAAAAAACAGAAGAGAGACAGACTTTTATTATTTTATTATGGTAGCTTTCTTAGCTCTACTGCTCTCTTCATTTCCAGGGTTGGTGTGGGAAAACTTTGAGCTAGCAAGTCCTTGCCACTGGACTCGTGAGGATCCTGAGAGAGCAAAGGCCTTACACCTTGATGATGGCCAGCAGGAAAGGGATGTGGTCCCTGGCAGGGTGGACAAGATGACACATTCTTAAGCTGACTTTTAGGCCTCTGTTCATGGATCCTTCTCTGCTCACTGGAGAAAAGTTAGCAGTGGTAATGATGGTTCTTTCAACACTGAGCAAGATAAGAAAAGAAAAGGAAAATAAAAAATCAGAAAGGAAGGAATCAGATAAGTATTTCCCATGTTTAGATTGTACAAGATCATTGAAGAGCAAATAGACACAACCTCTCTTTTCTCTGTCCCTCTCTTTTCAGGTTCCATGTTCCATTCTTACACTCTTACAGAGGTTT
>VZRH01005339.1:2289539-2304881 GCA_013397555.1 Urocynchramus pylzowi | reverse complement strand
GTGTTTTTTTTTTTTTTTCCTATAAGTACTCATTTGCTACATCCAAAGTCTAGAGTTCTACTTTCAATTTAGTCATTATCCCATTTCCCTAATATATTTGTGGAGATTTTATGATTTCTGGGAGAAGTAGTTGTTTCAACTTTTTAAGATGAAAGTGAAAAAAAGTGAAGAATTCAAGTGGACTCTTGACCATGTCCCAGGAGGAGCAGCCATATTCCTAATTTGCAAAAGCAGTGGTTTATTAGGTAGGTATAATTCATTACAGAAAAAAAAAAAAAAAAAAAAAAACAAAAAAACTTTTTGTTTCCAAAAAAGTATTTTAAAAAAAATCAATCTCCTAGCATGCTGGACCCCAGATTNGGTAGGTATAATTCTTTAAAAAAAAAAAAAAAAAAAAAAAAAACCAAAAAACCTTTTGTTTCCAAGACAGTATTTTAAAAGAAATCCATCTCCTAGCATGCTGGACCTCAGATTGTTTTTCAGTAAACTCTTAATACCAGTTTTGGACAATTAACAAAGACCTTCAGAGGGAGGTTAAATTGAATAGCAAAATATTGAAAAATATCAATATTTTTTACAATAATATTTTGATCATTTACCCTACCATGACCCCACTAGTGCAACCCTCTGTTTCATTCATTAAAGCCTGAACATTTCACAAAGTTCATCACTGACATTAAGGTTTCCTGGTTGAAGTCCCAGCACACAGTGCTGCCAAGTGCCTTACACCAAAGACACAGCATGAAGGCTGCTGTACACACATAGCTCAGCTTCTGATCCTAATATCCTCATCCATGTCTCCCAAAAATGAGCTGAAAGACAGCTCAAAAATGAGCTGAAGACCTCTGTCAGGCTGGGTACCTGGAAAAGATAAAAAATACATGTTGCAACTCAGTTCTGCACTCCAATCTAGGGCTTCCACACCAAGAACACATCCTGAGTGTGGAGAATGTCCTTATGCAAATCTCAGAGTGTGTTCACTGCTGTTTTGCATTTGGGTTTGTTTTTTTTTTCAGCATAGTAAGGGCTTCAGAATAGCAGTAAAGCTGCTATATAGCTAGCTGAACTCCTATACCATTAGGCAAATTAATTTTACATATAAATTATTTAAATTCAATCTGTGATTAGTTCTCTGTATGAGCAGCGATATCAATATAGAACAAGTATTTTCCTTTCTAGAGAATTTCAGCATGATAAATAAATGAATAAAGACTTATAGAAATGTATTCCAGCACATATGTTGAGAAGCATTCTTATCAGAAATCCTGGAAATCACAATATTCCCTATGGTCCCCCTAGTCTGCTTTAAAAATAACTAAAGACTGTAGTCATTTTTTTTTTTTCAAAGCATGAAATGCATTTTATGCAACAATGCCTCAGATGAGACACAAACTCAACAGAGCTTACAAATATTAGACATTAGCTCTTTGCATAGCCTTGCTTCAGCTATCAGGCCCTACTGGTAACAGCAGATGCATTGAAACCCAGATTTTAGATTAAAATTCATGAAAGATATCTCACATTTTCACTAAAATATCTATTGTTGGCTTTCTAGTAGTGGTGAGGGAGGAGGAAAGAAAGAAAAATTAAGAAATGTGGTAAGTAGTACTACTCCATTTGCCTCAGAATAGCAAAAAGATTTTGAGTTCTTCTGTAATCAGTTATAACACCTCCTGTTGCAATCAGTAGTGCCTGTCCTGGCTCTTGATTCTTGAACATACCTCAACCTGACAAAAATGAGATAATACTTGATGATTTTGGTGGTTGCTGCCCAGGTTTTTTTTTCTGCTTTCATGAGTCAAAATGGTTATTAGGATGAAGATCCTTGTTTAAGACATCCACAACAGGAGTCAATAGATTAAAAAGCTAACATAACCAATCTTGTTTATGAATGGTCAGATAGATAGAAGTTTACTTTTAAAGGCCTAGCTCTGCTGGTCTCATTCATGGTCAAAAATCCACTTTGCAGCTCATTTTCATTAATATCAGAAAAGTACTGACAGTAAATAGCCACAGAGGAAATAGGTAAAATTAAAGCCCCAAATCTCTAAATTTCTTCTAGGTTTTTTATTAATAGCCTCAGAAGTCTACTAAAATTTTGGGGGTTTTTGTTTGGTTTTTTTTGGTTGGTTGGTTGTTTTTTGGTTTTTTTGTTTTTTGTTTTTTTTTTTTTAAACAATAATAACCAGGAAAAAAAAAGGGGTTTGCAGTAGCTCATTCATAAGCATATTCTTGTCTGTTTTTCAAACAGAGTGTGATCCTATTAACTTGTTTAGTTGATAACCTCATACGACCCAACAGGTCCCCACAGAATGAGCCCCTGGCTATTGTTTTTTCTTCCTCCTCTATGCCAGTGATTTCCTAATTCCTTCTCCACTCAAGCTGCCTTGTTCAAAAAAAAACAGACTGTGTCACCTGTAAGCCTATTACTTGCACATCTGCTTAACAAAGTATTGGAAGAGGATTGTTGATATTTTTTTGGTTTTTTGTTGTTTTTTTTTTTCCCTGAGAGGGAGGGCTTGGGGTAAGACTGAGGTGCTAAGGATTTTTTGTTTCAGAGTTTTTGTTTCTGCTTTGTTTCTGGCCTAACAGCAGTAATTTGTAAAAAATAACCTGTTGAAATATAAAAAATCACAAACAGAGGCTAGTAGGAAGAAGAATATAACTTCTGGGCAATTTAAAGCCATGCTGCAAGGCATGTTTGCTATAGGCAATATATTTCTATCAGCAGAATAATTTCATAGTGGAAGCACTCACTCTGTAGTAGTCCTGTGATATATATGTGAAAGGATTTGAGAAATTCTCTTCTATGCAAACAAACCTCATTGTCTCATTGTAAATTTGCCTACAAGTAGTAGGCTGGTATCCTTTAAGTAGTTTTTTTTTTTTATTTTCTAGGAGAAAAATCCAAGGTTTGCTGGAGGTTTTTTGAACTGAAAATTAACATTTCAAAAGGATGGAATGCTCACCCTTAGATGGAAAAATGACAGGGAGAGGTAAGACTATAATTTCAGGTATATCAAGTTTTACTTACAGTAGCTGTCAGGCACCTAAGAGCATTTCTTGATTCCCATAGCCTAAGTGAATTTTTTGACCACTGACCTGCTACTGCACAGAAAAGGTGTGGACTTTTCAGGCAAATCTCTCCATGACTGTGCTTCAAATCCAAAGCCAATAGGGAAGAGACCTAGGAAGAGCATTATATGCCATCTAGAAGTCACTGTGCCCTCTGTCAGGAGAACAAAAAGATCCATTCAAAGGTCATAAATGTGTTTGTGTCTGTTAAGACAGCTAGCATTTGTCATCATCCTATTTTGTTCACAGGAATCAGAATGGGTGCAAAAGTCTTCAATTGGTTATTGCAGTAGAGAGAGGAACCAAATTCTTCCCTGATAAATTACCAATTAATTACAGCTACATCACTATGCCACATCAGTAGTGACACAAGGTAATTTCACCTGAGATTATCAGTTTGCAGGTGAAGAGGATTGTGGTAAGTAATAAGCTAGCAAAAGATCTGCAACAAGAAACATTTTGCCATGATTTCAAATTAAGGCCAAATTCATGTGAAGAAAGACTTCAGAAACATTGGACAACTGGTAACTCCATCAGTTATTATCATCTCAGTAATACTTATTAAAGCAGAATTCAAAATTATAATAAGTAAAAAAGTATAAAAGTATAATTGTACACATTTAAAATTACTAATTAGCCAAAATATTCATAATAAAGCCTCTGACCCATAAAAAGTCTGACTCTCAGATCTAGAGGCCATCTTTTAAAATTTTTTTAATCATAGAACCATAGAATATGCTCAGTTGGATGGGACCCATCAGGATCATGGGGTCCAGCTCCTGACCCTGCACAGGACACCACAAGAGTCACACCATGACCCTGAGAGCATTGTCCAAATGCTTCTTAAAATCAGAAAGGCTTGGTGCTGTGACCACTGCCCTGGGGAGCCTGTTCAGTGCCCAGCCACCCTCTGGGTGAGGAACCTTTTCCTGATACCCAACCTAAACATCCCCTGCCTCAGCTTCATGCTACAGTGGTGATAGGTTTCTGTGCCTGGTCCCATGGGCTGTCTGCCTATGAACTATATTGCAGAAAATGATAAATGAGTGTATACAAAGCACTGAGAATAGAAAGTAAGCTTATTTTATAGCAAAGATATTCAAGAATCTGAAAATAAATCTGANCTGCAACAAGAAACATTTTGCCATGATTTCAAATTAAGGCCAAATTCATGTGAAGAAAGACTTCAGAAACATTGGACAACTGGTAACTCCATCAGTTATTATCATCTCAGTAATACTTATTAAAGCAGAATTCAGAATTATAATAAGTAAAAAAGTATAAAAGTATAATTGTACACATTTAAAATTAATAATTAGCCAAAATATTCATAATAAAGCCTCTGACCCATAAAAAGTCTGACTCTCAGAGGCCATCTTTTTAAATTTTTTAAATCATAGAACCACAGAATATGCTCAGTTGGATGGGACCCATCAGGATCATGGGGTCCAGCTCCTGACCCTGCACAGGACACCACAAGAGTCACACCATGACCCTGAGAGCATTGTCCAAATGCTTCTTGAAATCAGAAAGGCTTGGTGCTGTGACCACTGCCCTGGGGAGCCTGTTCAGTGCCCAGCCACCCTCTGGGTGAGGAACCTTTTCCTGATACCCAACCTAAACATCCCCTGCCTCAGCTTCATGCTACAGTGGTGATAGGTTTCTGTGCCTGGTCCCATGGGCTGTCTGCCTATGAACTATATTGCAGAAAATGATAAATGAGTGTATACAAAGCACTGAGAATAGAAAGTAAGCTTATTTTATAGCAAAGATATTCAAGAATCTGAAAATAAATCTGATTTCTTTTAGTATTTGTTTCTCAGACTAGGATTTCATGGGAAGGGCTGGGGTGGGGGGTGGGGGAAGAAAAGATCAAATAAGATATCAGTATTCACCAAACTGAAATTTCCAAGTCTTAAAAGTGAGCATGGACGGACAGCTGTGATGTGTGCAAGACAGCCTGGGACCAACGAGCAACATTGCCAACAACACTGACAGCATTACACTGATTTCCTGTGCTCACTGTAGCTATTGAGAGGCTAATACATTAATGGTGGACTACTAACATGAATTAAAAACTAAAGACACACAGCCTTCAGTCTGCCTTTCCTTCTGTCACTTATTTTGTACTGCCTGAATGAGCTATTACCTTGTTTCCCCAAGATGTTGGTTCACAAGGGTAGAGTGAGCAGACTCAATTTCACTGAAAGTAATGGAGTGAGATTATCCAGAATTATTTCCAGTGGGCTGAGTTTGTTACATTCCTTCTGTTGTGAGAATATAAGTAAACAACTAAACACCTTTACTGAAAGCTGAGAATCTTCACAGGCATCACCTCTTCCTATTTCCTTGGATTAGTCCAGCATTTTGGGTTTAGCCATGCTCAATTAACTCATCCAGAAATTGGTCCAGTCAGAAACAGTTGATTTAAGTGAGATAAACTGGGCATCTGTTTGGAAAAAAATGATTATCCAAAATATGCTTTCATCGTGAGAAAATGAGCTGTGCTATCTCCATATTTAAAAGCATATGCTTCTAAATAGATTCCCTTCCTTTGAAAGCTTAAGAAACAGAAAAAAGTCACACTGAACCTGAAAATGAAACAAGCAGGTATGAAGTAAAACTCTAGTAAGCAGTGTGTTAACATTTTAATGTACTGGAACTGGACCTACATCAAACCACTACATAAACTGCATTGAATTAAAGCGATTAAGCCCAGCAATAAAACCAACCACTGCAGAAATGATTGAAATGTGTAGGGTGCTTGCATGTGTTTGTACTGGTGGCAATAAAAATGCTGCCATATTTAGCCACTGATTTGCTTTAGGATAGAAATAAAATCAGCTGACAACACTTGCCTGTTTTGTTTCAATTACTAAAGATTTTTCTCTTAAAAAATAGATCTAAAATTAGAGACATGGTTAATAATTAAGAGGGAACATCCGTGGAATTGGAGAATACACAGCAGTAAATATCTTTGGCAGGTGATTAAATACTGAATTGGAACTGAAGCTCTTGATAACCTCAGAATCTCTTTATTACAAGTGAACACCAATGCTTCAGGTACTATTGCTCTGATACTGGAATATGAATCAGGATTATAACAGCAAAAAAGAAATAATAATTTATTGCAGATGAGTTTTTCCTTAATCTCTACTGCATTTGAAAATATTTTTATATTAGCTTTTGGGTTGATGAGCCATTAGCTAATTAATCTGCAGTTGACAGCAGAACTAAAATTTTGTATTTTCAAATGGGCCTCAGTCCAGCCTCCAAGCACAGGCAAATATGAATGCAGTGAATAGATTTTAAGTTTCTACATGGAGCACCTGAGTTACTGATCTCCCTAAAGTTCATCTTTGGACATCAAAAAACTCAAGAGCTAGATATATTCTCCAAAAGAGGCCAGTGATTGAAAGCCATGTTACACATTTAACTATTTGTAGCACTTAAAAACACCTGTTGACAGATGTAAAAAGGGGTTTTATTTTTTGGGATGGTCAAATAATCATATCATGAAGTATATCTTCATGAAATCACATTTTAACATACCAGTTGGAAATGATTAGGCCTCAACTGAATCTTTCATGCTATCCAAAATATCCATTTGCAGGTAATAAAGGAAAATTTGCCAATAATCTGTGATAAAATAGGAACGGTACTGCTAATTCAAGTAGCACAGATGCAGCATGTGCCAATTTAGAAAATATGTAAAGGCAAAAGTCTAGCAGAATCAATCCAATTTGTGCTGAAGTCATGGAAATGTTGGCTTCAGATGTAGCACAGTTATGTGCAGTTTGCAAAAGAAAATAGGAGCTAACCAATCTATCAGAAGCAGACATGCAAAATGGTCCTTAAAGCTCCTCATGGAATCCAGATTCAGGAGAGCTAAGAAGAAAAAAAAAATTAAAAAGAAGAAAATGGATGTAATAATAGATGTACAGTAAACCAAATAAAGTAATTTCAAAATGACTAGAGAGCAACAGTAAATGAAAAATGCCTTTGGGTACACCATCTGTTTATCCATTCCATATTATACCTTTTCATCACAATTACCTAAAGTGGTATATTTGTGTTTCTGTAATGTATGGAATTCATTACATAGTTTTGCAATGAAATTATCACACTGTGGCTGGGACATCTGCACCCTGTCATATATCATTCTATTCATTTCTAGTTAATTTAATCCTAATATCTGCCTACATGACAAGACAGATGTTCAGCTATACTGTATCTTCCATAGTTTTCTGCCTTGAAGAAACTTTAAGTCACTGAAAGAACTGACATCTTTCAAACAGACATCTCACGGGTTTGGGAAGTATGTGTGTGCAGATGTGTGTGTGGATGTTTGTGTTTATATGGCGTGTTCTTTTTTTTAAGAAATGTGTTTTACAAAGCAGAAATATACTACAGCAACTTTTAAATACAAACATTTTTCACTCCGTGCACGTAAGTTTCTTCTGAGAAATGAGCTTTACTAATATCTTGGTATATTTGTTTAATAATACTAATAAATACATAGTATTTCTTTCAAATTAACTTTTCACTTGAATGAGATTGATCTTTTTTTTTTTTTTTTTTTTTTTTTTTTGTCATTGCTGATTAGAAATTTTGAGCCAGTCTTCCTCTTTGCCTTTTGAGCCTTGGCCCCCAAGACACCAAAAGTCAATCAGGCTTTCTGGCCAGCAGTGCTGCACATCCTGTCAGACACGGATGGACCATCCAGAAGAAGATATTGGATTCCATGTGTTTTATAGCTGATTAAAGCACCATGCAGATGGATCCATGCCATTGGTCACTGGTAGGATGTACAGAAACCTGGAGCATGCTCACGTGGGGATAGGTGTGCTACCACAAATGTAAAGCACTCCTTGTCACCACTCCTGTCACACTCCTCCTCAAGTGGCTCTGTCAAGGCTGTCAAAGAGCTTTGCTGTGCTTCCACTTATAGAGCAACATCTTCAGACCAGATTTGCAGAAGGTCTTAGGCTGACTGACACCCACTCCCCAGTCAGCTCCCCATTTTCCCCTCCTCAGCCCAATCTTAAATTCCTTTAAGCAGAGCAAAAGGAATTTCGGTGTTTCCGACGGTGTTTCCCCATTTTGACCTGAGGTCACACTTGTGACTGTGGTTTACAGGTCTACAGCTCTTTGAGTTAAATCCCTTTCTTAAGTACATTTATGCATGTTCCCAAAATCTCAGCTCTATCCTATGAAGCTGTTAGCTGGGTAAATACTGGGAATATCATCTGATGGCATTTTCCTGTCCTACAAAATATACAGGTGTTTAGAGGCTCCTAGGTTGGGTAAAAAAAGGTGCAAAATATCCAACACAACTCAGACAAAACAGAACTCTCTGCTGAAAGGGGATACTTTCATGGCAACTCTTTTCCAACACTTTTGAAGAATATGTAAGTTTAAATTCTATGCCTGTAAGCTGCCAGATAAGCCAGAAATAAATTATACCCAGCTGTTGTGTTGGATAACAGAAACAGATTGCGTAAGGGACACCCAGATAAACATGGATTGATTCAGAGTATTAATTATCTAAAAATGGCAACTGCTCTTCAAGTTGTTTGGCTGATGATGTAGAGGATGAAATAATTCAGTTAGCTTATATTCACCTCTGGCATGAAGAGAATTTAAGGGAAAAAAAAGCCCTGAAATTGCATCTAGCCCTTGGAATGGATTCTTTTAGTGTCCTCACAATTTAGGACCATGATATCATGATACAGTTTAAAGCAGGACTGTGTTGAACAGGGATATCAGGCTTGGGACTGGCTAACATTTGTTAACACCCATTTATATTTTAAAATGGAATGTTTGCTTCATCTGAATAAATCAGTAGACACTACTTTTCCCCTGGAAAAGTCTGTGAAATCCAGAAAACAAAAATCACTGCTTGCTTTGTATGTTGGTGGCATTGTAGCATCATTTTCAAAGCTTCATAAAGATAGATTGATTAAAAAAAGCAAACAGGTGCTGAGGTGTTTCAATCTAACAATAATTCAGTGAACGCCAGTATCTCTGGGCTGCTCATTAATTATGTGAGCCTCTCTGCAAATAGTACAGCACACGACATTTGCTAACAATTATCATTTGTGTCTATTTCCACAGGCTTAGGAAAGGAAATAACTGTGGTATATGCTGGCAAATATAGCATGTTCTGACTCTGTGGCATGAAACCTTCAGTTTTTCAGTAGTGACCACTGCAGTTTGGATGGCAAAGACTATGGCTCCAGTAACAGCTTTAGTGAAACTCCACTGCGACCAAAAATCTCAGCAGCTACCAATGACAAGTTCTTAGGAACCCCAGCCTTCTCCTTGCTGAAGAAGTGCAAAGGGATGACTATCAGGAATTAAGCCAAATTCCAGCACAGAATGGCTGTGTTTGTAGGCTGCCTAATACATCTGAGAGGTTTTAGGTTTCTAATATGGAGTGGATTAACATTGGCAGTGGGCCTAACACCCTCGTGTGATATGAAACAGTAGCATAAACCCTGGGATTTTTGGGGGATTGGAAGATTATTTGTTTACTGAAGTGCATTTACATAGGGTTTTCTTAAAAGAAAAAGGAAAAAAAAATCAAAAAGTATAAAAAACCCTTAAAGAAATGGGAATTCCTGACTAAGACTGCTGCCTGCAATTCTCAGAATGGAGACAGCCTTCCCCCTTGCAGAGAGCTTGATCTGTTTGGTGACATCAGGTAACAGGGTTGTTCAGTCAAAAAATATATGTACTTAAATGAAAAGTCAGATATAACTTGCTAGAACAAAGAGTTTATTAAATAAAAGTATCAAGTATGAAAACAAATTTTTAGAAAAGTGAATATACAAAATTATTAGATAAACATAGGTTGCTCTGTAGATCCTTCAGGGAGACTCCAGAAAAACAAGCATTTGAGTTAAACTGGATGGCTTAACTTTCAAATAAAACCTTAAATAGCAAAGTTTTTTTCCTTACTTCAAGGATTTTTAAGTGTCATTTTAGACATGTGTTCTTTGCAAGAATGGTTCATTTCTCTTGCTACAATGTTTTTGTGGATGATGACTCAAATTACTCTGGTGATAGGGCAGGCTTTTGACATCAGGGATGTTTGTGATGGCAATATTTTGGGAAAGTTTTAAAAGTTCTTAAAAATCTTGAGTAAAAGGATTTCTATGTTATCTTTTTATAAGGCACAAAAATCTTGGAGTTTTTTTTGCTGCTGCAAGTTGTTTCTTCTTTAATTCAGACCAAGAAAGGAATGAAAGGTCATGTTTTTCAGTGTTGAGAAGGGTTCTCTTTTTTTAGGAAATAACTTTAAAATACTCTTTTGGTTTGCCTTTATTGTTCCCTCATATATATAATATATTTATATGTGAAACAATAGACACACTGATTGAATTAGAAATCTAGAAGTCAAATTTCCAAAATTCAAGCCCCAGACATGGAGTCAACCTGTTGTGCAATCTTACTTAACAAATTTTTTTAACAATACATGTTTAGGAACTTTATCAGGCAACAATCTGGTAGCTATGAACCTTAGCTGGCTCCAGGGTGAGCAGATGACTGAACAGGGATTTAGAGGTGTTTTGAAGCGGAAAAAGTGAATTAAATATAATTTTTCCTGTGGATAAAGCATTAAATGTCTTTCAAGTCTGTTACAAAGAACATTAAAAAGTACCTGAACAAAAGTCTACTATTTAGACAACTCCTAAAGACTGGTAAGGCAAAAGTAGAAGAATCAGATCCATACAGAGGAAGGTTTTGTTGTCTGAGCCTGTACTTATAACAATATAACAGATTGATAAATTTGAACTGCAAAGATTAGAGATTGCAGCAGAACAAGGCTCTCATTCAGCCTCCTTCATCTCTTTGCTGAAGTATTGGAAAATTAAAATTTAAAAGTACATTCTTTAAAGCAAATCACTGGATTAAATAATCTGGGATTAATATCATTACAGTGATTATAATTCTTTTACATGTTCCTGTGTAGATAAAGGACATCAGTCTTTTATTACTTTAAGTGGTCAGAAAAAAACCCCAATAAACATAAAAGTAAAAGCACAAAACAAATTTTTCTTCTAGTATGTGCAAGTGTGAAGGCCTGTGTGTAATTTGACAGTGATTTTAAGTGTGTCATTGAACCCTATGCAGATTCAGGGCTCATAACTTTAAATAAAGTCAGTTGGAAATGAGTTCCCATTCCCATAAGAATCTAAACGTTCTCCAAGATAAAAATATAAATAAATCCACAAGTATTGCATCTCACATTGTGAGAAACATTTGTCATAAAACTCATCTGGTTTCAAGCCCTTTTCTGCAAAACACAGGACTTCAAACTCAGACAAGATTCAAGTGAGCTGGTGTTGATGGATGGCTTTGATATATTACATGTAAAGCACATGGTTATGTTTCTTCCCTCTCAGAGCCAAATACAGTTTAAATAGCAAGGGACAACCTGGAGTGGCTTTGTCCCTTTTAAAAATTTATAAAGCAAATAGTGCAATGTAACCTCAGTGCCCCCTGGGACTCTACAAGGCTGTCATACAATCAGTGTATAAAAATATGGAACCATGCTAGGAAACTTGTTTTAAATATTGAGTTTATTCCTACCTGAAGAACTCAACACAAACCAATGGATGAGGATAAGCAGAAGGAAAATAGTCATATAGACCAAAATTGCATGTTTTACTTGATTTAACAGAGGTTGGATGCTCAGGGGAGTTGTATGAAGTTGAAGATAACATATAGCACCCTTCTTGGATATTCTACACCAATTCTATGCGGAAATCCTTGGGTTTTTGTCTTTATTTTTAAAAGGCCCAAAATAGCAAGAAAACTCATGTTTTCAAAATGCTATTCTAGATATTAAATACATTCAGGACTTGCCCTCTCTCCTGATTCCTTGAAGGCCTCATTCACTACACCTGCAAGTCAATTAGCTACCTCTGTGACACAAATGATCCCTCTGACTAATTAGACAAGCTTTGGTTACACCCCACTTGCAGCTTTCTGAGCCAGTGGGTAGCTCTGAAAAGCATCCCAAAAAAAAAAAAGTTAAGGTTTCAACCTGACAACATGCAGCACTATTTTTTCCTGTTAGTTTTTATACATTTAAGTCATTAGGGAACTCTGAATGCATCAATTTGTTGCCTCGATAGCATGAGGTAGCTGCTAAATTTATTTGGTTTATACTTGGTGATTAAGGGAGACCGATTCTCTTTTCCTGCCCTTTGAGGGAGCTTATGGTGTTATGGGGGGCATGTCAGCAATAATTAAGAAATATCCTGGTACAAATCCCAGAAGATACATATTTTTATAAGTAATTCCCCATGGAAAAACTTTTAAAATGATGTACTTGTTCTGAAAATGCTTCAGGCCTTCTCTAAATAGATTATATTGCTGGTTTTTTTAAGAGTGCGTGACTTGAGGTGCACATTTTGCTTGCAACTCATAAAATCATAGTACAGTTATGTGAGGGAAAACACAGGAATAATCTGCAGTGAACTTCAATGTCTCACAAAGGGTTTATCATTCAGACAATAACCCAGCTTCCTATTTTATTCAACTGTAATGCATTAAGCACAATAATTTCTTAACCAGAAATATATTTTATTGGCTTCAGACTTACTACACTTTTTTACAATTTTCTTAGGTAGACCTTCATCTCATTTGGACTCCAACTCTTTTTCTCTTTAGATGTTGGACTGTTACTGTGGTACGTATTTCAAAATGTTTTCATACTGCACAATGCCTTAAGCCTTATGGTGGGTGTGCTTTGCACTCCAGTTTTCCTAGCATTGTGGAATAATTGCATTGCTTAGCAGGATAGCAACCACAGATGCAGCCCTTATAACAATAACCTGTGTGTCAGCTGAATTAAAGATGCTTCCCCTTCTTGGTTGCAATAGATTTTGCCTAATTTAAAAGAACTGTACATCAGATATTAAAAATATTGGTGCGAACCCAAACAACATAACCTGCTCCATCTCCTATTTAGAGGCCAGTGAAAGGAAAAGGAGAAAGGGAAGGAAAATACAGTACATAAAAATCAAGGTGAAAACAGAAGAGAAAAAAAAAATGAGAAGAGGCTAAAGGCTAGAAGAGAAAACTTTGAATATAGACAGTAATTCAGTAAACCTGTAAGCATGAATTGACACTGGGTTTGCATGCCAGTCTAGGGTTCTGCAGTGGTAATAACCCCAGTGCATATATGGAATTTCTTAGGGTACAAACTTGTTTAAAACCCTCAAGACTTTAGACACCCAGCTTAGAAACTTGGATTCCAAGAAGTATCCCTCTTATCCATCCCAGTAGCTGTGACCTACTTTTCTTACGGTCCACTGCCTTGCTGAACTAATGCTACACATTCCCAAAAGTAAGCTCCAACACGGAAAAGCTCACAGTACTGCCACTATGGCACAGTAAGCAATGTGCCCCTGTAGATGCTGGGGTGGAAGCTTTTCAGTCAGGACTACTTTGAATAGTGGCAGCCTGCTGTGTGCATTCCCAAGCAGTTTAGGAGCATCAGCTTAACCTCGTGCCACTCTTTTCTCAGGTGAACTCATAACTGTTAAGTGATTCATCCTATTATTACATTAAAAAATCTATGGCTAACTTGGAATTGGATTCCATATTTTCTAAATATTAAGATATTATTCGTCAAACCATATTTCTTACCTTGAAGGGCTATAGTTTAATTCATGTACTTTTAATAATGTATTAAAGATCTATCTTTTCCCTATACATCATAGCAAGTGCAATAAAGCAATACAGGCTGGTTATTTAAACAGCTATTTATGGTACTTGTATTTATAACACATGTCAAAATGGGAAGGCAGAGTTTGAAAGAAACAGATTCAAGAACAAAAGTCCTCGTCCTTCAGGCAATGAAGGTCAGGGCACATAATGGAGTAGTCACACTGACCCTCCCAAGGGAGCTGCATTTGACACACCACATTTTGGTGTTTTTTTCTGGTCCATCATGGAGTTGAACAAAGCACTGAGCATAGTTAAGAGGCTTCCTTTTGCCTAGATTTTCAAGAGGGAGATAAAAGATGTAATCACAAAGATGATTATATTTTACATGCAGTGTCCTTCTGATTAATATTGATCGATCCATAAACAGCAAGATCTCAAACAGCTGAGCAAGCCTGGATCCAGGACCCTTTGCCCCATCACCCTTTCAAAGGTGAAATGTTATATAAAAATAATATTTTGCCCTCATGAGATACTCTAGGGCATAGGAAGATAACTAAATGTGAAATCTGGAACAGGGATCTATGAAAGCTGCCACAGGGAAGTGACTGACTCTAACATGTTCTAACATGTACAGCACATACCAGTAGAATCATACAGATGTACCAACCAGTGGGTAATAGTGCAATCCTCTTCTGTTCCTTCCATGTGGATAAAGCAAGAAGGTTTAGGCATAAGAGAAACTGCCTGTTAGAAAGCAGCTGATGCTTATTTAGAGACATGGACTACTACAGGAGGAAAGTCCTTATGACTTTGGAAAAGAGTACTCTCCTGCCAAAATCACAGCAGTAGTTTAGAGCCTTGTTGATTCAAAAGCATCTCTCAGTGCTACATCCTTTCTTCTATCAACATCCATGTCATTTGCACAGCTATTGATGCTTTGATCCATCTTCTCTCTGATCACAAGTATTTTCTTAAATATTCAAGAGAGGGTGAGCTACAGCAAGCAGCATATCGATCTCCAGGAGATCGTACCTCAGATCTCCAAGATGCCTTGTGTATACATGCCCTGCCTTCCTCACAATGGTTTTTATCCATATTCAGGGCCTTCCTTTAATAAAACAAGTATCTCTGCAATTGTGTACCAGGGCCTGTACCTCAGACCCTGTGTACTCTGTCACAATTCCTCTCATCTGTGCCTTCTTGCACAGGTACAGGTCCTCTGGTTCTGCAAATCCCCTAAGAAAGTCAAAGTAAAGCAGCTTTAGCACTCTTTATAAGAGCAGGGATTCAAGAATCTGGCTCAAGTTTTTTCTCCCTTTGATCTTCCACAATCTTCCAGTTTCACTTCCATGCATTATTGCAGTTATGATTCAGTAAAACTCAAATTAAGCTGATGCTGTAGAAAGCTGGGCTGGAATGTTACCATGTGCTTAAAGCTAAGTATGAACATCTAAATGAATAGTCATGGATTACAATTACCAAAAGTATCTTACCTTTACATTAAAAAAAAAATGTTGTAATGTTAAATCACTTATAAAGAGAAAAACTACACATTTTTAAAGTAAAAAAAAAAAAAAAAAA
>VZRH01005339.1:2198951-2289427 GCA_013397555.1 Urocynchramus pylzowi | reverse complement strand
AAAACAACTTAACATTTAGGTTCAAAAAATACTTTATAATATCAGAACTGTGCTCTAAACCTTGATCTGAGTCTTAGATCTCATTTTTTTTAATTTTCTGAAGTCTGGGTTGGGTTTTTTTTCAGTTCATGAAGAAACTGAGACATGAAAACGGGATTTTTTAGCCAGTAACTCATACATTTAGATTTCTGGGTTTAGGTTTTGGAAAAAATGCACCTAGTTGTTTTCTTATTACAATACTGCTGGTTTTGTTCACCGGTCCATGTTTTTCTTGGAATGTGGTAATGTGGAATGTTTTAAATTAGAGGTTTTACTTTTTACTCTCCAATGTCTACTAAATAAGTCCGTCATCTAATTCTAAAATTGTGAAGCAGCAAACATACACTTGTAGCCAGCAATACATATATTTTTACTCCAGAGAACTGTTCTTCTGTTCTAAATTTACTGCAGAAGGTTTCAGAGACAAAAGAAAGGCTCCTTGCCAAACCTAGCTTTGCTTCTTTATAATAATCCTTTAGGTCTCTTCAAATATCCTAACTAAATATTGTAAACTGCTGAGAAGTTTCCAGCGAGACTATAAGAGATAAATAACAGTTGCTAAGCTTCAGCTGACATAACATTTTGTACATAGGATTGTTTCAAATGAAATTACAGAACGAATGAAGGCATTAGATTGGATGCAAATATTAATCAAAGTCATATTTTATACCCTAATTTTAGTTATAATCCGTTTTTGAAACATGAGCCATACATCATATTAAAAATATTTGGGATATGATCCCTGCTACTGCAACCCACTGCATATTTTGCCTGCCACCACCACAACAATCCTTATTGTCTGCTGAATACACATGCTGTTGGAATGTGCACTGACGGGTGCATTAGCAGTGCTGAGAGACCCCCAAGGGGGTTGGACTTGGGGTTTGGTTTAAGTAAGAAATTTAAAGCTGGAATTACAATCTGATACTTATGTGAAGCTCTAGAAGGCTACCCATACAATTCCTTCTCTTAAAATCAGAACAATTGACCCTGTGATTGATGCAGTCTGTTTGCTCTGGTTCCCAGCTCTGACACACATGTCATCTGTTGAGAGATTTCTTGTCCTAAAATTTGGGCTAATAACTCAAAATTATCCTACTATGTATTACTCTCTGCTTATTCTACTGCATCTGAACAGGAACAGTCTCTTATTGTATGTACACTGTATAAAATTATGGTCCCTCTCTCCCAGTTATTAGCCATGCCTATTTTTTTTATTATTGGCTGTTAGCAAGTGTTATTAGCCATGCCTATTTTTTTTTCCAGAATGAAAAGATTTCACACCCCACCAATCCAACAGTTTTGGAGTCCACAGCTTGATATTTCCAAAACAGGAGAAAAAGGAATTCTAAAGTTTCAGTGTCTCTCTCCTTAGCGAGACATTTTGCTCAATGTACGAAATCAATTCTGCCTCATATTGACTGAGAGAGACAGCACAGTGAAACACTCCCTAGATTGCCTTTTCAAACACCACTCACCATGGCACTCCCTGCCTGGAAAAAACCCACCAAACAATCCAGTGCTTGGAATTGCAATGGACATCTCAGAACCACAAGCTACGATCAGTTTCAGCTTGATTTGAGTGCTCTTTGGTTGTCACTGATAGCGGTTTTGAAGCGGATTTACTAAGAACCAAAATTGTGTTGTTTCAGAAACAGTTCACTTGGAGAACCCCACTCCAAGCTCATGTGGTAGCTGTGAAGGTGCAGGCATTTCACTCAATATTTCATCAGCCATGAGTCCAAGGGGACCCAAATTTAATGAAGGAAAAAGAAATCATCCCCCATCTGGCCATCTAGAATACTGAACCAGGTATTGTCCTGAAGATCACAGACTCACACATTTCAGATTGTGCTGAACAATTCAAGAAGCCTCCTCAATCTCATCCCTGCCACCACTGCTCCCATGCAAAATTTTCTAAGGGTTTGCTTGAAAGAATCTAATAATGTCTCTGTGTATTGTGGGTGTTGAGCAGGTGGATGTGAAGAACAGGATGGTTCCCACCCAGGTGGCATGGAGGGATTAGCTGAGGAATTGGTGGCAATGCACTATTGAGGGGCATAAGGAACACTGACACTTTATGGGTAACATTTCTCATATTTTTTTATCTAATAAGGACCAATGCTTGCACAGCTCAGCTAACAGGATTGTGGAAAAACCCCTACCTCCCATCTAGAGTTATGGTGTTTTATAGCACAGCATAAGACAGGTGGGAAGTTCTGCCCTTTAAAAATCCCATGCAAAAGACTTAATAAGAGAAGTTGGCAAGTAATAACTTCTCATTAGAAACTTAATCTCTAAGCACCTTTGGTCCAAACCGATTACCTCTTCTCCCCTTTCCCTACTTCCAGCAATATTGTATTTGTAGATTTGAAAATAATCAGATGTAAGTTTTTGGGTTGGTTTTAACAAAAAACAAAAAACAAAACAAAAAAAAAAAGACCAGTCAGGAATTACAGATACTTGGTGATTTTTTACTTCTGTGGGGAACATCAGTCTGCTGGGTCTATTGATTAGAATAATGTTACCTGGAAGTGCTCTTGGATGGGATTTGTACTAGACAGCCCTGCAAAGGGCTGATATATGAACTTGGAAAATCAAAAGAGCAGGTTAAGATAGTACTATTATTCTTTTCTTCCTCATGTTTATTCTTCAGTTTCTAGTCAGCTTGTATAACAAGGAACAGCTGCAGAACAGGCAGGATCTATAAATGAAAACAGAAACAACAAAATGTCACATTTTGATAGTATTAACTAGTATTTTCATGTGTGTTCACACTGGAGATTGTGCCAAACTATTCTGAATGTTCTATGAACATTCACACTTCCAAAACTTTGACAAAACTGGATTTCGGTTATGGTTCACACACGTACTCTTGCAGGAGGCAAGATTTTCATCACGTTCACCAGAATGCCACTAACTGAAGGAAATGCAATAAACTGAAATAAAAACTGAAAAGAAACAATTCAAGCTTTATTTGTAATAACATTGACAGTAGACAATGTTTTTCCTTCCACAAAATGAGTTATTCTTTTTGTTTAATAAATCTGTTCCCAGAAGGGCTCTGGAACAGATATTTGTGTTCAGTGCTATGTGAAACTAACACATGCATGCAAACTCACAGCTCCCATTCATAGAATTTATTGTTACATCCAAAAAAAGTGTCTCTCACAAAGACATTTTAAAGAGCAGGGATGCACAAGATTTTATCTTTTTTCAGCAGAGCACATCTTTGTGTTCACTTCTATGGTAGCACTAGAGCAGTGTTAAATAGCATCCATATGGGTAACTCAGTCCTAAAATCAATTCTTTGGCTTCATCAGATTGCACAAAAGGTGTATTTCCTTCCTTGGAGCCAGACTTCAGGATGAGTCTCTCTTAGTGCACACAGTTAAATGTCTTGTAGTTTACTGAAAGCCACAGAGGTTTTCTGCTCCTTAGCTGTAAAGTACTACTCAATAAGGTTTGTTTCCAGACAAAGATTGGATTTCAATGCCAGTATTGCCAGTATTTCAATGCCAATTTCTGCTAGGATAATTAACTTCTTCATTCCATTTGAAGAGCAACCATATACATACAACAGAAGAATCTGCTATAATACTGTGGAGGGAGGAAAGTATGCTAAAGGTCTTTCCCTGGACAAATACAAAGTTTCAGCACCCCAAAATTACACTCAGGTGGGCTTCGTTCTCTCTCCCAGAAAGTAGCATGGTAGTTGAAAGGTGTTTTATCATCAACCAACTCACTGTAGGTGGGATTGCATATTTTGCCATCCAGGTTTTGTTCTCCACAACACAAGCTCAAAGAGCATGTGGTTTTTGCTACATACTATACAACAAAAGCACCAAAGAAGATATCAAATCTGTTGCCCATTGCTTTAGGGTGTTTAGTCAAGGATGTAGAAAAAATAACCAGGCTCCTCTTCACTTTAATAAATAATTACTTCTGCAGAATTGAATAGGCATGTGAGTAAACACTATTCCCTTATTGCTTTTCTGAGAAAATTCTATTTCAGGCAAAGCACCAACCATAGAGTTAGGAGCTTCTGTTCAAGGGGCAGAACTAAAGCCAAGATCCTTCCTTGCTATTTTACATTAACTGCTCTGGCCAATTTGGTCCACCTTCCTCTTCTCATTCCCACAAGTGAATTACTTTATGATTTTTTCTTTTTGGTACTTAACTCAGCCCTTGCATTGCATAGAGAACTTGGATCCTAAATGTGATCTGAATTCTCCAAGCTGGCAAAGTACCTGCAAGAACTGTATTAGCATACAATGAGGGACAATCCTTAGTTAAATTTGTGATTTTCTCTAGTTGTGATTTGTGATTTATTAAATGTAACTTGCTTTTAGGTTTGTCAATTACTATTTGCATCTTTTTCTATCCAAAGTAGAGCAAAGATCTCCAAATATTTTATCAGGTTTTTTTTTGTTTTTGTTTTTGTTTTTGTTTTTGGTTTTGGTTTTTTTTTTGGGGTTTTTTTTTTGTGCTAAACACTGCACAAACACACAAGGAAGCAATTCTCACTTTAAGAAACCATGTATGCATGCAAGGAAAACCATGAAGAGAAGGTTGTACTGAATATTTCACTGTTAAAACCCCTTACACTATTTTTTTACCAGATTCATAGTTTTAAGACACTGAATCATCACAGAAATTAAAAAAATTATTTCTTAGGTATGTGTGCAGCTGATATTTTCATAGTTTCCTTTCACAAATTTCAGTGGCAAGCATTCACACACACTATACATGTTTTTAATTTTTATACTGTGATTTCAAGATGAGGTTTAAGCCCCAAGGTTCTTCATTAAATAAATTTATAATTTTAATGCACACACATTAAAAAAATTCCTTACTTGGAAAACTGTTGCTCCAGAATTGAAAATGGTGAAATTAGGAGGAAAAGAAGTTAGGTTTTACAGTAGTCTTATATCTAAAATACTGTAAAGTGAAGAAATCAAAGAGAGGTTGTGTCAAAATGTACTCTCCAGTTCTATTGTGGTCTAAGAAAATTTCAGTTTTCAAAGGTCATCTTGGATTGTGGTTTTGACTAATTCCTGCAAGGACTGGGGTGCAGCTTTCAAAGTCTCATGATTTTGCACTAGAGAAAGGCTCAGAGAGGAAGAAAAAGAGAGGATTTTTGTCACAGAATAAACCTATATGACGTAACTAATTAATCACTACCCATTGTCCTTGATGATGTCCTAAGTGAAGAGTTTGGTCCCCTAATTTTCTCTAGCATAGTAGCATTTTTGCCTGTTTATGTCAAATTGGGTTCTTCTCCAGGTTCCCGTGCTGGGCTTCTGTCAAGGTAGAGATTTTTGTTAAGTTTCTGGGTCAGAACATGAAGCTGTTGGTCAAATGGGAAGATGTAAGCCCCTCTAACATCACTGTCTCAGTCCTTCTGGAGGTCTCTAATGCTGGGAAAATGCTCTTCAGGAGCTGCTGTTCACATCCAATGATGGTGGCTCTGTGTGATGTCAGATCCTTTGTCCCTGGAATGATATGAAAGAACATGAAGAACACTACTTCAGTAAAAGTTGCATTAAACCCTCTGGAATCTTATTCAGTTCATAGCTAGCCTCTCTTCTTAGGGTTATTTCTGCATTTGAGCCATTGACAGGGCAATGTTCAATACATGAACAATTCTAGCAGTAGGATTCAAAATCTCAGTCCTGTCTCACTTATTTGTTACACCTCTGGTACTCTGTAACACTTTGGGGTTTGTTACAGGAACGAGAGTGCAGAAAATCTCCCAACTATCTCGTCAATATCTTTGTGAAATGCTTGCCTCCTCTTGCACTCTCCTTCTCACTTCAAGGATAGATCCCTCTAGAAATCACTGAGAAAGAAAAAGAAAATAAAAGCAAAAAAGAAAACCAAAAGCAGCCAGGTTAAGGCCTTCAAAGGATTTGCAAAGACAGTTTGCCATAGGTAACTAAAAAGTGACTCTGTATTACTTGAGTAGTTCACACAGATACCAGGAGGAATAAAACTCACCCTGATTTTTAGAGGCATAACCATCCACAGAGATGTCTGTCAAGCTCTATCCTCACTCAGGCTGTTCCACCAGGCAGAAGGCAATTCAAAGCTGAGAAAGCACCAGTCTTAATCTTGTTCCAGATCCATTCATTAATAGTAGCATTATTATTCAAAGAAGCATAGAAGAGCTGAGGTTGAAAAGCACCTCTGCAGATTCTTTAAGCCAACTCCCCTGCCCACAGAAGGGTTTGCTACAGCAGGTTGACCAGGACCATGCCCAGTCAGGTTTTAAATTGCTCCAAGGGTAGAGACTCCACAACCTCCCTAGAATACCTGTGTCAATGTCTGACCACCTGCAGTCAGAGCTTTTTTTTCTTATATTTAATTAGAATTTTTTGTATTTCAGTTTGTGCTCACTGCCTCTTATCTTTTCACTGGATGCCACATTTCTTAGTGATGCTCCATAAGTAAAAATTCTTCTCCCCAACCCTGGCCAGTATTGTTTTCTCTCTCAATTTAAATTGAGCTCTGACCTCTATATCAGGAGCCACAAAGAACTACAGTAAAAATTGCATTATTGTAATACTGAACCAGATATTCATTAAGGATATGAAGTCTCTTCTTTGTCATGCTCCTCACCCCAACTTTCTCTGCTTATCTTCCAGCAGCATTTTTTTGTGACAGGAAGTAAACAACATAAAGCATAATATTCAGTGAGAAGGCTGTGCTCTGATCACTAGATCTCTCTCTGAAGAGTTATCCCAGGCTTCCATTCCCACTGCTAACTATCAAGTAGCTGAACTATTTAAAAATTTAAATAATTTTTTTTTAAGTCTCTGCTAAGCTGAGATCTTTTCCTGGCAAGTTCACGGCTGGAATCAGTGTTTATAGCCACATTACCAAACAAAGTAAAAATACAGGGCTTAATAATGAAAAACCTGGTACTACCTGAAGTATAATGGAACAGGCGTGCTGCTGTAATAAATCCTTTAGGCCTAGAGAAACTAAGTAATATTAATAATTAATCAAAAGCAAAGCACCCATTTTAAACACTTTTCGAGATGTGCTCATTTAATTTCTTGCTACTATATATTATTTTCTATCAGTACCTGTCATTCAAAGCCAGCAACACTCACACCACTGTGAGGACAACAATCAGAAATAATACCCACAACACAAGGCCTTAGGAAACCTCTGAACTAATCAGTGTCTCTTCCTCCTCGTGGCTGCAAACACTTCAGAAAATGAGCAGCCCTAACAGAATCCCAGAATCATTAAGGTTGGAAAAGGCCTCCCAGGTCATGGAGTCCAACCTTTGACCAAATATCACCATGGCACTAACAGTACCACATGGTTTAATCACTGCAGCAAAGAATAACTAAAGATATAGATACAGAGCCAAAAGTAGATAATGTTTGTTTCAAAACCATAGGTGTCAAGGAAATTTCTCTAAAGGCCTTCACAGTGTTATTTCTTAGCCTTTCTTGAGCAATACAAAAAGTTTCATCTTTTGTTTCTTGACAGACTCTTACAAGGGAGAGGTGAAGAAAATCAGTTTGCTAGATAATTGCTTCATTCTGAAGGAACATCTGGGAAGGAGAGGTGAGAATAAAATGAATGGAGTGAAAACTGTAGTCAATAAAAGCAATGGTGGATTTTGAAAAAACACATCATCAAACAAAGGCTTTATAATTCAGACTTAAAATGCTCTTCCTTCAGTCTTCTCATATTCATCCTTCATTTTCTCCTATGCTGATCTTGGTCATCAGTCTGCAATGATGTACTATTTTCTCAGTGCAACCTTAAGGTTGCTGGGAATTAATTGTGTGCTTCTTTCAGTCCTCATTACAGTCTTTGACACGAGGATGAGTTTTCACAGAAGTGAATGCCAGGATGTTCTGACTTTCATTGAATATTCTCATTAATCCATTCTTAGGACAAAGACTAATGATAAAGAATAAGCACAGATATTAATTATTTTATTTCTTATGGCAATTTTGGGGATGTAATGAGAATGGAATGATCACCCCTTTTTGGTTCTTAAAGTAAGAGGGTTTTTTAAGTATATAAAAATATTCAAAATTAATTTATTCTTGTAATTAAACCGTGATAAGACCAGAAGCTTAAAACACATCACATTAATTCATTTTTTGTGCCAGTTTTAAGGGCCCAGACCTGTAAGTGCCAATTAGAGTCAGCAGAAGTAGAGGATACAGGTCAGTGGAGAGCAGAGTACCACAAATTATTTTTTTCAGAAAATTTATATGCTGAAAATATACAACAGTGTAGTCCTGAGATATCAACAGGATGTAATATTATATCTGTTTGTATTTCTATTAATTTCAAGCAGATGCTCTATATTAGTGGCTGTGCATTAGCACAATTTCTTAGTTATCAATGTCTTTCACCTCAGTATGGATGACATAACAACTCATATCCTGCCAGAAATCCATGGATAGTTGAACTGTGCCTCATCAGACATGCATACTGTTTTTTAAAAACAGGTAAACCTATCATGATTATTTTTGAGAGACTTATTACAGAGTAAAACCCATACAACTTTTGTGATACACCCAGCTTGGAGAGAACAAATACTGGGAGAGGGAAAATATTATCCCATATGGGAAAGTCATTGGGGAAATCCAGACTGTTTGAATTGTTCAGAGCAGCTCAAAGCCCTTAACTCTCAACAGCTTCCTCTGGTGATCCTTTTTTCTAGAAGTTAAGAAAGGAGAAAGTTAGAGGACAAATTTCTTTTCCATTCTGTTTAAACCCCAAGCATCACACTTGTTTCAGCAGGAGGCAGATGGTATATTCTAACTACTGAGGTGATTAGGGAATTATGGATGATGCTGCCATTTATACCAGGACAGGATAAGAGTGTGAAGAATCCTAGCAAGGCATGTCATTACTTCCAAGCATTTCTTTAATTAAAGTTTTTGTGTCAATCCTTTTTTATGAGCATCTTCAGTTCTCCCACAGCTTTTGTGGGTTTGGAGCTATATCATAGACATGTTTTGATTTAGAGCAGAAACAATGCATGACTAGTTTCAAAATAATTCCATTTATTCCAAAGTATTTCATTAAAGAGAGGAAGGGATGGAAATATTACCGAGGGATAGATACTTGCTCTCATAACGCCTCAGTGAACAGGATGAAAGCAGTACCTTGCTTGTGTGCTCAACCCATTCTCAGACAATTCCATTGATCCTATCACTTCCCAAGTGTCCATCTCAAGGACATACCTGCTGTTGATCCACTCAGGGATCTTTGAATAAATACAAGGGATTATATCCCTGCATTGCAACTTCTGAGTATTCAGTGACAGCTGCGGTTTTGAGCTGAGCCACCAAACAGATCTCAAAATATAAAAGAGAAATGACAAACAGGTTTCTCTGGGAATATCTGTATTAAACTGGAAATTTTCCCTCTTGTTGACATTTATATAACTGTATTCTTCAGTATTTCTTACAGCTTTATTCCTTAACAGTGCCTGTGGAATATAATCTGTTTCCTAAGCATTACCCAAATGCAGTCTGTATAGACTGCATTAAATTTGAAGAACAAGACCAATGCACTAACAACTCTTATCCCAGCTATATTCAGCAAAGTCACAGAATAGAATAGAATAACAGATAGGCAGGAAAGCCATCTGCAGCCTTCAAATCTAACCGGTTGTTTCTAAATCAGGCATTATTTTTTGTGTTGGGGGTTTGGTTTTTGGGTTTGTATTTGATGTGTTAGTCATCCATAAGGGTATCTGTTGGTCAGGAATCTCTTTTACTGCAGGTTCTCTAAAGGCTCCCTGCAAAAATGATAGAATAATGAAATTGTTTGTGTTGGAAGGGACTTTAATGATCATTTAGTTCCAACTTCTCTGCTATGTGCAGGGACACCTTCCTCTACAGCAGGTTGCTCAGACCCCCCATCCAGCCTGGCCTTAAACATTCCAAAGGATGGGGTGTCCAAAACCTCCCTGGGAAACTTGTTCCAGTATCTCACCACCCTCAGAGAAAATGATTTCTTCTGTATATAAGAACAGAAAACCACATAAATCTATCAAAATTCCAGTGGACATTGAATAAAAAAAAAAAAAATCACTCACAAACCAACCAAAACAAAAACCCAAACAAACAAACAACACACAAAAAAACCCCCCACAAAACAAAAAACCCTACCCCAAACAGACAAACAAAAATTAAAAAACCCCAAAAGGAATTAGCAAAACCTTTTAGAGAAATTACTTCTTAAGTAAGGTAGTTTTAAAAATCTTAAACCTTGAGAATATCCTGTGTAAGATCAGAGGGAAACAATAAAGGTTCACGTTTCATTTGGAAGATTTTTAAACAATTTGATCTATTTCTCTCAGTAACAGCACCCCACTGGGCAGTAGGAATAAGCAAGAGGTGAGTAAGCAGAGGGGAAAGGACATGTCTGGTTACAGCCAGCTGCTTACAGCATTTCTATTGCAAAGTGAAAGACAGGAACACAACCACGAGATGCTGAAATCTGGTATGGGCTCCTCTGGACACTGGTCCATATGTATCCCATCTTAATTCTGAGGTTTTTTTGCATCTGATTAGGAAAGAGAATTTTAACATCTGATCCATCTCTTTACTCAAAACAGCTTAAATATTGATTTGCACAGGCCAGAAAATTGCAATGAATAAGTCACAGAACACAAATTTACTCTACAAATATTTTCTAATTACAAAGAAGATCATACTTCACAGCACAAGAGAGGTGGAGACTCACAGAATAAAGTAGTGGTTATGGTCCCTTCTCTCAACATTATAGCCATGACAGAAATTTCCTAAACCAGTATGTTGCATTAAATGAATTTATCTGTGCTGTTGCTTCATTGACTGCCATTTGAATTGCCTTCCATGTCATTACACCAAAGGTGAATGTAGTCTTCTGTCTTTTCATATATTCTATTCCTTGTCAAAATATCATGGGAAGGCATTAAGCAGAGTGCTTTCCCACAGCACTGCAGCACTGACTAGGGGAGGCCAGAGGAAGGGAAAACATGCCTTTGGGAGCTGGCAAATAATACACTGGGACAGGTAAAAGCTTAGAAGATTTTGCAAGAGTAGGAGCCATAGACTATGAGAAACTTTTTTTTTGTTTGTAAGTACTGTTTTAAATAAAAATTTCAGACTAGAAATTAAAATTTAAACAATGTAAGTGCCTCAGAGAACCAGGCTCTAAAGCAGTCCCTTAATGGGATTCCAGCACAGCCTTTATTTTTTAATGTGAAGAAGGGAAAGGATTTGTCATTAAATTTTAAAAATAATCAAAATAAAAATCCTTTTTGTTTTTGTGGGCTGACAGTGCTACTAAGCACGATTGTGTTCACTTAATGGGTGTCCATTGGTAAGGAGAACTTTATTCTGTGTAACACGGCTTAGATTCAAATTTAAGTTGGTCATGTCTGTTCAGCAATCTATATTTTTCCAATCAAGTGTGCAGAATGGCATGTCTGAAGTATCTGCACTTTAACAATGACATCTCAACTATTAGCTTGTGTGCAAGCTCTTAGGAACTTACTGGTTTTAGAATATGAAAAAAGAAATGTGATAAAACTGTATTAAATGGCTGTGATCTAATTAATAATTGCTGTCTTTTCTATCATTTGATATGAGAAATATAAGAAACACTTTTAGCATCACACTGAAAAATTTTATGTGAGACAGTGACCCAGAATTCGACAAAACCCTCCAGAAAACAGAATAACCATCTCCCTGGTCTGCAATTCAAACCCCAACATTTTCTGTAGTGTAGAGAAAGACAGAAGTTACACATTCTTTTTTTCAGTCTTCCTCAGTAGCTGGTCACTTTAATAAGTCAATCATGTAGAATACAAACAGGAGATGCTGCTGTGGAGGAAACAAGTACATTTGCAAAGGACAAACAGACTCGAGGAAATCTTGGCACTGGAGGCCCTAAACTGCAAGATGAAATCTGTTAACAGTGTTAACAGTAAGGTACCTTTTAAACTAAGCCTTCAGGCCTTGCTATTACTTCTATGTCAGTAATGAATAGTAAATGAAAATAAATATAGAAGCAATGCTCCTTGATCCACACAAGGTTTAATATATGCTGATTAGTATATATTTCCAACAACAAAATTATGGCTTTATGCTCATCACTGGTGGACCTTGTTCTGCAATATTGCTGCTTATTGTGGTAATGAAAGTCATTTGAAAGTTGAAGCTGCAAGTGAATGTACTGTGGTGTACACACTGCATAGTTCCCATAAATTTAGCACACAGGAATTTATTTCAACAGCTACAGCTTTCACTAGTTCATCAGTTTTGTTTTGTATGAATGTAATTTACCTTTCAGCCACCAAAGGCTTACAGTGCAGGTCTTGTATTGAAACAAAACTAGTACTGTGGCAGCTCTCACATCATGCTATTGGAGGGGTGGGAGAGCCCTCATATTTATTCCAAAGTTTTCCAAGCAGTTAAACTCAGACACGGATGTAGATATCTGCACGTTTTTAGAGTAGTGTTAACATTCTGGTAGCACAGAGCTAGCAAAATTACATTTTCACTGATGCAGCTGTAATTATTTCTGCAATACAAGGATGCATATTCTCTTCCTTTTTAAGGTCTTAAAAAAAGAAACCATGGGAAGAAGAAAGGCTATTGAAATGCTGTCATATTGTATAGTCACAGTTCTAAGGGAAGGAGAAGTGCTGCGTCTAAAATGAAGCAAATCACTGCATCTCTGAGATCCTCCCATCCATTGGAAATAGCCACAAATGAAGGTGAAGACAGACATGTCAGGCTTTGAAAGCACTGAGATTTGCAATGTTGTTGGGATTTATTGGCCTTCAGAAAGAACGACCATTTCGTTAGTGGAAATTATACCTTACCAAAGCATAGAGAATTTAGCCAACTTTCTGCTATGCATTTTACCTTCTTTTATAAAATATGGGCCAGCCTGGTTCTTGTTGAAGTCATTGGGATTTTTGGCATGGATTTCAAGATGACTAGCCAGTGGGTCCCAAGCAGAGATGACAGAAAAGGCACACTCCCTCTTACTTAAAGCACAGCTCAGATCAAATGCTACGAGCTTCAGGGGTGTATTTCCTGATGCTCTCATCATGCTTTAGGCATTTCTGTTCACCAGCTTCTTCTTTAGTCAATTTTACAACTTCAGTTGTGTTTTAAAGAGGAAATCTAATACTAACCATGGAATCCTGTCAGGAATTCAGTAAATCAAATGACTTTTTATGGCATTTTACAAGAAAGAAAACTATTCAGGTAAACTGACAAATCCAAATAGGAATAGGAGACTCCAACTTGGTGCATGTTATGAATCACAGACTACTACCTCCACTGGGATTGAGTGAGAATCTCCAATCCAAGAGGAATTCAAACCAGCTCACAGGGATCCTTAAAGTTTTGCTAAAAAGGGAAGCCAAAATGCTGACAGCTTTATTAGAGTGTGTAAATCATAATAAGAACCAATTCGTTTTAAGTCTTCAAGGGTACCTTTCAATATGAATCCAATTCCCTCTAAGATACTGTTGCAGTTCTTAAAAAGTACTACATCTTGCTAAAATGTCAAAGGGTTTTATATTTTCATCAGAAATTTATTTTGCCAGGTGGGCTAAAAGATGCCTCTTCAATAAATTTTCCAGCAATTTCCTCTGAGTTCCAACATTTTTGTCCATTCAGAAGTGCTGTAAGACTTGATGTTAAAGTGTTCAGGATCATCTAAGAGTCTAAGGAGTTATCATGACTTGATATTGTGACACCTTGATGTTGGAATCTAAGTCTCTTCGTTCTTCAGAGAGAGAGAGAGAGATGAATTTAGTGGTTGAATTAAAGTTTTTAGAGAAATTAAAATATATTAAGCTACATAGATATGAAGAAGTGGTGTAGGTTTAAGTTTTAAGTGTAAGTCATAGTTTTAAGTAAGTAGAAATACATTTTAAGTGGTTTAAGAAACTGTGTTAGATGATAAATGTCCTAAGGTCTAGTTTAAAGTTCAATAACTCAGTTCTAGACATAAGAAAAACATAGTAGAACTTTGATTCTTTGATAGTGGTTTAACCCCAGCTATCAACCAAGGCCTTCACAGCCACTCACTCACTCCCCCACCAGTGGCACTGGGGACAGAACTGGAAGGGTAAAAGCTGCAAAACTCTTGGGTTCAGGTAAAGACAGTAAGGGAAAGTAAAAATTTGCTCACACAAACAAAGCAAAACAAGGAATTAACCCTTGTTTCCCCAGGCAGGGAAGTGTTCAACCCTCTCCAGGAGAGTAGGGCCCCATCACAGTAACAGGGATTTGGGAAGACAAACACCATTGCTCCAAATGTCTCTCACTTCTCCTTCTTCCCCCTACTTGATACATATACTGGGCATGATGTCAGATGGTCTGGAATATCCCTTTGGTCAGCTGGGGTCACCTGTCCCAGCTGTGTCTCCTCCCACCCTCCCATGCTCCCCAAATTTCCTGACCAGTGCAGCAGTACGGAAAGCAGGAAAGGCTTTGGCTCTGTGTAAGCCCTGCTCAGCAACAACAAAAACATCCCCATATTATCAACCCTGTGTTCAGCACAAATCCCAAACACTGCCCCACACCAGCCACTGGAAAGAAAATTAACTACCCCAGCTGAAGCCAGCACACTCCTTTGTGTAACAGTTTGAGTTAAAACATTAGATTCTTTCTATGTACCAAGTTCTTTCTATGGACATTGTGGAATTTTCCCTAAGCAACCTGCTACAAACTGTAAGGAATGCATACATCAGGGATAATTATAGAAATATTTATGGTCTACTTTCTTTCCATGATGCATGAACACATACACATATGTATAAAAAACCCTGTTGATTTTTTCTGTAAGTCTCAAATACTTTGTAGAGTACTATTTTGTGGCCATGCAAGGAGTGCAAAGTCAATGTTGTATAGACCCTTCTGGGTTAAATGTTTATTGCATTTCCATATGTACCTAAGGGGCAGAGGGGAGACACTTAAATTAATATTCTACATAAATTCACTTAGGTGTGTATGTTTCTTGCATTTTAATTTAAAGAAAATACCTGAAATGGTTTTGAAACAAAATTCATACATGTCTCTTCTTGTCTCTGTCACTTAAATGTCATGATAAGGTCCCATAACAAATTATTTTTTAAATATGAAATGAGAAATATTTTAAAGTATAAAATAATATGAACTATATTTTGATGTTACAATAATGTAATAAGTCAGTATACTTTCTATGCTGTCAGAGAAAGAAAGTATTATCTGCTCTCCCAAATATACAATAATTTTTAAAATATTATTTACTTCCAGATGTGGTGTTCTAGCAAGGAAGAAGGATTCTTTCATGTAGTGAGCCCTCAGAATATTACTGGAATGAAAAGAAGGTTATCTCTCACTAAGCATGAAGTATACTTAGTTAAGTATCTTAACTAAGCTATTCTATTAAATGTCCCACAGACACCGAGGACTACTTAAAGCCCACCAAAGGTAAAAACCTGTGATTGATACAATAAAAACCAGAGGTTCAGGCTGAATCAGTGCAGATTCATTGGGACAGGAGATGTTCCTCACTGCACCCAGTCATACAAGTTCTTTAATACTTGAGATGTTCCTCTCTCTCTTCTCTCTGTCCTTTACCATTGCTTTTGTACCCCCATCTGCCTCCTGCTTCACCAATTGATTTTCTTTTTTGATTTTTCTTTCTTTTTTTTTAGGAGGAAAATGGGATCTACATTGAAACATTATGTACAACATCAGAAAGAAGTTGCAGGTTTTCTTCTTCCATTTTTTTTTGTAAGCTGAAGTGGCAGGAGCAGCAGCTGACAGAGTGGGTTGCTTCACATACTCTCTAAGCCCTCCCTGTCCTGTTCTTCCCCAAGCAAATTAGTCTCCTCTCTAGCTTTTAACCAAGGCTTTTCATCAAGTAATGATGGTCAAAAAATTAAGGTCAAACTGACAGTTACTGGCCTCTTTACTCACAAATATACCCTAATTATTCTAGAGTTACAGCTCATTTATATAAACTCATTGTTATGTACTAAACAGGGCATTCATACCTAGAACAATATTTTCCTGATTGTATGGAAAAGGGAGAGGGGAAAGGGGAGAGGGCAGTTGTAGACCTATCAAAAACCATTCACTATTATGCAGTGAAAACAATAAATATAATTATTTTTCCTCAACGGTTTTCTGTAACAAGATGCCTCTTACAGGTTGCCCAAAATAAATCAACAAGTTCTTTGGACCAGTGTATTTCACTTTATGTTCAAGGAAATATTCCTTTAAAATATTCATTTTAGGTATACAAACTGTACCCTGCAACTGTAGAAATCACCTAAAACCCCATCTGTTGATACAAGGATGTTAGTTTGTATTCTCAGAAGCAAAACCTATGGAGAGAGCACCATGTCTGTTCTCCTGCCACTTCCTCCTACAGTCTCCAATATTGCTAGGAAATAACATTAAAACTGGTCTTAAAGCTATTTTTCTGTTCTTTGTCTGCCACAGAGGTCTCAAAATTTGCCATATATCAGAAGTACAGGCAAAGTGCTGCTGAACCTTCTCTCATAATAGCCCTTTAATCCAGTACAGATGAATTTGCCTCTACAAACTATTCTGAAGTGTCTCCAGTTTGTGCTACATACCAAAATACTGTCAGTAGCCTATGCAGAACTCCCATTTTTCACATTTTCATTATTGATGGAACATATCTAAGCTTAAAATCAAGTGCTCTATGGAATCTAATGAGAAGCTTTTGATTAAACAAATATTCTGTTAAAAATGAATGCTTTTCAATAAATAACCATCCTATTGAATACTTGTAATAGGAACTTTCAAATGAGAAAAATGTTTTCATTTGTGAAGTTATTTTTTTCTCTATAACATTCAACTGTCAGCAAGCTCATTCATCACATAAATTCAAGTTATCATCTAAAAATGCTACAAACATTACTATTTTTCTTCATTGCCATCAAAGTTTTGCACGAGAGTTAAAGGAATTTTTTCCAACACGGGTAGAAGCTTTTTCTATTTTTTTTTTCTTCATATAGTCTAGATAGCTAGTAATTGTTGACAACTGTAATTTGATTTTTTATATTCAAGGAGAAATGCAGTCAAATGTTCTATCGCCTGTGTTTGTTACACAGTTTATTCCTTACAAATGGTTTGTCTTCATCTGCATTATGAGCAGTGTATTCCCATTTAATTTCAAATTTATAGACAGAAAATTTTTATATATTTCTACCTGTGATCATGTCAGTGTCTTTTTTCTTTTCCCTGTTACTATGGCCTGAAAACTTGCTTGTCACATCTGCTAACTTACTGCCCAAAGTGTAATCAGCCCAGCTGAGGCTGTGTCTGTTACCTAGCCGATAGCAAAGGACAGAGTTAAGGTCCCTTTCTGATCTCACTTTTAATGAGTATTAATGGCTGCACACACACTGCTCACTGCATGGTATTCAAGGGGCTATAATTTCATATCCACTGGCTGGGGTGTAATTAACAACAGAAAGCAAGGCCCAGTGTGATATCAGAAATAGCCTGAAGTGAGCAGAGTGCACTTTCAGGCCCTGCATTCTGTGCCCCACTCAGCTCCAACTACCAACTAAATTATTCCAGAAGTCCCCAAAGCACGCTCAGAAAGACACAAGCATCTAAATCTGATAGACAATTCTGATTTCTCTCACACTGAAGCTTTAATAAATTTTTGCCCCAATGGTAATTTTTGAGGTTTCTTCATGGTTTTTTAGAGGAAGCTCTCTGCTCTCTATACATGGGTTTTACCTGTGTGCTTACAAAAAAATGTAAATTTTCATTCTAATAGCAGACCCACAATTTGCTTACTATATTTCCAGTGAAGCCTCACAGCTTTCTGCTAGAACCACCTTTGTGACTGTTTAGTTTATTCTTCCTGCATTGAACAGACTCAAAGATTTGTTTCAGACATCAGAAATTAAGAGAACACGAGCCATTGTGAGTGAAAAGGTTGGATTTTCCTACTTAGTAAATTCTTCCAAAATAAACTTCAGTGTTGTTTCCATGTCTCCTATGAAATGTGTAAGGAAAACCCATTACTTTCTTTTGTCTGAAATTCATTTGAAAAATCTAAGAGTCCATCCCACTTATCCACGTTTAGCATAAAAACCACGAGATCAAACAAGGAGAATGGAACATCAAATGCACGTTTGCTAAATGAATATAAATGTAACCTGATTGTCTTCTCCTCCGTGTTTGCATCCTGACTCAAGTAGTGCTTCGACCAGGGCATGAAATGTGTCAATTTCATCCTGCCTTTAGTGAAACTGTCACAACCCTACCAATTTAAAGAGTAAAATAAGGTGCATTGTTTATTGTTTCCATACTTTGTGTTTTACTCTTGCAGTGTGACTGCTAACAGCACAATTGTGTGTTTTCTCACACAAACCCGACTGCTAAAGACTAAAGGACTTGTGCACTTATAATAATTGCCTTAAAGGCATTTTTATTTCATGCTTATAAAAGAGTACCTTGGCTTTGAAAACTTGGTGCCACTATACAAGGTTATTTATTTACATTCTAACTTAAAATTAAATTATATTTGCATATGAAAATGCAGTATGGGTGAGGGTTAAAAAAAACTGGCAAGTAAATCCTAGTGCATTCAGAGGTGGAAATTATTATCCATTTATTCATAATGATTAACAGTTAAAATGCACTCTGCTGTTCCCTGTGTCTCAGGAAGAACAGAAGCTTTTGTTTTCCTGAAATAAAAAGCCACATCTCTTTTTACAGTAATGCCTTAAAAGGATGGGGGGCATGTCATTCTCATGGCAAAAAGCCAAAGAAATTTAAAATGCACCCATCACATATTAAACAGTTAGTTCAATCCATGAGCCTTGTTTATGAGACATCTACAGCCATAAAGGTTAAAAAAATAAGAAATTATACTTTTCTGATATGTACTAACTTGCAGAGATTATTGCAGAGGGAGTACTTTAATAATCACCTCAAATACTGAAAAAAGAACATGGTAAGTCCTTTCAAGGATGGGGACAGTCTTGACAAGACAGCTCAGCATCATCTATTTTAGCAACAAAATTTTGGTTGGCCAATATGCAAGAAGAAACAAATAAAAAAAAAAGTAGCCTGAAAAATGCAACCAGATGCCTTTGCAAGCCTTTAACCACCCATAAAAAAAACAAAAAAATCCCATTACAAGTAAAAATGAGACATCAGACAATGTTAGGACATGTACTCTTGCCCAGATGATGATATACGGATCTCTTGGCACCAGCAAGGATGAGAGGATGGGTTTGATTTTATTTTGGGTTTTTTTTTTTTTTCCCCAGAAATATTTTTGCCTCTTTTTATTTAGGCTTCACACTTTTCCTGGGGCCTCTGGGCTCCTGTCCAGGCTGAGATACTTCACAATTGACTTTCATTTTCTGAGGTAAGTGATCTGCCACTTTCAGAGCAGTTATAGGAGGGGTCAAGAGTGAGGTGGTGCGGTATGGCCTCACTCTGGCTCCTGCCTCTCTGACATTGTACATGCTAATGCAATGTGAAGTAGCACGTCTAAATAGCCTGTCAAACTTTTTTGATGTTAGCAAATCCACAGATGGGATTCATTTCCACACTGTTCAAAAAACGTAAACGATACAAGGACATTAAAGAGCATTAAACTACTTGATGACATTTTGGTCACATTAATGAAAAGTGGCATTTATAAACTACTAGAAAAAGTTGGGGGGTGGGGGGAAAGAAGAGAGAGAGAGGAAAGGAGAAGTGAGGAAGGGAAAAGGAATTAAAATCAATCAAAAGAAAACAAAGCCCAAAGGGACCTGGACAGCCTCTGGACATCATCAAAGAAATTAAGACCTTTAAATGAAATAAAACCCAGAGTGAAATTTTCCCTACGTGTGCCCACATGTGCATGGGTTTGTGCTGTTTAGGTGTAAAGGTTGTGCCCAAGGACCCAAGTAGGAAGTATAATAGCCTGTTTAGGTCTACATTTATATCTATTCACTCATAGTGGTTAATAGCTTCCTTCTTATGGCATCCCATCAATGCCGTGAGCAGAGTGGTGTGGAATATAAGTGTATCAAAACCCAGCCACACCACTTAGCTCAGGCCTAATTTGGCACTCAGTGGCCTGTATGAAAACACCTCCCATGTCATCCAAGAGCATTAGGTCAGCCTATGACATCTCTACCATGCAGATCAAGAGGGTAACAGCTAACAGCAAGAAAACCATTTGACTATGGAAATTGCTGAGATCCTTTTCTGGACCTGCTACTTCCACTACCTGTTAGGCACACTCGGAAAATGATTGGGCTCTGTCTGGGTATAAGAGTTAGCTGCTGGTTGATATGCTGGAGCAGCAGAGGCCTTGGAGCTGGCTGCACCAGGATGCCAGGCTTGCTGGGAAGGAGGGCAGACGGGAGACGTGCTGCACTGGCTGTGCCACTGCCGCTCGCAGCCGCCGCATATTTTTTTTTCCAGCATTCGTGGTTACATTAATTGTTAATGACAAAGGCAACCTTCACTCTGTGTGGTTTCCTGCCCATATTTGGATCCTTTACAAGGCCCCCCTTTTTTCTTCCTCTCCTCCCCCTCCCATCATCCCTTCCCTTTCTCTGATAGGAAATGCAATCCGAGATGTGCAAAAAAACAGTGCGCATATTGTCATTTAATTGGCCCCTTGCTCAGGCGCATCGGGCCTCAGCGCGTGTGCTGTAGGGTGTCTGCTCCACAACAGGAAAGAATAAACCCAGACTCAAATCATAGGAAATTCATCAAATATGCTTCTTAGAGTTCTGTCTTTCAAGGTCTGTTTCCCTGCCATATGATCTCTATAAACCAAATTACTGCTGGCCTGAGTACAAGACTGGAGGCGCCTGGGGCTAACATATAATGAATGCCAAATGCATGTGACAATAGACTGATCATGGAGAAGAATTGAAAATTTTTTTAAGTAGTTCTTTTATTTCATTTATAAAAAGCAAACTGACTACACTTAATACATTTAAAAGGAGCCAATCACTTCCCTGGAGTTCCAGACCTGCATAACAAATGTTTTTTATCAAGCCAATTAAGCAGAAAGGACACAAGATACTTTTGAATAAAGTAGAAAATATAAAATAAATTAAAAATACCTCATTCTAGTTTGGGAGGAATGTATACATTATTGAATCAGCTCAATTTTTCCTTTTACAAGCCTTTGCACATAAATATCCTACCCTTCAGTTGCAAGAAGGTAAACTCCTTCTGCTGGGAATGCATAATCTCAGAATTGCTGGATCCTAAAAAAGTAAGAAAGCTCCTTAAAGGCTAGAGTGATGTAAGATGAATTATTTTTATTAATTTGTGCAATTAGCAGTCAACCAGAAATTTTTATCCCTGTGTTGCCAATTATTCTAAATAACCTAACAAGTTCAAGTATGGCTGTTGCAGGATCACAGGAAATGTGAAATCTCCAGAAGAAAATATATTATACTCTCTAATACAGACAGAGGGTAATTAATAATGCTTTTTAGGTTTTAGAAAATATTGCACTTAGAATTGCAAGTCGACTAACGGACCGTCTATAACCTCTAAATGCTTCCATATTCAGAGACATCAGCAGTCATAGTTACAAAAAAGTAATAATGCATACATATTAATAGATCACATTTTGTCCTTTGGGGAGAATATATTTTAAAAGGGCTAAGGCAGCAATAGTAGCTTTTCAGAAAACTCTAAATGCTATAATTGTTTTATATGAATTACAGTGCTTGCATTAATTAATGAATGTTTTGTATATGTAAGTATTTGATAAATACAGACCAAGGGAAAAAAAATATCTTTTAAGCTGACATATGAAAAAAAAAAAAAAACGAACACATTGCTGTTTGAAGGTTTGGAACCGGTTAAGTACAAGATTATTTTAACCACATTTCAATGAGGAACGTGAAATATGGTCCATGAAGTCATGCAATTCAGCAGAACATTTTTTCCCTTCCATTTTTTTTTTTTTTAATCTGGTTAAACAGAAACAAAAGCAAAATTTCCAGTATACCTCTTTAGTCATATTTTAATCAAAGTTTTTAAGAAAGCTGCCTGTAGCTAATAAAAAGTTGCATCCCTAGGGCACTCTATTGAAATAATCAAAATAGGCATCAATCCACTCCTGGTAGCAGTAGCTGCATTGGACATTTCAAGAACACATATGGACACTTAGGATTCAGTCATTATTCCAAGGACCTGCTGAAGAGGTGAGAAAAAAGTACTGCTTGCAGGAGCAGGACTGTAATTTTGAAACCTAAAGCTAATATCACTTTTTTAGATGGACTAGAGCAGGATTCATTTTCATAGGTATTGGTTATAACTGCATTGCTTCTGTGTTTCTGTCAGCGTACATCATTTGGAAATAGCTACAGTGACATTAGTTACAACTAACTGATGTGAAGTCACCAGCATGAAATGTGGATCAGTGCTAGAATATCTATTTGTAGTGTTCTTTCAAAACCCTATGAAGAAATGTTTGCTTTGGTGTGTGACAGCAAAGGAAAAACTTTCTCAAGTAACAACACAACAAAACCGTGCTATCTATTTTCAAGTTGAATAAGTGAAGAATAATTTTTAAATCAGTTTTAGGTATTTATTCCTACCCCTAAAATATCTTTAGGCTGGTCAAAAAAATAGGAACCAGCAAGATATTAGCTTGTATATCTGCCAAATTCTTGTTTCTGATTTCTTGATGCAGGTTGTCAAAAAATACCTGCACACAAATGAGAAGTCACTCTGGACTACNCCCTAAAATATCTTTAGGCTGGTCAAAAAAATAGGAACCAGCAAGATATTAGCTTGTATATCTGCCAAATTCTTGTTTCTGATTTCTTTATGCAGGTTGTCAAAAAATAAGACAGAGAAGTCACTCTGGACTATAGTGACAGCCATACATGATTCACAGTCTTCATATTTCCCACACCAACTTTTATATACCAAAAAAAACCCCCAACATATCAATGAGCTAGTTATATAAAATAATGCAAACCAAGCCAAAGAATGACTATAAATTATGGGTTTTAAAGGCAACAAGAGAACAAAATACTTTTGATAAAAGTTGTTCTCTCTCACAAAACCTCTCCCATAATTTTCAAACAGCTCTGCTGCCTGTCTGCTGAAAGCTCTTTCAGAACTTTCAGTAAATGCATTCATAACTAATTTATATCAATTTCATGTTGCACAGGACTTTCATATTCATCATCTGATTTACCTTAATGCCAATAAACATCCTGTTTGAAGGCATTTAGGACTGACAAGCCATCAGAATGGAACTTTTCTCTGCTGACCACTGCTGGCATGAACCCAGGACCGCTCTTTGCCCTGGAAACAGGGAGGAGGGAGGTAGGAAGACCATCACCCCCTCTGTGGGACCATGTAACTGGGACACACAGACACAAATCAGGCCACTTCTGTGGCATTTACTGCCCGTGAGGAGTGGGATGTTCAGCTCGGAGCTCTTCTCACTCTCAACGTGACAAGTCTCACAGCAGTGTGTGCCACTGGATCATGAACTCACAGCCGGAGAGATATTTAGAGCAGGTACTCAAAGGCTTTGTCTGCACGTGTGGCAGATTGGTGCATTTGAGATACAAGATTGCCTAAGGCGTCACAGAATCCACAGAGGCTTGGACAGGCGTTCAGATGTATCAACAACAGTGCAGTCGAAAAAGCTATTATTACTTGGAATTGCCACTTCAGGCTCTGACATTCTGTTCTACTCGTGTACACACTCCTGAAAAACTGAGCACAAAAATAGCAGCAGAAACAGAAATATTTAAAAACACATAATCTAAAATATTACAAATATACTTGGCCTCTTTCTTCGGGAACACAAATGTTTAACTGCTTTCTGAACATAATAATCAGAAACAGAGAATTTCATATTGTTTGAGATTTGTATGCTAAATAACTTTGTTAAAGGAATGTTACTAGGGGTCAAAATTCAAGGCCTGAAAGCTATAAATCACAGAATGGAAGTTGCCTGCATAAACTTAATTCAACATTTTACTTACAACTCCAGTTGGCAATTTTCTGCAAGATCCTCTATCAAAAGATACAAAGGTTTATTGGTGCAGCCAAATTTCTTTTCTTCTTGTTAATATACTGCCTCTGACTTCACAGTGTGTTGTCCAAGCTTCATTTTGAAATAAATGTATTAATTCCTTTACAGAATTTTAAGAGAAATTTATTACAACAGTGTGCCAGGACAGAGATATACCTCCATGATTTCAAGGAATATTATCAGCTCTTAAAGGTGGAAAACAAAGAGTAAAGGTACCTACTCCAGTTCTAAATATGAGGTTCAAAGTACCTGATTTTGTCTATTTAGTGCTATATATCAATCAGTCATTTGAAATTGTGCATTCTTCAGCAGATGAAAGCACCATATCTCAAGTTAGATATCAAAAAAGGAAGACAGACAAATAATGACTTCTTAAAAGCATGGCTTAATTGAGATTTGATGAAAATATTATGGTAAAAAACAAAACCAAAAAAAAGGTTGGAGAGGCATCAGTCTTGCCTCTACTGTTCTATACATGCACAAAAGCATTTGAGAAACAAAGATGGGGGCAGAGCTTAGGGGCCCAAATGAAGATAGGGACCCAGCTGCAATAAATACTGTCTGAACACATCCTGTAAACAAACTCCAGGCTGAAAAAATGTCACTGGCAAGGCAAAGAAAGCAAAATATATCAAGGCAACCAAAAGGGAGAGAAGGAGCTGGACGAAGCTGTGCATTAGACCAACCTTTCTGAGAACAGGCTGTAGGTTTCCTGAAACCTTGTCTGCTGCTGTTGTTGACATCTGGCAAACACTGTCTGGGGTTTTGGGAGGGGATGCATTTGGGAAATTTAATTCCTGCTCTAAATGTATAAAGTGCTGCAATCTTAACTCTAGTCATCATCCCAGCTCTGATGATACAACAAATACTTCTATCATTGCTAATACTTGTAATACTTAGTCATATATTAACATAGAGTAATTACTCTTAAATTTTAGCTTTTAACAGTTATAAAAATTTTGTAAGAATAACTATCATGCATTAACATTTTAATGACAACCACTGACTTTTGTATAGGCTCATTCTGGGAATGCTTGAACTATGGATGACTGAGAAAGAAAAATCAACACTTGCCTACAGTGCAGAGAGCATGGAAGTTAAAGAGTTACACACAAGCAAAAATTGAAATGAGTCAACAAATACTGTGAGAGCGCCAAAAAATAGTTGAGCTGAACATGTGGGCTTCTTGTTTATGCAAGCTTTTCAGAGAATGTTTTTCATAAAAGAGATGTAACACTGTTTAACGCTCAGTCACTTTTTCAGGGGATATGTCTTGGCTGCGCTGTGTTCAAGAGTTTAGACTGCTACTGAAGGAGGAAACAATTCTCTCCTGAGGCAGTTATGGTTTAAATCTCTTACTAGGGTGGAGAAGTTTGTTTTATCCTACTTTTTTCCCTCCTTTTTTGCTGTTATTGGGCACACGTGGCAACCATCAATTTCTTGCTGCACATTTTGCACGCAAATACCAATCGATAGAAGCATTGTGTTGCAGCTGCAGGACAAATGGATGAAAACATCCATTCTTAGGGGCCAAAAAATGCAAAAAGTAAAATAATTACAAACTCTAACCTTAATGGAAATTTCAGTAAAATCCATGTTCGTCAGATGATCATCAGAAATGCTAGCATATAGATTTGACAGTTTATATTATGATGGTCTGAGGAACAAGAAACAGGATTTCCTTGTGTACTCCTGAATGCTTAGTGGGTTTTGGGTTGCTTTACCACACTGGAGTCATTCCTTGGTATTGTAATACAAATAGAAAGTTAGAATTTATCTGGATGAAGGAAACTCTTGAATTTTATCTGCTGTTTTTAGCACTCAATTTTTTTTCCTACTTGAATGATTGCCCTTTAAAAGAATCCAGTAGGAATTGATACTCTTATTCATCATATATTCTTCAAAGGCTGTACTAACTACTCCTACTGAAACCTTTTCTCTGCTCACCCCTCTCAATGCCATGTTGAAGCTGATGAGAATTTTGTTTCTGAATTAAATGAATTATTTAATTCTTTCCCATCAGATTTCTTCAGAAACCAAAAGCTTTTGTCTGGGAGGATTTAGTTTCCATTTTGCTCAAACCATTGTAGCTCGAGGAGCAGGCAAAGTCAACCCCCTAATGAATTCTAAGAGCAATTTGTACCTCAACTACGAAATCATGCTCACTTGGCTCTCAGGTATTCTTTAATGTATTCTTTAGATTGTAAGCATTAAATTAAGACAATAGGACAAATTATGTTCCCAGCAATCTTTCTATAAATGAAAAAGGAGATATGTTTCTTTATTCCTGTCTTTGCAGAAGGGATACTTACACAGCTTGAAAAGCTGCAAAGCAAACTTTACACAGTTTATCTACTTGATTGCCCTAATTCTTCAAATTCCTTGTACCTAGAACAAGTAAAAATGGCTTTCCTGGAAAGCACAGTTCAAGTACACTAGTTTGTCATTCAGAAGGATACACATCAACCTCTCTATGCACAGCAGTGCTTGGTAAGCCAAGTCCTCCAGTACTTAACTCTGCACATGAAGTAAATTAATCTCACAATTGTCAAATTTTCCTTGTCTTGAATTTGAGAACCTTGGCCATAAAGATGGCTCATCATAGCCTGTTAAGGCACCAGGACAAATGAGCTGTTTTATACATAGGGCAAGTCAGTGATTTCATAGCCATTTCACTTCCAAAAGTGTCATATATGTAAGTGGGTGAGGCCACCCACATGGTCCAGTGTTGTGGTCTGGTTGCTCTGCTGGAAAAAGCAATATAAAGTCAGTTTTTTGGCTTCTGTCAGTGCATCCAGATGATTTCAATTTGTTAGGATTCCACTTGAGTGGTCAGCATTAGTTTGACAAAACTGTGCCAACAGACAACTCTTTCTGCAGCCTCAAGGATTTTGGTACACACTGGGACTAGGCAGAGGTACAGAGATTTTAGCTTTACAATTATCCATACAGCTTCTTAAAACTGGGTCCATTAGGTGGCCCCCATATATACAAGAGTTTAGTATGTGGTTTTCACACAATAAACACTCTACTGAGCTCAGGTTTCTCCTGATGGAATAAAGAGAGATTATGACAATAGCTGTTCCTCAGGGAATCATAAATTGAGTTAATTTTTAAGTACAGTTCAGGCTCTGGAAAGTTATATGAGACATTAGATTGACCTTGCCCACTAGTAATCAAATCAGTAAGTGCCAAAAAGAAAAATCAGCATGATAATTTCTATGCTTGTTTCTCAGTGATTTAAATTTATAATATGTGGGACAGCAATGTCACGGAGACCATTCTTTTTTCAGCATATGTCTGGCAGCTATAAGGATGAAAAGTCCTTTGGATCATGGAAGATAATCTGCTGATCACAAACTAAATTTAAGTATTCAAAAGGTACTCCTTGAATTTTGTGATGGATTTCTACTATTCAGTAAAAGAGAGGAAATAGTCTTGGCTCTTCTTATGCTCCTGGTGTTCAGCAAGTTAACCATCAGCATGAGTCCAACCTCATATTGGCAAGAATCTCATGTCCTCAGAATTTCCATCTACTAGTTTCTATTTCTTTAGAGAGATGGTGTGTGGAGAACAAATGGGTTCTCTTTTTAGACATTCAGACCGTTGTATAGGTTGTGAAATCATCCAAGAATTTAAGAGTTTTAAAAGTATTTAGAACTAAAACCATGGCACATAATATACAAGAAACATTTCTTACTTAAGTACTATATTGACTTGGCAAAGGAAATGACATTGTTGATGCCATTGATTAACTCATTATCTGCAACAAAGGCTTCAGAACCAGACCCCAGGTAGCATTTTATTACTTGGAATTGACAGAAAATGCCTTTCCACTTGCTCACCTTGTCCTTCTACCTTCATCAAACATGTAAAGTTGACTTATGGAAAGTGAGATGTTTCTACAACAAAGCATAATTACAACTTGGGCGTCTGGACAGAGAAACAGATCACTTCATGACACTATTTCCAGCTCTCAGGAAACAAAGCCATCCAGTAATAGTAACCCAACTGGTAAGACACACACAGACTTTCCTGATTTTTACTGAATTTATGAGCTTCCTGAGCCAACTAAGAATTTTATGTTTACAGAACTGCTAAAGGCTTGGAATACTTTACAGACCTAAAACTGAATTGATACCTTACCCAAGTTAATAAAATTCTGATGCATAAAATAAGCGGATTTTACTAAACAGCAAGAACTTGATCCATTTATCAATAAGAAGCCAGGATCATCTCAACGCCTTGGCACATTTCTGTTGGAAGTTATGAACAATAAGTAACTGGGATCACTATGAATTGACTGTTGTATGGAGCAGCAGAAAGGCCAATCAGATAGAAATTCTCCTTCTGACTCAGCAAATACTCAGCTGAAGCCCAAACACAGTCCTAACAGCAAAGCTATTGTAGTTGCTCAGTCATGGGAACAGCTAGAAAGTGAATTTTATGGTCTCAATAGTTTCTGTGGCGTCTTCCCAAAATTAACTGGGGAAATCACTGGCTTCAAGATCTAAAATCCTTCCACTTGTAGGAGATACAAAAAGAAAAAGCCCACATTTTAAATGAATATGGGAAAATCTTAGATTACAAAGTCAAAATACTCTCTTTCCAGCATAGCAAAAACCCATTTAATAGGAACTATGCTCCTACACAATAAATCACAGACATAAAACCAGTATTAATCTTAACACATGTGCAAACTAACAGGTATGCACACCAAGTCACCCAAACTCCCAGTAAAACATTCTCAGAGCTGAGGCTAGCAGCACCTAACAACTGCAACACACTGTTAAATTCATTGTTACAGTCCCAAGATTTATGAAAGGTCCTGTGTGATTCTGAGAAAGCAAAGTTCTTCACCCTTTCTGAAATCATTCACCCTTATCTACACTCACTGTGTTAAAACAGTTCAGTAAAAAATGCAAATTGATAATCTGTGTATTTTAAATAAATGGACTATGTTTCATTAGCAAGGAAGGAATTTCTGGCAAATTTTCTCATCTTAATGGAAATAAAGAGCTGCCAGCTGCATAGAAAATGTTGCTTGAAGAAAACTTGGGAAAACCTAAAATATCCTATATCCTTTCCACCTCCTTATGCGTATTTAAATGAGCAGCAATATACCAAATTTGAACTCTTGAAAAAAAAAAGTCTGAACAATGCAATTTCTATATTTAGCATGCTAGTAGTCCCATGCCAAGATTCAGTCTTTGGAATATTTGCTGCATACGTACCACATGCATGTTACTACAAGAAGTAACAAATATGTAACATCTGGCATTTTTGTCTTCCAGTCAGTCTTGAAACATGAAAAGTATTTTCATGTAGAGTAAAATGAGGTATTTTTGCACAAACTGAAAATGTACAATGCCTAAATGTACATCCAGGCTTAGCTTAGGAAAATATCTAATTGCTAACACAAACTGTTCTCCCATCCCACAAGGCTTTTTTGGAAGCACTGAACACCAGCTAATATATCATCCAAGCCTGTCTGATCTACACTGTGGCCTTTAGAAGAGTGGACTTCACTTCTTTTTGCTCACAGGGAACAGGAAATATCTCTCTTCTGAAAGGTCTATTCAACAGTTCCAATATTCATATTATCAGAATTAGGTTAGATTTAGTTGCCAGCAAATGTTGTTCTGTTCAAAGAGAAAAGGATTAAACATATATTAAAGTATCTAGTTGTGACCTAAGATTTTATGCCAGTGTCTTTTATATGACAACCTACAAAATATCTTGCACTAAGATTTTTAATTTTTCTCTTCCATAGGATGGAGAAGGTACAGGTGTTGTCTGCAGGGAGTGAAGAAAATATCAGGCAGAAGACTCTGAAAGAGCTGTGTTCAAATGGTAAACACAGGAGAGTTCAAAACCAGCACAGACAGCACATCGATTGCCAGGCCTCAACTAGAGAACTGATGAAAACAATTAATCTGTAATTTGTATTTTAAAAATGTAGGTAACAAGAGGATAAGAAATTACTGAAAACAAAGGTGATTAACTGAGTCCAAACAGACCCTATAACAAGATAATCAGATGCTGAAAGTTACACCTCCTAAGTTATAGCACTGATCACTGCATAAGGGAATGTGCACATTAAGCTTATTTTCCAAGGATTTTTTTTTTTTTAATCTAATCACACAGACTTTATTATCAATACTGTATATTTGGAGCTAATTGAAAAAAACTGTGTGTGATTTCTTGCCGGATACAAATCATATGCCTTGAATAAGGATTAGCTGGATAACTCACAAGTCCCCTAGGGAAAATATGTTGTACAGACTACTCCTCATAAGTGGGGATTAATATCAAATCCCACAGGAAGTCATGCACTGCAGTGTTTGTTTTCATTTTGCTTTATATTTACTGGCAGTTTAGACTGTTCTTTCAGCTTGTGTTTAACAGACATTGCAGCATGACAGATTTTGCAGCACATGTAACATCATGCCCCACATTGTGACCACCTGATGGTATTTCCTAGATATAGCTGTTGTCCAGTGGGTTGTAGAAAATTGAATGTGCTGTGAACTCAGATTGACTGCATGGAATGTGCTCCCTTTTAGATTTTATTATTATAACTTTTCCAAGCTCAATATGGTATTGACATGGCAGTTGCTACCACTGCTCACCATTAATCTTAGTGCTGATGTTCTCACCCTCAAGCATTTTCACTCATTTTTTAGTCTTGTTAAACCTGGATTTATTATTTCCCCTGTATCTGTAGATTCTCTATCTCCTTAGCTTACGTCTTTGTTTATGTCATTTCTGGGCCAGCTCCGATATTCTTTTTGTACTTTTCTGTGCATTTTCAGAACTCAGTTCTTCTTCTCTGAGAGAGTTCATCACTCTCTCTCCTTTGAGATCATAAAACAGCTTCTCACTGATACAACTGTGAAGAGGAAAGAATGTCATGCAAAACAGTCTTCCATACATCCCAGCACTGGTAGTACAAAATAATTTTCCTCTTCATGCCATTCAAACCAAAGGAATTGTGTGAGCTATCAAATCCAGTATTCCACATCAGCTAATTTTAGATACTTTTGTCATTGGTACAAATCCAACTGCAGGCAATAGCTACTAACAGTCTCCTTATACCTCTTCCTTCAAAACTTTATGGATATGACCTGCAGCACCATGATCTAACTTCAGTCACCCCAGCTTTGAGTGCAAAGGGAGAGAGGGTGCAGACTTGTTGAGCAGCGGGTCTTACAAAATTAAATATGTTATGAACAATTATCTCGGTGAAATAATAATAGTTGTCAATGTTATAGCATTGTATACACCACCCATGTTTATACACATATTTATCATCCAAATACTTTTAGGTTTACTCTTGTCATCTTTTGAAATTACCCATATATTAAGCAAATTTTCTTTCTCAATGAATTTTCTTGGTCTGCATTACTGAAAAACTATTTCTATCACCACATTGCGCAGAGATCTCTTGCTGCAATTTTCCTATATGTTACAACTCAGTCTTTCCAGACTAAAATATCATCAAGACGTAGCATAAATTTAAATACTTTTGATTGATAAATGGTTGTGTGTCAACACACAGAAAAATGTCCTTGTGTTGTAAAGTCTAGCTGTTTTTTGCAGAATTTCAAAAACAGGTAAAAATCCCATACCTAGAAAGCTGAATTTTAGAACATGCTAGTGTATCTCTGTTAACTTAATCTGAGTAGACAGACAAAGGAGAGTGAAGGTAGTAAGAGATTTCAGCATATACAAATGTCTTTAAGAATTTGCACTGCAGTTGCCAGCACAAGCTAAACCCCACATTGCATTACAAGTATGAAATATAGAATCACAGAAGGATTTATGTAGAGAGGGACCTTTGAGACCATCTAAGTCCAATCCCCTGCCATAGGTGGCTGTCACAGTATATGCCACAGCATATGTCTCATTTGAGATGGCCACAATACACAGAGTACCATCATACAACTTCAGAAAGCTCTAACCCACACAGTGTAACACCACACCACACCAGAAGGCTTCAGGGGTCTGCTCATACAGAGTAACATTATGTCACTTCAGAAGGCTGCAAGCATCTGCCTTTTTTGTCCTTCAGCCCAACCTTTTACACCCCCTTGTTCATGCACTGCACCTGTGTGCCTCTGTTCCTTTTGGTGATTTTGGTCAGTACCCCCGGGCACTCCATGACTCACTGCCTTCAGCACTGCTCTCCTGCTTTTCACAGCTGTACCCATGGGGGATGAGGCTCTGCCACAGCCCCACTCCCAAGCACCACAAACTGTGTGCCTACAGGAGGGGACACTTTCCACTCGACCAGGCTGCTCAGAGCTCCATCCAACCTCGCCTTGAACACAAGTAGAGAACGTGGTAGAAACCTTAACAAAACTCCTGTTCAGCAAGATCATGTGCCAGACTTCCTTGCACTGTTCTTCATGCCATGATTGTTTGAAAACCTTTGTAATATTTTATTTAGTAGTTTATCTTTTATTATAATTGTTTTTATTGCAAACAATAAGTAATTCTTATCATAGTCAGTCATCTGTAATCCTTCCTCTCATCACTCTCATCAGTGTAGCAAATATCAATCAATTTACTTTGATTGACCAAATTTGAGGGGATAAAGGAGGGAGGCAAAAAAGATGCAAAAGAAAGAGTGCATGTGTCTAGCCAGGGTTTTCATCTAAAATACTAAATGTTACCTCTGAGCAATCAACACTAACATTACAGGAAAGCCACAGGTAGAGAAATCTCCTTGCAGGTTTGAAGTGGGAGCTGGCTTTTTAGCTGTTTTTTTTTTTTTTTTTTTTTCCACAGTTGGATTTTTCAGTAGAAATTTTAACCCTTAGGCACTAGAAAAAAAATGAATACCAGATTGAGAAAATATATTCATTAATCATTGTCAGAATATCTTGTTTTGATCCTACAAAGACAGGTAACAATATTCAAGCCTTGAAATTGTTTATGAAGTAATCAGCATTTAATTTGTTCTGTTCAGAATTTAATTATATACCATGTGCCTTCCTGAGAGGACACTACCAGAAGTATAGCTGTCAAATGGAAATTAATTTGCTAGTAGATGACCACATACTTCATGAATTATACATGAAACTTTGTCTCACAGTGACTGTTGCTAAAAGACTCTTTCATCACTCTTATGTTTAAATAAACCACAATGGTTTTTAAATAAGTCTGATCAGCAGTAAGGAGATTATGATAAAGTGCTAAGAATGACTTCCAAAATAGTGTTTCAGGCACATTTCATATTGATGTGTTTCACTGCAATTTGGGTCATGTTCCTCTGCTCTTAGTTGTTAGCAGAATGATGGGCAGACCATTGCATTCGCTTTCAAACAACATTGATAGCTGGATTTACATTTCTTTTTAAGACTCAGCTTTTGCAAACACGCCTTAGATTTCAGACATAATTCTGTTATTCAAATGGGAGAAGAGTTTGATAGCTATGCTAATCACTTTTATCTGAGAAAACATAACTAATAGCTTGGTTTACATTTGCCTGCATTTATGAGCATAATTTTAGCACATAATTTTATTGCACCATAAAACATAATACTGCATTAGCCTGCTCTTAAAAAAAGTTACCTTAGAGTGATTTGTACTTAAACCTTCGCCCTACATTTAAATAACAGTATCATTTTTAAATTTTTACCTTTTGGAATCAATTTTAAAAACTCAAATCTGTACAACAATTTAACCTACAAGTCTATTACCTGTAGCCAAAATGCTCAGTGGATGTATTTAAGGTAGTCATAGCCACATTGAACATTGGACTGCTTTGAGCCAGTTATTCTCATGTATAAATTGGACTGAATTAAGATAATTTGCTCTTAACATTGAGTCAAAAGAATCTCTTGAAATTCTCCATTGCTGTATACATTAACAAGGCATGAGGAAGAAAAGATGAACGATCCACATAATTTTATTTTTTTTAATTTAGTGCTTTCAGCATTGGAAACTGAATGGGAAATAATGCTTTAAAAGGGCCAGTTATTGCTTTCAGTGGAACATAAACATAAAGAAAATATGCTCAAAGAGCTCCATTTTGTAGTATTGTACTTAACACTTCCTCTTGGAATAGTCGTGGCTAATAATGATATGGGAACTATTTTCCAGAACACAACTATGCCAATTGACACAATGTAATATTATTATTAGCAATAATACGTTGTATATATGTAGCCATTTCCTCTCAGAATTCGAAAATATATTTTCAAATTTAACCTGACTGTTCCCTTGAAGGCAAAAAAAAAGCCATGTGAAGAGAAATGCTGGACTCCTTGTGACACCAAGAAATTATCTATGGCAGAATCTGGATTTTCATACAGCTCTCATTTGCAGTCAAAGTTCTGTTCTAAGAAAGGTCTTAAATAGTCAATAATTAGTCCTGTAATTTCACGTATCATAAAATAGATTTTATCCCTCACCAAGACCCTTGTCCCCCGCAATGGCTTTTCTTCTGCAGTACAGATTCTTAGCAAATTAATATGCCTGTTCTACAGATGTCTGGAAAGTTAATCTTAACTTTATGAGCAAGTCTACATACTTTGTATCTTAGAGGTAAACCCAAGCATATCAAGGGGATATTTTATCTCCTCTAGTAATGCTGAAAAAATTGTTTTAAAAATATTTGCTTGCTGACTGATAATTAAATTATAGAACTAAGTATTTTTAGTACTTGTTTAATAAGGTTTTTTTAATTTGTTCTTTGATTTTACACGATCTTGGTGTTCATGGAATACTTCATATAACAAATTGCATTAACTAAAATACTAATATGGCTCAGTCATTGAGTTGGCCCATGACATTTCCAGACTCTTGCCAGACTGATGGACAGGGAAATATGCATGCCAAGATCAGCACTGACCAGAAACTTTTTACATTGAACTATAGCACTGTGAATTCACAGTTAGGAAATGAGGGAAGGTTTGGACACATTATTTTAGTTTAAGAATAAGGTCTTCTCCCAAACTGAATCAGAAAAGTTAAAACAGTAAAAATTTCTAACCCAGAAAATATAAACTACAGATTGAAAATAACACATGTACATTAATTTTCAGTTAAGTTCACTACACAACATGGCCAAATCTCAATTTGAAGTAGCTCTTCACTGCTTCTGAAGAGACATTCTGTGGCCTAGCTGTAGATGTATGAAAGGAAAATGCCTAAACCCTGTTAATGGTCAATTCACCCCATACTGCTATGGAATATTTCACCCATTAGTGAAATATGCTCCTGCCTCTGTCAGCTGCAGAGGTCACTTAAACTAGTTATCTAACTTAATTCATAATAAGTAAAATGAACCAATCTTTTCCTTTAAAAAGGCAGTTTCTTGATCACATCATTAGACAAGAATCCTTTTTCCTATTTTTTTAGAGCATATAGCTCATAGCTTCATATTTCTGAAAAAATAAAACCTTGAAAACACCAGCTAACCAGCACAGAAAGAAGAAAGCATGTAAGAAGGAATGCAAATAATTAATCTAAATAAAAATGCTTAATTCTATATTCATGCTTTTACTTCTGTTTTTTGAATCAAAATACTAAATCTGATTTCAAATGTGTTGCTGCTAATAATGTCAAAGTTGTGCAAAGGAAGTGAAGAATAGCCTTGAATATGACGGCAAAAGATAAAAGGTGTTGAAAAGTAAGGCAGGAAATTGATATTTTCAGAAGTGCAGAGGTGAAAGAACTAAAAGGTTCATGATAGGAAACAGTAATTTTTAAATTAATATGGATGTATGGGGTATAAAGACTTCCTTCTGGTCCTTTCTTTTCCCTGTTACACCTATAGGAAGGAAGGAAAAATAATAGACATATCTATTAAAAAAACAGACATGATCCTCCTCTTCAGTATGACATTTATAGTGCAGAATTCTTCTCAGAGCTATTATATTTCAGAACCATTGGTTTTTCAAAATACTTATAATTATACGTCTAAATTTGTCATTGTTAATTAAGACATTTTCAATTTTTATTACTAATGCTGGAATCCATATTTAAAAAGCAAGCCAGAATCAACTTTACTGAGCTATTTTCACAAATTTGAAAATCAAGTTCTTTTATTTCTTTATCACATAAATGGCTTTAAATTGGGAATATTGGTGGTACCATTTAGCACTTGGGGCTTGGGGTGGGGCAGAAATCTCTACATTTTACATGAGGAAAATCATTACCTTGGAAACACAGCTGATAGTTACCACTTTTAATAGTCTCACTGTGCAATTCCTGGAAAACTTTTTGCAAACCAAAGACTTCAGATTTCTAGATCTGAGTCTCAATACTGTCCTCAGTGACATTGTCTATCCATTATGCTCAAATAGGTTTAATATATGAACTTGTAATGGGCCAACACTTTACCAAAATGAGAATCACAAGCATAAAAAATTAACATAGTACTGACTGGTATTTGGAGATGTCAAATGCCAATGCCCAAAATAACTACAGCTTCACATTCATATTCTAAAAGAAAAACTATTAAATAAATAAAAATAAATAAAACTATTCTAATCTATGAACATGAGAGATGTGGCATGAAACTATAAAAGATTGGCAGTAAGATTACAGAGGGGGTCTGTACCAGATTTGTAAGTAAAGCTTGAACTAAAGCAAAAATGCACATTCACCTTGGGGAAGGTCCATTTGTCCATTCAATTTTTTTCCCCAAGTTATGTCTCAGATTCATTTCTTTTGTAGTATTTTTGTCACTTAAAATAATCAGACTCCCTAAGGTAATAATAACAGTATGTTTTCTGTCTCTCTGACTTTCTTCTAGTTTTATTTTTTGTAACTGTAGAAAATTTTCAAAAACTCTGAAGTTCAAAATGTTAGACCTTCAGCACAACAGGATGATGTAACATCAACAGGATAATCTCTAGCTAAGTAGCTCTCCACTTAAAAATTAATACTTCATCCATTGCTGTGAGAACTAAGCTTATGTCCAGAGAATGAAACATCCTTTCAAGAAAACTGAATAGCAGTAGGAGTATAATAAGAAAGTAAGGAAGCTAGAGAAAGGGGAAATTTGGAAATCCATTTTGTCCACGATGGGCCATCTAATTATTTCCTAACTGGGAAAATGCTTTAGCCTTACCTGGTTGGCAACTGTGCACGTTCAGCATGAAAAATGCTTCCTGACATCTGTTCTGAATTTTCATCTTCTTTCCATGTATGCTCCTTTGTCCTGTCATCTATGTCAACTTGCAAACAACAACATGAAATGACAGGTTCTAATCACTTCAATATTGAAAATTGTCCTTTTTCTTTCTTTTTTTTTTTTTTTTTTTTTTTTTTTTTTTTTTTTTTTGAGAAAAGGTTTCTATAGCATACTGTTTCCTGTCTCTCAGTTAAGTGTCTTCTAATTGCTATCATGTCACAAAGTTCAACAACACAGAACCAAACAGAGGTTTCTAACAGAAAATATGGGCTGCAAGACACAAAGAGTGAAATTCAGGTTTTCAAAGTGGAAATTTGGCTCACTGGAAAAACTGCTTAACCTCTCTTTTCCAGCAGACAAAACGCCTTCTAGCATGAATGCTTACTTGTGGATCTGTCTTGCATTTCTGAAGTGCTCATTACTGCTATTACTGGTACTATCTCTCTTCTAGCATGGGCACAAATAAACTACACAGCCCAAAAAGAGGCTGAAGTTGCAGGAGGTTCTCAGGATAAGCCTCATGACCTGAAATCTTTCTGCTTTAGCATCACATTAACGTGAGCCATTGCCAGCAGGCGAGGCAATGCCTTCAAAATCCTCAGAGCTTCACTGTAGGATGTTCATGTCTAGTGTGGTTTATATCCCTGCCAGGACCTTGAGACTGGGAGAAGGCAACAAGCACAAGGATTGTTCCTGGGGTTTTAAAATAAGTAGGATTCCAAATGCTGGTCATTTTTGTGCCAAGGAAATAAGGTCTGCAGAGTTGCCAATCAGTCTGCTTTACATGCAGGTATCTCAAAGCAAAGTTTCACCAAGGAACTGAGGATAAAACTGCTGAAGTTTGAATAGGTCAGGATTTGGTTCCAACCTTTTATTTTTCCTTCTCACAATAAAAGCTAAATAATCTTAAAATGAGACCAGGTGAAAAGTACCAGTTACAAATAATCTACTTGGTTGCAAAGTAATAATAATAAAAAATTGTATTGTTCTTTGAAATAAACCTGTCCAATATATGCTACTTGCTAATCTCACAAGTTGAATCCACATAAGCATCTCTAGGCCTGATTTAATGAAAAGTAAGTTTCACACACAGTATATAAATTATCTTCTGCCCAGTAGCTGACAGCATCATTATTCTGCTTTCCACAAATGAAATACGGGTATCTGAAATGTTTCTCTTTTTTATTCTTTTTTTTTTTTTTTTAAATCTGCAGGCAAACCAATGTAACATTTGCAGCTGGAATTTGCATCTAGAATAACAATAGCTGTCATTGTGGTGCTCTGCTGCACTGAGAAGTGTATCTGAGTGAGGCTCAGAGTTCTCCTTTCATCCTCTTGCATCCTCTCCAGCTGTAAGCCTTAGGCCTCCATCCTGAGAAAATATTTGTGCTGAGTGATCTGTTCATGTAAAGTCCCACAGAGGTCCACAGAGCTTTGTGTGCAGAGATCTCCCAGTTCAGTTCTGAACAAGCCCACTGTGAAGGTTTTTCTCCTCTACCAAAGCTGGTCCGGGTTTTCCAACGAGTTTAGCAGTCACACTTGCACGTTTTAATTTTCCACAACTTCAGGTCTGGCAGCAACTATTCTTAGATGCCAGGTATAAAGCAATCAGCACCCCAAGAAATGCCCTCTGTCATTTCAGAGTTGGCAGGATGCATTCCAGAGCTGCTGCAGCAATGGCCCTATACAAGTTTAGCATTACACATTGAGCCCAGCTGGAGACCCCATCTGAGGAGCTATCTGCTGCAGTTAGTTGTGTATGTCTCTAAATATGTGAAGACACTAAAATTCAACTACTTGAAGGCTTTTCATTTGTGACTTTGTAATACCTAGTGCAGGGATCCTTTGGCAAGAGTCTGTGCAGCTGAAACTGGTGATGCAGGGGAGAAGAATGATCAGAAAGGAAATACAAAAATCAACTCAGACTGATTTCCAAGTGCAGCTCAAGTGTTTAAAAATGTGTAAATTTCACAATTAGGTAGGCCTTACCTAAACTGCAGAACTGCTTAGGTTGTACTAAAATTCACTGCAGTTTCTGATTATTAAAAGACAGAATGTTTATTTAACTTTGTATTATTTCAACACATTGCTAGACAGCATGGACAAAGCACATTTGACCCAGCTCTAAATGGAAATTAACATCTCCATTTTTTAGTTTGACCCAAAGCCTACTGAATTCAGAAGGTGATTTTTCACAAACCTGGGTTTTGAGTCAGGCCCTTTATCATAGTTTTTGAATGATCTTTTTGTGGCTCACTCAAGAAGGAGCCATTTTTCAGCAGAGGGCAAGACAAAGGAAACAGTTTCATTTACTGCAAAGTCAAGCCAAGCATTTGATGGAGGATTCGCTTTTGTTATGAATTTACACATTTACAAGATATGTCCCCCAGAGAACAAAAACAAAAGGTGTCTAAGTTGCTGCTGAGTTAGGGCCTCACTCATAAAAATAATACTGTAAAAAATTTGGTCTTTGGGTAACAATGAGAAGTTAATACAAATGGTCACTGACTTCATTATAGAACTCTTTGGCAACAACTTTTCCAGACTCATGTTAAGCCTTGAGAGAGAAACGTTTCAGCACAGAACCACTTAATCATTTATATGAATGAAAATGAGTGCAAACAGAATGCTGAGATGGCTTTAAGATCACCTCTTTTTTCTTGTATGGAATACCCACTATAATTACACTTTACTTGTCAGTCCATAAATTTTGCTTATTACAAAATGGGCATTATTGATTGCTTTTTAAAAGTACTAAAACTAAGCTAAGAGCAGTAGATCTCTCAGCAAATTCAAAACATACTATCTTCCAAACTAATCACTGGCAAAGGGACTGTGGAAAAACTATCTAAGTTTATTGTAAGCCTAATGCAAAAAATTACCATGAGTTTTAGGTTAGTAACTTGGCTTTGAGTTTAGCATGTTTTAAGCCACAATGAAAAAAAAAAATATATATAAACTTATTTGGCAAAGCCAGACACTTTTAAAGCCAACATCCTGTAATTGTTTCCTCATTCAGCCTGGCAGCTTAAACAAGAAGAAAAGAAAAAGAAGAAAGACAAGGGAGAAAAAAAAAAGAAAGGAGAGGGGAAAGGAGAAGAGAAAGGATAGGGGAAAATGGAAAACATCTTGAGAAAGAAAAAAATGGAAGGAAACAGAGAAATCAAGGTGATTGTCTTATTTGTAGCAAATCAATACGTAAACTGCATATTTGCTCCTTTTTTTCTCCTTTGAGGTAGCAAAATGAAATGATGGAAGCTCACTATTCATGTGGTATAAAGCCCAAATCCAAAATGTTCTTGGTTTGAACTAGTGCAAGGAGTGGATATTTTAACACAGTTGACCCTAGCAATGCAGAAAAGCCAGAGTGATAACAGGCAGCTTAAGAGGACTCAGCCTCTTTTGGATCAGTTGATTAAATATCTCCAAGTGAGATATTTAATCACACACTGGGAATTTCCTTATTTAGAACCAGTAAGAAATAAAAGTGATCAGAAGGAATTTAGAGCTGCCATTCTCATTTAAATAAGGCTAGGAGCTGACAGCTACAAATAGTTATAAGAAAAGGGAGGGGAAATCTGACAAAGAAGAAATTAACATTTCTTATTGGATTAAAGCTAAACATTCTCTGAGAACACTCAAACTTTTACCTCTTTTATTGCTGTTTTGTTGCCAGTCCTGAACTAATACTGAAAAAAAAGCCTAAGAGGTAGCTACTGATCTGGCTGGGAAACAATGCCCTATTCAAAGTTAGTATCTGTTCTAAGTATCAAGCAACAAAATTAACTTTCCTCTGTAGAGAGGGGTAAAAGAGAGCATTTATGTCAATGTCAAGCCAGGAAAGCAATTTTGTATTAACCTATGAAGTTAAGAAAATAGAATACACCAAAGTATTTTTAAAGTGTATGTAATTTAAAAACCTTCCAAATATCTTAACAGTGCACTTGGCTACAATTGCATTTTGCAGGCAGCAGTAGATTTTTTGCATTTTCAAATGCAGGGATGGGGCTGTACTCCATCAAGAAATTATCACATCAAACTGAATGCCACTATGAAAGTAGCAAATGAGATTTGTCAGTCTTCAGAAAATGGTCAAATAATCAGGTTGTGACTCACCAGGTCCAGTGAGGCATCTGTGCCCAGAGCAGTTGCATTTATGAAGCCATTGACACACAGTCCCAGTGTCAGTTGAGTGACAGCTGGAAAAGCCTTTGGTAACCAAGTTTTAGAGACACCAGAGCAAATTCTATGCAATTATCCATGAAAATTCTATGAAATTATCCAATTATCTTTACTACAAGAGCAAAACATATGCAAAGTGCCTTTGCGGCACCAGTCAGAAGAAGAAAAGAAAACAAATTAAAACAGGAAGTCCTGAGCTCACACTATTGGCCTTTTCACCATCCTGGTGATATAAAAGACTAAGGTACTCTCTGAGGCAACAGATAGCTCTGTAACAAAGGTAAATGATCTGCCAATATACCAGACTCAGAGATAAACTTTCCATATTTTCCATGCTAGCAATCTAAGAACAGAAAATGACTAACATGTAGCCTAGTAAGAAGGTTAATTTTCTCATGATACACCAGGAATAATGCATCTGGACCAAGAATAAAGACTGCCCCACAAATAAACAGCAGGAATATGTTGGGACACAGGTCCCAGAGGTAGGTGTCTGTGGGTTGTGTGCCTGAATTTCCTTTCCCTGGCAACTAAGGCATGGTGGACAGAAATTCATGTGCCCAGAAAGCTCTGTAGATCTGTCCTTCCCTTTGCCTCTCACTCAGCACTCAGGGGAACAGGGCTGGTAGAACAGATGAAATCAGCCCTGATAGCCACTGTTTTACCCCAAGTGAAAACCCTTCAGCTATAGAGTGGCAGCCTTATGAAAATGGAACTCGTTTTTTGTGCACTCTGGAGTACCAAACCAGAGCAAAGACAGATTGTTGATACATCTGCTTCGTTAAGAAAGATGGAAGATTCAACTAATTCTGTCCAATTTTTTATTAATATTGTTACCTTCCCTTAAATATTTGAGGATACCAGCATAGAAGTTTTGGAGATCTGTAGATGTTTTGAAGATATTCAGCACCATCTTAAATACTGTTTCCCATTTTCCAGCCATCTGGTGCCATTCACAGGTATACTAAAAGCCCTTGAAACAAGACCTGCAGCTTTAATTCTTTCACTGTTCACTCTGAAGATTATCTAGTTTTCCCAGTCTAGACATATTCAGCCCTTCCAATTTTAGTTCAACCTTTGTTAAATTAATTTCCATTTCCATATTATTATTCCCTAGTTATTTTGCTTTTTTTCTCTCTGTATTAAGCAGCTTCCTTCTTGTTGTGATTATTCCTGATTTGATGTACAACTTCATTGTTTCTGGCTTGGTTAAAATAGAGTATATTCACTCAGTGAAATAGCTATGTGAAGTCAACACATTAATCCTGTGATTTGCATAGTATCTTATGCCATTGCCAAATTAAATAATAAACAAAGATCCTCTGTTCTTTACCTGTGTTGAAAACTGAAAACCTTTTGTATGTCATCCACAGCCTCCTTTCACAAAAGTTTTCCAGCACACACTTACAAGGTATGATATGCTAGCTTGTGTTCCAACAGAGAGGATTAGTAGAACCAGTGATGATATATTTCATTACAGAGATGATAACCTCAGAGGACTCATCTGTAAAAAAGTTTATCTTGTAAGTAAATCCCACAAAGAGTACCAAGGAAAGAAATACCAGGTCACACTAAATTGTTTGGTAACTGACTGAAAAAAAAAAATACAAGTACTTGATGGTAAAACGGCCTCAAATCTAGGAAAATAACTCCTTTCACAAAAGAAAATATCTACTTCCTTTATTTTGATGATCTTCTTTAAAAAGAAGCCTGTTCTTAACTGAGAATAGAGTTGTGTACCTGACAATCTAAGCATTGGCCTCTAGACAAAAAAAACCCAAAAAAACAGAAAATGCAGAAATTGTTAAATCTGTTGCTTTATATCATCAAGATTTGAGGTCAGAAGTCAAAGATGGTCACACTGTTCTTTAAAAAGGTAGAGTATGGACAAGGAAAAAACAACAGCAAACAAGAGTGTGATCAAGATGTCTAAAAAGGTTTGTAGGATTTTCCATGGAACAGGATTGAATGCCAAGACTTACAGTATTTTGTAAAACAATCTATGTTAACCTTCAAGCTGAACTAAAAATCTAGTAAATAAACTGATGAGGAAGGGATTTGGCTTGGCTGTAACTCTACTGCCCTATTAATAAAACAGAAATAACAATATCTCACAGAGAAAAAGAAAAATCTTCCTTGGGTGGATATTTTGATAGTTTGCTGCTACACTTCAAAGTTGTTGGGATAAATTGCTGGGAGATGGTGTCCTGTTCAAAAGGAATCAGTGCTCTACCATGACAAAATGTCTAAACTCTCTGGTAAGATACTGGTTTTGCTGTTTCAAGTGGTGCTAAGCTTAATTCCCATAAACTGGACTGGAATAAATAACATGATCTGGTCTGATTCATGACTCCAGAATAGGCTCTGCTTGGAAGAGAGTACAGGAATAACAGGGCTCAGTTCTCAGGCTGGTGAAAGGCTGTTCTGGTTGACAGCTTATGTTAACAGCTTCTGTGCTGGGAGTCTGGCAAAAGGCTTCAGGGAAACTGTCTGTTTGCTTTCATTCATATTTTATATATGTTACATATACACACAGAGAGCACAGCATGTATTAGCCTGCAATTTTCTGTCACAATCGTGGTCATCACACTATGTATGTGAGTAGCCATGGCTAAAAAGGGGTATTTCAGATCTGATTTAATAGTCTTCATTCTCATGTCCTGGCAAGGACATCTGAGGAGCATTACCTTACAATGTTAAGCAGTGCTCCCTCTCATACAGCAGATACCACTTCCAGTGCAAATACATGTGCTTACAAGTTTAATGTTAGCTGTCAGTAGGTACTCAAGCATGAAAATTTAACATTTGCTTTCTATCAGGATTCACGTGACCAGGGCTCCGTGGCTTGAGTGTTAGAGAAAAGCAAGCACAGAAGGTCCTTGACACCAGAGTAATAAAGCTTTTACATTTAAAATAAAGCTTCGCAGATGTTTTGGCATCTCCCCAATACAATTTAAAGAAAATAACAACAAAACCAAGCAAATAGGCAGGTAGTTAACCAATTAGGAATGATTTTCAGTTGCACATCAATTCAAGGCATACTCATCTGGTAGCTGAATGAAAGCCAGGGATAGCTGATGTTGCACACTGTGATACTGTGGACATTGTTCAGTAGCAGACCCACTAGAAAATGCAGAAGGATCCAAGGCTGGTTCTATACTTCTTTACAACAGCAGAGTTTTAGGAGTATGAGAAAAAGTGATGTGAAATCCCACAAGGATTCAGAAGTTCACAAATATACCCAATATCAGATCCAATCTAACATCTGAGCCACAGAAACCCAAAATCTCCATGTTAAACCAGCTCTCTTTAACAACAGATCAGAAATTGTTCATATTGAAAACTACCAAAAGAAGTGTTCCCTTCACAGAGGGAAGTTTTCCAAGTTCTAACATGTTAAAAATACAGTTAAAGATTCAATGCCAGTCAAGGTTAGGCTGGCAGCCGAATGTAAAATGAAGGACCGTGAGCTGGCTACAAGTCCTCAAGTAAAAGTCTGAGAAGTTACAGTGAACAGTTGTTTAAACATTAGCTCAGTAGTAGTGAAGAAAAAAAGAAATGAAAGGTTAGGAATGTTGGAGCTGAAAAGGTAATGGTCAATACCTCAAAGACAAATGGCAGCTGCCAGGGTGCAAGGGACACTCCTCAGGGGTTACTGCCTGGGCTGTGGTGTTTAGCATCCCCATCAGTCACTGACACACACAGAGCTCTCCTCAGCCTCACAGGTGACACCACACTGTGGGGAGCAGCTGGGAGGCAGGGGACATTGTCCCTGCTGTTTAGGGATGCATCAAAAACCTCAAGGAATGGCCCAACTTGAGTCCCTTGAAGTTGAAAGACCCCATGCAAAAACACAGCCAGGGAAAGGTCTGACTTAGAAATCAGCTTTGCAGAAATGGATTTGGGATCAATCTACATGAGTTCAACCCCCTACTGGTCTGCATTAGTGAGGATGTGCCCAGCAGGGAAAGGGAAGGCATTCAGCACTTGAGAGGTGACACCTGTGTCCTGCTGCTAAGCACTGGAATAGTCACCCAGAGTGTCTGTGGAATCATTATCCCAGGAAACTTTGACAAGTCAGATGGAGAAATTCCTGAAGAGTCTGATCTAACTTTGAAGTCAATCCAGCCTTGAGCAGGAGTTTGGTTTGGATGGCTCCAGGTGTCCCTTCCAGTTGAAGTTTTTCTGTGATTACATGAAAAGACAATGTTTCAAACGTTATTACTCCACCATTATTAATTCATTTACTTATTCCTCATTACAATGAGCCATTTGCCTCCCAGTCTCAAAAGGGGATATTTATTTTAGAACTAAAAATATTTCCTTCCATATGTAAAGTATCTAATATTAGATATTAGAACTCTTGAGCTTGAAAGACAGAATGCCTACAAGATAGTATGAGGTTCATCACCATCACCATGAGGTTCATCTGCATGAAAAAAGCAGATAGCAATAATTTGTTCACTATTTCCTAGTACGAGAAAGTACCAAAAAAAAAAAGCTAGAAAAACTAGGTTAGCACAGTTGAGTGAAGGCTAGATAGATAGACCCTTGGCATTAACTAGTGCTGTCTTTCTTATGAGAATGCCATACAAGGTCCCTAACCTTGTCCTGGCCATCCAAACACAGCTTTGTAACCTTTGAGTTTTAGCCATCACTAAAAAGAATTAACTTTGTGGGAGATTCCAGTAGTGCACACACATGCACGGCAGCTGGATATCTGACAAAGAATCTGAGACACAAGCAGCATTTTCATTCCATGCTGTATGATATCAGACTGTATACTTTATTTACATAAATGTTTTAATATAGCAGAAATACATAGGAAATGTCAAACACCAGAAGGTGCAGCCACAAGAATAAGCTTGATAGAGATATGCTGATTTATATGTAACAGAGATATCTATCTGAGCCACAATTTAGATCAATAAACCCACCACTGACTTATAGACTGCCACAGCAGGAAAAATCATGATAGAGGGTGTACCCTACAAACCTTTCAGATAGACAGATGATTAAAGACATGAAGCAAATCAAAATAATCACACTGAGTACTGGATGTAGGCAAGAACAAAGCTCATGTCAGCTGTGTTGATCTACAACTATTGCTGCTTTTATTTTACACCATAATGTAAAATCGATCGGGTGAGGTTGTTTGTTATAGATAAATAGAGATAATTATCACCTATTAAAGATACACTAATTAACTCAGCTTTATCTGTTCCAAAACTCTATTAATAATCAATTCCAAAGATTTGGGCCAGGTTGGATGGAGCTTTGAGCAGCCTGGTCTAGTGGAAGGTGTCCCTGTCCATGGCAAGGGGTTGGAAGGAGATGCCATGCAAGATCTCTTTCAACCCAAACAATTCTATGATTCTGACTGTGAATGAAGAAGGAACAGGGGGAAAAACACCTACAAAGAACAAAAGAGCATACCTAAAATGAGCCATTTTCAATTTAAGCATCTTACTAGTCACCCTTAACCATCCCGGCAATTCAGACAATGAGGATTTAGAGTCCCGCCCATTAAAAAAAAATGTTTAAGTGAAAGGTGCAAAATCGTGCCACAGCTCTTTTATGTATGAATCAGGGATGCAATGCTTGTGCTTTGAAGGAAAAAAAGAGTATTAAAAACTTGTCCAGATGTCCACTGTTCTGCTTTAAACGAGCAAAAGTTGCTACTGAGAGTAAATCATAAGTCTGGAAGCACCTTTTCTTTATCTGTTAAAGGACTGACAACAGAGGCAGAGCCGGGAGTTAAAAGGGGAATAATTTCTTTGCTGTTGTTATATGGTAGCTATGGTTATGCCAGCACTTACTTTTCAAGCACCTGTGTGCCAGAGAATTACAACAGAGACATAAATATTTCCTCCAACCTGAGACTAAGCTCTGTCTTTGGGTCTTATCTCTTTCAGCATTTCTGAAACTTGTACCAAACTGGACAGTTATGCATGTCTGAAAAGAAGCTTTTTGCACTGAAAAGTTTTTAAAGACATTTATCTTGGAAAAAAAAAAAAAATACAGTTCTGGCATGAAATAAGGCCCTTGGCAAAATACAGGCCCATAGTCTGCTCTACTATCTGTTAGCATTACCAAAGAGAAGCCAGCAGTCTACTTAAGCTACTGAGATTTCTAAAATCACAGTAGCATTTTCTTTCCAAATCTTCCAAGGGGATTTCACAACCCAGGATAGACATAGAAATTTATTACTCACGAAAAGAGACTTCTTTCTTTCTTTCTTTCTTTCTTTCTTTCTTTCTTTCTTTCTTTCTTTCTTTCTTTCTTTCNAACAAAGAATGCCCAGTAGATATGGCAAGAAGAAAAGACTGCATTAAAAACTTTCTGGCTGAGTTCACAGCATGGAGCCAGCAGGGAGATACCAGAGTATGTGGGGGAAGTCACATCTTGTGCTGACAGAGGGATGTTGTCATCATGGTGCAGTCAAGACCAGGGCTGTGCAAGGCACCTTTCAGACTAGTTTATCCCAAGAGCTATTTAACAGGGAAGACTTTTTTTTTTTTTTTTTTTTTTTTTTTTTTTTTTTTGTCTTTTAAGCTGCCTGTTCAGAGATGTGCATGAACTCTCATTTCCTCTCTATCAAACCTGTATGTTGTCTCAGATTTTAGTAAATCAACAGAGATTTGACTTAATGTGAATAACAGCATAACTTCTGAGCCAGATATTAATTGAATAAGTTGTAATGAGCTGTAAATATCCCTGAAAAAAAAGTACATATGAGAAACAAATGACAAGAATTTAACTTTATATTTACTGCATGTTGTCTGGGTTTGGCTTCCACTCTAGTCTGATAAAACTCCAGGCTCTTCAAGAGAGCTGCAATGAATGGCCTTGTGTAGTCAATTCTGCTTCTGCAATGACCTTTTACCCTCCAGGTTATCACGCAGGAGAAATAAACCTCAATGAAATAAAACACTATGCAAAATCTTCTCCCTTCTTCTTGAACTTTCTAAGAGGTGCTAGAGAAGACCCTGTTGCAGCTTTATCAAAATTACAGTGAGAGGAATGGCTAAAGTAAACAGGAATCTTTGCTTTTGTTGTCACTTTTTTTGTCTGTTCCTTTTTGCATGGGAGGACAGTACAGAAGCTTGTGTGACTTCTACTGGTCACAGGTGGGCTTGCTGTTTTTCCTAGCCTATAGATGCTACTTCTTTTCACCTTCATCTGATCTTATTGTGACTCTGAGCAGTTCATGGTATGACCAGCCAGCCCTGCAATTTCTGACAATCATTAAAAAAATTTAAAAGTGGACAAACTTTTAAAGTGGCATGTTTGTTGTGATCTCAGCATTAATGGGCTCTGAGTTTCATTCATAATAAGTAGGAATAGGAACAAAGAGCAACCAGCCATGCAATGCTACAGAGACTAGAGGAATTCTGAGATAGAAGCCAAATTGATGCCAAATATCCTTTGTCCAAAAAGGAAGTGGTGGTCCCTGGATGGATCAGGGCCAAGCCATCCTCAGAATGTAGATGTCACAGAGTTGGAATGCAGCTGTCTAGCTCAGCAGAGAACAGCTTCAAACTGGAAAAAAAAGAAGGAACACTGTGCAAGCAGTGACTGCAAGGCAGTTTAGAGGAGCAAATGTAGCCAGCTGTAAATCTGGCTGGAATAGAGGGATGAAATGCCTCTGTGTCTGCAAAGAATGCTACAGGATCCACAGGGACAGAGCTCCATTAGGGGCCATGTCTCACATGAGTTTGTCACCATATAGAAGTGCAGTGAGGAAATGCACACATCATTACTTGCAGCCACAAAATTCAGTGATTTAGATGAGAAAATATTTACCTGGAAAACTAATAGCAACACACAAAAGTGTAGGTGTGTTTTCTTACACTAAACAAATAATTTTTACTGAAAATTTGGTTCATTATCGTATCAGTGGTCAGGGTTAAAGTCTTACCTCTTTCCCAAGTCACCTTTCCCAATGCTTTCTTTGAGTTTCAAAGTTGATGAGAGGTTGGAAACGACAGAACCACATTTTTTCTGTTTTTATAAGAATATGAAACAGCTTTACAATAAAGATTACTTTTTATCTGTCTGCTACACTGCAGAAGAGGTAATGAGGACTGTCAAAAAAAAATCTGATTTCTCCCCATTCTCAATAAGGGTTTGTTACACATCCTTTTCTAGCATGAAATAATTCTGTGAAAAATAAAGCAGGCATGAATCTTATTTGGGTTACAGAAAGGTCTGAATCATTTATAACTGAATTAATTTCTAGAAAGGCTTATGAGCAGCCAATTAGTAATATTTGTATTTGGATCTGCCAGTTGGCCCAGAACTGAAAATGAGTATTAGTTTTGACATAAAGACTGTAGTGTTCACAGATAAAAAACCATTCAATCAAAATCAAGAATATCCTTGAGAATTACTGCCTTGAATGGAACACGCCTGATAATTGGCCAGATAAATCTATGAGCCCAAACTGCCTAAGACATTTCCCAACTACTGATTCAAAAACTGATTCTGCATTCCTCATACAACATCCTGAAGTCCTGATTCTTTTTTGCCTCCTTCTATAGAGTCCTAAAAAAGGGGGAGGAAAAAATGTTGCCACACATGAAACCTACATAGGTGCCAGCAAGCTGTTAATTTGTGTCCATTACATTTCCACAGGACTTTAGAGGACTTGAATTTCCCCACTTGGCGTTCCACTTTTCCATAAGCAGTAAACAAATTTCAAACTATTTTGGATTATTTGAGAACTGTGAGTAAATTCTGCAAATGACCAAGTAACAAAAGCAATGCCTGTGATGTCCCTCATAAGCATCCTGTCAAAGACTAGCAAGGTTACAAGATGGAAACATGGGCTGGGATGTGCCTAGAACATGTGGCTTCCAGGGGAACAACCTCACTGTTATTTTTTTTTCCCTCCACATCCTCTTCTCAAGCAGAGAACGTGGGACCTGAGGAAATTCTGCCATTTCTGGAAAAGGAAGGTCATTCTGAGCTGCTTCTGTGACTGAGCAAAGACTGATCCCTGGGAACCCCATGTTTGCTTTGACTTGTCATGCTCCCACCATCCTGGTCTGACAAGACTCTGCCCAAAATTAAATTGGAGAAGAGAAACAAAATCAAAGGGAAATTATAAGCATTGACAAAAGAGTTCTGTACTCTTTTTCTGAGTCAGAAAATAAGACTCTTTTTCTGAGTCAGAAATGTGCATGTCAGGCAAACACCTCTTACAAGTTATTCTTATAGCTCCTGGTCAGAATCAGAATTTTGTGAGTTACGGCAATTTCTAAATTTCTCACTTAATAAAAAAGTAATTGCATAATATGCCAAGACACAGTTCTGGGCTGTCCTCAGGCACTCACACCCCTGGACTGTGTGCTTTTACTCTTTCTTGAATGATTTTTAACAGTTAGCTGTATTTTTAATGTTTTCTATGTTCCTTACTACAGACTCTGCTCTCTTTTAGGTTACAAACTTCGGGAGAAGTTGCATAGCCAAAAGATTTTTTCAGAATTTCAAAGTTACATATTTTGCTGATGAAGAATGCATTCACACTTTGCTGAAGTAAACCACATTAAAATTCTATATCATTAGAGTATAACCTATAATGTATTTGTACCAGGGAGAAATTCTGGAAAATGAATACAGTAGAACATTGTGTAATGCTTAGAAGAGTATTTGAAAGCTTTTAAGCTAAGAATCATTTAAAACAGATTTTAATTAAGGATTTTCCTTTTTTTATTACATATTAAGGTCTCTAAGAGCATAACTTCCATAAATAGTCAAGAATAAACTACATTCAGACCTACATATAAGCACATTTCTTGGCACAGACAAATGAAAACTGTGATTGCTGACATCTCTTTGAAGGAAGATTTTCTTTTTTTTTTTTCATCCCAGCCCTTGTTTTATTTATATGGCACTGCACACTTTTTTATTTTTAATTATCCTAAGGAAAAGAAGGGGTGGAGGGAAACAGATCTTTGTTTTCCAACTGAGACAGTGAAATGCATTCCAAAGCTGCTTTTGTTTTTAATTTACAGAAGCCCTCATGTCTAATCTACTAAGCCAACAAATAATCTGTTTGCCAGGTTTTACATGAGAGTCGTGAAAAGTGCATACAGTTACTGACTTTATTCTTTTTTAGGATACAGATTCATTCTCTGCCATAAACTTGAAAAGATCCTTTTGGAGAACTTTCCACAATGAATTTATTTTTAACTATACATTTTGTTTCCCAGGAGGTATTTCATTTTTACCAACTTACTTGAGTATCTTTAGCTTTATTTCTTAATAACAACAAAATTAGTTTGTTGCCTTATCTGAAAGATAAAATAGCAAACCCTGTGCCCTTGTTCATGAAAGCAGCTGTTTAAAAGCAAAAAAACAGAGTATTGAGAAATATGTTCCCCTCTGAAAATAAAAAAGGTACAGAGCAGATGACCACTCCCACATATTTCCATCCATAGAAAAAGAGTACTTTTACATCCTTTAGTTCTTTCAGAATAACCCTATATCCTACATGTCCTAATATTGAAGGGGCATTTCAGTATTTAAAAAGTTAATGTGTATCCTGAGAGCCACCTAAACACTGCAGGACAACAACACAAAACTGTAGTGTCCCTACACCTCTGTGAATGTCTTCTGGGAAATCCATGGATGCTGGCAAGACAGAAACAGTGTTTTGCAGTGAGGTTTTTGGATGGTGTGAACTCCAGTGAGGAAATTTATTTTCAAGTGGAGCAGTGCACCACCACATTTGAATTTCCTCCCTCTTCTCCACTAGGATACATCTCCTGCACTAGACAACTCTAAATCTGACACAATTGCATGAACAAACTTGAAGGGTGCAAAGAACATTACTGAATTCACTGCCAGCTCCCCCAAAACTGAGTTTTGCTGGGATTTTCACAGGCAAGGCCAGGGTTCAAAATGTGTTTTTTTCCTCCAGAGATCCTCCCTCTTCTTCTCTCAGAAAATGGCTATATGGCTTTAGATGGGCTGAAGTAAAGAAAATTAACAAAAAAGGGCAAAGAATCTTCAAGTAGAAATAAAGATTTATTTCTTTATTTCTTATAATAAAGAAATAAATCTTAACCAAATTTATTGAGAGAGACCTGAGACCTTTTTAATACACTACATGTATTAATAAAAATTTGAAAAAAAAATGCAGAAGAATTACTAACCATTTAATTGTAATATCTTACACCTGTGTTGCTTGTAAATATATGTAAGAAGGATGTTCAGAGACCCAGCCCTTGGGAAGCAGTCCATAACTTACAACATTTAGAAAAAAAGTTATCCATGCCTACCAGCTGTAGGTAAAAGGCTTTGGCCTCAGCTCTTACTGCAGAATTGTTGGTGTAGACAAATACAGCATTCTTAAGGTCAAAATAAATGAAATTTTAGATATTTCTTTAAATTTCATCAAAGATATACTAATAAACAGAGTTTCACAAATAGTGTTGATTTTAGATGCATTGCAGATTATCCATATATTTGTATGGCCATGAATTCTCATTTCATTCAAGGGTTTTTTTTAATCCAATACCTTTCATCTACTTCATTTATGTTGAGCTCTCTATTTCTATACAAGTCAGCCTGCTCTTGGGCTAGTCAGAATATAAGGAGATTATCTGTGCTATTGTATTCCAGAATTTAGATTTTCATGATTTTACTTAATCATCATCACAGAAATGCATTTTCAAATTTTGTTAACCAATATCCTGAGAATAAAAGATCCTAAAATTCAGAATATTTTTTTTCTTAATTTATGCTCAAATTCACTTTTACTTGCCGAACCATCAGAGCCTCTTCATAAAGGAACTCCTTTCTAAAACCTCCACCTCTCAAGCACCTTCCTCATCTCTCTTGGCTGAAATAAGGAGATACAAATTCCTCCTCAGGCCCACTTTTTTAATATGAAGGAAAACCACCCTCCCAAGTAATTTGCACCTAGGACAGCATGGAGTCAGGACGTGGGCTTGGGCACCCACCTCCTTTACTCTGTGTAGTTTGTCTCCAAAACAGAGCAACCTCAAACAATGCTCTTGGCTCTGGCATAACAAGAAATGGGAAAAAATTATCTCAGTGAAGAAGAACTTTGGTGCAGGGAGAGTCAAGCCATAAGTTTAACATGATCAAGTCAAATGCATGGCACTGCCCCCATTCCTAATAAGCACTATTACTGAGAGAACTTGTATTATCCCACAGTTCCCCATAATGTAGATCATTACACCTTTCTGCCAATGTAGTGTAGTAAAATTACATGGAATAATTACAAAAATTTGGTTTGCAGAAAGAAAATTAGTTTACAATCACCTGTTGCCATTGATGATGCATTTGACTGTGTTTAGCAGCTGCTGGGCAACATTTATAGCCAAAGAAGTTAGAAAAGTAAAGCAGCCTCTCCCCTCCCTCATGCAGCTCCTGGTCAGGCTGCTGTGCCATTCATTTAATTTTTTTTTTAATCTCCTTCCTTTACATACCCCTTGAGGCACATGTTCTCAAAAGTGAGAACCACTCAAATATAGTTTATGTTACCCCACAGAACACTATAAAGAGGCAAGAAAATTGTCAAGCAAGGTGACAAGATTCACACCAAAAATCATTTTGTAAACTCCCAGAGATGTTGTCACAACAAACCCAGGGGAAAAATTTTACCTCCTCGGCAGCCAATAATGGGGAAGGTGACAGGAGAGCAGAAAGAGAAAATGAAGACTCCCACATGCACTTGGGATGCTTTTCAGATCCTCAGCTTTGTCTATACTTAGGCTGCTAGATGATTTTTGATCACCAGTCTCTATTGCCAGTGCAACTGTTCACTTCAATTCTGCCTGCTCCTTGATGGGCTGGGTGCATTTTCACAGATGCTATCATCACACTTTAACTGCAATAATCATGTTGGAGTTGTGCTCTTACTACACTACACTACAGGCCAGCTCTTCTACACTGAGATGCCCAATGTTGATGAACATGGCACAGCTGCCTGAAATCAAGCCTAGAGACTCCTTTCTTAAAATGTTTCTTAAATGTTTCTTTGTAGGGAGTGATTATTCCCAAAATCTGATGAGAGGAAGCATGATGGAAAAAGTAAGCACCCAAAAAAGTGGCAAATTAGGGTATGACAGACAACTGCAAACTACAGTTAGCCCAGCTCAGCAATTTGGCCACTTACAAGCTGACTTGCATTAATGGATCACAGCACACTTCTGATTCACTGCTACTGTAAAGAAAAATAGATTATTTTAACCAAGTTGCCAGTTTGAATTAAAATATTCTAATATGGAATACCTGTTACCTTGGAATTACAGTTAGAAGCACACACACAAGCAATTAGCAGTAATTCCTTGAGCTGTGAAAGTTCACACCTCTTCCCCTTCTCTAAATTTCTACAGCATTTGTTGAAACCAGTGCTGAACCATAATTTCCACTATCCTAAAAACACTGACAGCTCTCCTATGCACTATACACAAATAAACAGTAATGTGATATCAAATTTCCAGCTCTAAGTTGGCATCCACAGCAGTCCCTGGGACCAGATCAACACCAGTTCCTGCTTGATGAGACCAAGGAGCACAATTCTGTGTTGGTGCTCAGGCCCAGTCTCCCCAGCTGTCCAGACCTATTGATCCCCAGGGACCAACCAGAGCTTCCACCCTCCTTGTGCACCAAATTCCCTTTGCAAAGAAAATCCAGGTGCATGAGGGGACTGAGCCTTCTAGAACACAAATATGGCCAGCAGTATCTTGAAAAAAACTAGGCAGTGTATTCAAGGTTTTGAGGTTTTTAACAAATATGAGTGACTGCCAGCTCAGGATGAAAATTAACACACAGAACCATAGAATGGCTTAGGCTGGAAAGGATCTTGAAGACCCTATGGGTCCAATGCCCCTGTCATGGGGGGGGACACTTTCCACTAGACCAGGCTGCTCAGAGCCCCATACAGCCTGGCCTTGAACACTTCCAGGGATGAGCAATCCACAACTTCTCTGGGCAAACTCTTCCAGTCTCTCACCACCCTCACAGCAAAGAATTTATTCCTAATACCTAATCTAAATCTACTCTCTTTAAGTTTGAAGCCATTTACCCCTTGTCCTGTCACTACATGCCCTTGTAGAAAGTCCCTCTCCATCTTTCCTCTAAGCTTCCTTAAGGTACAGGAAGACCATATTTATCTTTTTTTTTTTTTTTTAACCTTTTGTCAACTCTTCACTCAGGATAATTTTCCTTATATCAGGTCAGATTTTTACCAATTGATCAGACTTTTACCATTCTTTGAAGTACAGATGTTATTGTCCAGGGATTTCTTTAGAAACATATTCTTGACATACTTGTATAAGAAGTTTCTTCATAGCAATTCAAAAAATTAAAGCAGCTTAAAATGATGTTTCAGCTACAGAATTTATAGCCTGAGGACAGTGGCAGGATAAACTCTTTCATTCTGCTCTCACTTGCTGTTTATCCTTCCATGTTTTCATATGCTGGTTTCTCCCCTGAAAGCTATAATGCAAAGGACTCTTCTGAGAAGCTCATGATTCTGCACAAATTGTCAAAAGTTCACCATCACCAGCAAAAGGTTACTGAGGATCCTACTCAATGTGAAAACTCATCCTGATTGAGTCAAAGAGCTGTCTTGAACTGAAACCACCAAGCTCTGAATAGGAGCAAATGGTTATGAATTGTCACACTGGGTAGCATGAAAGGGCCTAGAAAGCAAGCAAGTAGAGGCAAATACTTTACAACACACCAGAAGGCAAACTGTGTAAGCTAAACAATATACACTGAAGAATTAGTCAGGTTCACACAAATATTTTCCTCATTTTAAAATCAGAATGGCTTCTGCCTTTTTAAATGTGTGAAAGTTTTAGGGGCATGATGCTCTGTGATGCACTTAATGGGAAGCCAAGTCTTTTTTTAGCTCAGATAAGAGTGGCACTGCTGTGCAACCACTTTGTGGCCCATGTGAAAGCATTAAGCAAGGCACAGAGAAATGAGTCTTCCCAGTTTTTTGCACACCATTCTCATCAACAAAAGCATCTGGAGCTAGTCTGGTACTAAAATATGCTAATAGGGAGATCACACCGCCTACGTAGCACTAACTAAGTAGTTCTGCATCACATTTGTTTCAGAGCTGACAAAAAGAAGTCCCAGAAAAAGAAAAAAAAGGACAACCCTTTAAAAAAAAAAAAAAAGAAAAAAAGAAAGAAACCAACAGAGTCACCCAAAAAACTAAAAACCAAACCCCCCAAAAACGACCCCCACACTTAAATTCCTCTTCCCTCACCCTTAGTTATCAGCCACCGCCTTGTCGGTGGTGCCATTACAGCTGCTTAGTAGAGTAGATCTCTGAAGAGATCTTGCTTAAAACAGCTGGATTGAGATGGAAGTAAGACATTTGATTGATTGTTTGTTTGTTTGTTTCACTGAGGACCAACCCAATTTGTATCATGGTCCCACAAAGGTGCATTGACACAGCTTCACTCAGGGCAAATCCTCCCTGACCAGTCTGGCAGCTACCTGTGATGGGGTGATGACAACAGATGACAAGGGAAGGCAGACTGACATCACTTATCTAGACTTCTGAAAGGCCTTTGACACACCCACACACAACATCCTTGTTTCTAAAATGGAGAGACATGGATTTTGAAGATAGAACACATATTGGATGAGGAATTGGCTGGATGGATGCAGACAGGGAGTTGAGGTCAATGGCTCTGTGTTTAGGTAGAGGCCAGTGACAAGTGATGTCCCCCAAGGCTTTGTCTTGGGACTGGTGCTCTTAAATATCTTTTTCAATGAAGAACTGGAGCACCTTCTGTAGGGGGACAGGCTGAGAGACCTGTTCAGCCTGGATAAGAGGAAGGCTCCAGGATGACCTTGCAGTAGGCTTCCAGCACCTAAAGGGAGGCTACAAAAAAATCCAGAACAGAGGGACTTTTGAGAGGGGTGTGTAGTCACAGGACAAAGGGGAATGGCTTTAAGCTGAAAGAGGAAAGGTTTGGCTCAGATATTAGAAAGAAACTATTTTCCATGAGGTTAGGGAGGCATTGTAACAATTTGCCCAGAGAAGCTGTGCATGCCCCATCCCTGGCAGTGTTCAAGGCCAGGCTGGGTGGGACTCTGAGAAACCTGGTCTAGTGAAAGGTGCCTCTGCCCATGGCACAGGGTTGGAACTGTATGATCTTTAAGGTCCTTTCCAGCACATATACAAGGAATTGTAGCACATTTTCTAGAGATAAATAAAAGGCAGTTTATTCTTTTTCAGGACAGCCAATATGAAGTAGCCTGATATAAGAAAGCTACCCAGGCTAGTTTTCCAGGACTCCAAGCAGAAACTTTGACTGTTAAAGTCAAAGAACCTGAATGTTAATGAAAGCAGAAAATACTGCCTTGCATCTTGTAGTGAATTCCTGCTTTGCTTGGTCTTGGAATGAAGATTACAGACCATGTGGTCAGAACTGAAAGGTATAAAATTGAGCACCCTCATAATCAAGTACTTAGTATTTAGTGGCCATGAACACTAACTCCAGGATCTGTTTCCAAGTGCACCTTAGTGATGACACCCTGAAGTTCTTGCAGGGGGCAGATTTCTGTACATGAGTATGGAGTAAGGATGTGTGGAGTGTATTTTCCAGCCCCTCACATATTCATACACCACATGTTTGAGAAATAGAACTTGAATAGTAACCAAAGGCTCAGTATATTCAGTGGAGAATAAAGGCTGCATGTTCAAATAGGCACTAACGTGAATGGGTTGGTCAAATTTTCCCTACAGTTGTTTTATTCTGGGAACCTCACAATGGAGAAAAGAATTCTTTTGATATTCACATTTCAAAGAGCACACTTTTGTGAATATTTTCAAAAGAAGATGATAGCAGTACTGATTTCTATAGACTATGTATAAACCAACACATGCATATGCACAAACATACATGCACAGCATATACATATGTATATGTAGAACTATCTGTAACAGAAAAGGAGATCCTTTCATTTTGCTTTTTGTGCTGCTCACTCCAGGAATCTACCCTTGATCTTGGCAGAACTGATAGTTTATAATGAATACTTCTCCAGCTTTCATGGCTGGCATCAAGGAAACACCTGGGAGTAAGATTTGTTCGCAGTGGTTTTGTACATTTCCTTTTTAAACATAGTTACTGTTCTGTTTGCCTCTAATAAACATTTTTATTGTGTTTAAATATTTTATTGGTTTGGGAAAAACCAAAACAAATGAAAACAAACAAGTAAACAAGAGGGACTGCTGTGCTTCTGCAAGTGGAAAGAGGTACTGAAAGGGTAAAGAAGGCCAAAGTCAGGAGATGTGCCATTGACTGTACTGCAGATTAGCTTCACCTGACATTTATCAGGGCCTCATTTTCCCTTTAACTGCCTAAATAGAAAGAGAGGTATAGGAAAATGGTGATCATTCTCAGGAAAGCTCTGACTTCTGTTTAAAGTGCTTGCATTGTCCTCAGAAGCATGGCATTTACTTTATATTGCATTCATCTCAACAACAACACTGTGAGATCCAGAATGTAATATTCTCACCTAACAGAAAGGAATTGATGCATTAACAGGCCAAATCATTTACAGAGGGTGACACCAGAAATTTCTGGCAAAGCTCTAAGAATCTGACATAGAAGATTTGAAGTACAGTCTATTTTCTTTTTTCATCAGTTTAATACAACTGATATTAATCCCAGAAATAATATTTTAGGCAGGATAAAATGCCAGATGTACAGAAGAATAAACAGAATATGTGAAGCAGAGATTTAGAGACACAATACCCCATTCATTCTACTTTAAGGAACCAAGTCAGCACAGTCAGATAACATTCACATTCTACATTGATGTGGTCAGACTTCCTTTGTCATTATGAAATTCCTTACTCCTTCCTTTCTGGGCCATTTTCTGCTTGAGGTTTGAAACATCCTTGACTCTAGGTTGTAGACCTAAAACTGCCTATTCTGAGATTTGAATTATTTCCAGTAACAACTTCTGTTCTAAGCAAGTTACAGAGATTAGAAATAGAGCTAGCTGAAAAGGTGTGGTGTGTTTTAGGGGATCTCTTTTCAAAGGTCTTGACTAGCCCTGCTCTAAACCAGGACACTCTGTAAACTGAATAGGAAAAAAAAAAACAAAATTGAAGAATCAGATATCTCAGAAAACCAAGAATATCTGTTTTGTTATTCAATTTAAATAGCAAACTTACAACCTAAAGACATACATGCAAGAAATACAATCAGTGAACAGGGACTTATTCCATCACTCCTTTGACAAAAGTTTGGGGTAGAAACCAGTGAAGAGTCAATCCTTTTTCCACATGCAGGTTAGCAGGAAGAGGCTATTTCAAGGACTCTGAAATTCTTACATGAGAGCCCTAGAACTCATGTAGGTAGTTTAAGAAAGCAACTGTAGAGTCTGCAAATCTCAATATTCCCTCATACTCTACTGCTCCAGCTGAGCATGGAGAGGAATAGCACTCTGTGGGATATTTTTCCTTCCTGTGATACCCTGCATTTTAGCCTAGCCGATCTCTGGGAAGAAGCTTCACTGGAAGTTCAATCAATTCCACAGCTTCAAATGTGTTTCAAAACCAGCACACATGAAAAGGGGAATAAAGGGGAGCTTCTAATTCTGTATCTTTATGAATACTTATGAAAATATGTGGATCAAAGCCTCTTTCTCTGCAAGTAAATTTCAAGCCTCCTGTAGGACTCAAAGGAAATGTATTAGAACTCATTTTATATTTCAGTTAGCATAAAGCATTTTTCCTAATTTGCAGGGAACTGCTTCAGAAATAGAGCAAAACAGTCTAAACCAGGATTTTCTTCTGCTTCCCTTTTCAGGGATATAACTAGAATGCAAGCCATCTGTGTCATTACCTTCACAACCAGCTCTAGCCTACCTTACACACATGAAAAGTACATCTAGAGAGAGAAATGACCCCAGGTTAGACATAACATCCTGAGCTCTCCCTACTGAAACAAACATCAGCCAAGATAGCACCTGCCTAAGCCCTTTTGACTTCAGAGTGGTTGATCAAACTGAGCACTTGTTCCAACAACTTCAGGTCACAACTCTTCCCAATCACTGCCATTTCTCTTGGAGGAGCAAATCAGTTGTTAAGGGACAGGCCTCAATGGGGAAGCTCCTCTTTCAGTACTTGGCTCTATCAAGGAGCTGTGAACACAAATACTTCTGACCTGTGATTCTCCTCCCAAAGCCAGAATTGCCCAGAACTCAAGCAGTCGAGCCCCCTACACCATCCTTTAGCTTTCCTACTCCCAAACCTATTAAGAAATTCAGGAACAAAAGGAGTTACGTGTACAATGTTTGCTCTGCATACAGGAAAGAGGTGCAGTGGCTACTGAGGTTTGAGCTTTCAGGTGAAGTTCTTTTTTCAAAGATAGAAGTGGTACCATAATTTGACAACAGGAGAGAAACACCAAAAAAAATTTGAGGACTCTTAGATGCTTGTCAGAAGCAAGAAGGAAATGAAGATGAAAGAAGGTAATCAACTGAGACCAAAGAAACTTCCTCTACTTAGAAGGAGGAAAATTTCTGCTGGTAGAAAGAAGTTAGTTTTGAAAAACACCTGCATCCATTAAACAATTACTACAAAAGGAAAACAGAACACTGAATTCCATTGAGAGAGCACCTCCCAACTTTCAAAACATGGTCCCTGGAAAAACAACTGATACCAGCAGTTTTGTGTTGGCACAAAAAAACTTGCACATCTCTTATTATATCTACTCAAATATCACACAACACCAAAAACTCCAATAAATCACCAGGAATTTCACAAAACTCAAACCAGGGTAATAGCATTCTTTGAATTTTGGTGCACATCAGTCCTTTTTTTTCCACATTCAGATCCAAGAAGAGAGACTAAGTGGGATCTCAAGAGAAAGGGAGTCACTTCCCAGTTCTACCACAGACCTGATGTACTATTTAAACAAGTCACTCAGTCTTTGTGTCTTCATTCCCCAGCAGTAATATCCAGATAACAAATTAATTTATTCTGTTCTTCTACTCATTTGCATGGGTTGTAAATGCTGAAGGGCAGGGGCCATCACTTATTATGGATCCATGCAACATCTAATACAATAGAGATCTAACAGAGAACCCAGCAAGGCCTTTAAGGGCTATCTTGTGTTTGAAGTACATTCCAAAATATACTGTTCCATACTAAATGTGTCTCCAAGAGCTTATTACAGTGAAAGCTACATAAAGATTCATGATCACTGAGTGTAATTTAGTGTCAGAAATGAAGGGGTCAAGAAAAGTATCTATAGATAATTGCCTGTCTTCCCTCCTTCCCTACGCACATTACCAATAATACAGTGTGGTGGAGATAGAAGGGGAAATAAAGGCTACATCTGTCTTTGGTGAATAAATAATAGCCAAAAGCTACTAAGAAATCTCAGTTCTTCAGCCCTAAATTGTCTACAAAAATAAAGTTTCCATAAATTGGCATTAATGAAGAACAATCTCCTTGTTTTGTGTGACAGGAAGAGCCACCTTTTTAAGAGATAAGTGCACCACAATCTGGAAATCCTATTAATAACATTAGAGTCCTGAACTTTAATGTATTAATGAATGGACGTGCACCCATGCTGTAATCATGGATTTCAGCATTGCCTTTGATGCTTCATTGGTCACAAAGCTCTTACAAAATGTTTGAAGTGTCTGGCTGTGTAATAATGATTTATAATTCTCTTGAACCAAAGCAAAATTTGCTAGTAAAAATCATTTTTGAAATAAAAAATAAATTGTGACTGGAGGGTCTGGGTTTGTTTCAAAAAGAGATCACCCACAAGCAGCAAATTATTTAAAAAGCCACTGGTTCTAGTGTTTTGAGATAGGGAGCGTACAACTCAGAATTTCAAAGTAGTGTTAATTAAGATCAGTTTATTAAAATGTCAATCTTTTTAACCAAAAATTCTCTACCATGAATACAAGCTGCAAGTTCCTTTATGTTCAGCTTTTCATGAAGAAAATTATTTTTCTCCGTACTATACATGCAGCTTTATCCCTTTTCCTACTCTTACTTTTTTCTTCCATGTTTTGTTGTTGGAGTTTTCTTATAGAATAAATAGTCTTTGTATGATTGTTAGATTACTGCTCTCCCTGCTTCCCTCTGTGCCATTAGGAAGGTCTCTGAGTTACTTACATTAAAACAGCTGAAAAAAAACCTTAAAAAATAATCTTTAAAGTTTCATGAATTTTTTTTCTTCTTTTTCAGCTCAGTCCAAGACTCACCAGAGTCAATGAAAATAAGAGTTTTACTTCAGAAAAATGTGAATCAGGGCCATATATGAAGTTAATTGCATTGCTTTATTATCATGAGTGCTTCCATTCCAAGACTCTGTTCTGAAAAAGTGCAAAGAAAAGAGCTGAACAAGAATTAATCTGACAAAAATAACCAGGAGTTGTTGTATATCTTCACCACTCAAAACAGTTCTTTTTGGAAAAAAAAAATATTGAGGAGAACCATCCAATATTTAAAAAACAAAAACAAAAAAAAAGAAAAAAACCAAAAAAAACCCAAAAAAACCCCAAAAACAAAACAAAACAAAAAAAAAAAAGAAAACTAAATCTGTTAATGAAAAAGGAATGGACATGGTGCAACTGGAGACATTCCTCTTTTCCTCTCAGAAACTTGGAATACTAACTGGGAAGGAAGAGCAAACAGGGCAGTATCACTCTAGACCAAAATGATCCTGGAAATCAAATTGCATTGAATTCTCGCAGAAATAATACTACCTTTTTCACCACTTTTGGAAAGAAGAAGGATTCTATCCTAAGTTTCAGACTGATCTTAGACTTAGACATTAATTCAATTATGTTTCTTAAAATTATCCTCAATCACACATACCTCAAACTGGAAATAACCACCTGGATTTTTAATTGCAAATTTCCTTACTGTTCCCTAAAGTTGTGGGTTTGTGTTTTTAATATCTGTGGTAAGCATTAGGGTTTCTTTCTAATTCTTTGCAAAGAATTCCTATTTAGTTTTTAATTTATTTCAAACAAAGATTTATTTCTGAAGGAGGTACTGCAAAGCAGACACAGCAAGCAGTGCTTTTACCCATGTCTACAGATTCAGGGCTGAACGAGCTCCAGAAATCCAAGTAGAATATCAGGAGATTATCTGTGGCACAGCACAGCCAAAGGAATCCCTATTCCCTGTCATTGTGAACAAGAGTGTTGCACCTTCTGTCTTAGCTTGCCTATAAATTGTTGGAAAACTGTGCTAGCATGTAACACCCTAGAGAAAATGATGCCAGGAGGAAAACATTTCCTAAGACCTCACTAAGTGGAGACAGAAGGAAAACAGCCTTGTTCCTTGCCAGGACTCAGGATTATCACTCATGTGGGAGAAATACACTTAGTATAAACAGAGAAAACATCATCCTCTTATTCACTTTTGTCTCTTCTCCCCTGACTCTTTGCCTCAAGAAACAGATGAAAGAACAGGATCTCACTGCTTAGTCATATGTTTATTTCCACCCCCTCCATCACCTACTCTTTCCACTTGTTCCTGTTATTAGCACAAACTCTGAACCTGTCACACAGTTCCCTTGTGGGGACCATACAAACTCATTAGAGCCACAGTCTGACACTTGTCAGCTCCTCTTCCTATTATAAAACAGCACATGATACTTTGTGCAGACAATGGGAACCTTCCTGTTGATCTTGGCAGAACCCCCATTCTCATGAATCAAAGGTGTGCTATGACATAACAAATTATGTTCTGTAATACAGAGGGGTTTTCCATTTTTTTTAATCTGCAAATACAATTTTTTCACAGTTTGTGCAAAAGCAAACTCCAACACACCTGCAACCCTCTGTAGCACTGATCACTGACTTCTTTCCCTCAGAAAAACACTACTATTAATCAGCAAGGTGAGCCACAACACCTCTTTAAGCTTTTTCCCCCAAAGGAACAGAAAGATGTAATGAATTCATAGCTAGACCTATCCCATCAATCAGTAGAATAGGGACTGATCCCACACTCTCTTAACCTCCCAAGATCTGATGTACAATTTGATACAGCAAACATCTTCCCAGTAAACCCCTCATACGTCAAGCCTTAAAGCAGGATATTAATATAACTTCTGGGGGAAGGTATGAACAGCTATTTCTGGACAAATGAAGAAATCCTTTGAAGGAGTAAGGGAAGAGTCACACTCAGTGCTAATATATTGATTCAAACAGATTGCAAAATTGTTTCCTGGTACAGCTACAACTATGTTTTCAACTATTGTTTTCAACAAATCAAATTTGAGTGGAGGATCATCCTCAAAATGACTTCTATTGTTTATTTATACACAATGTGTCATATATGTAGTTATATAAATGACTATAACACTTTATACAGCAATATATAATTTATATGATATTATGCATATGCATGTAATATTTAAATTATCGATTAAACATTGGGTATGTTTGCCTGCAGATAAAATGTCGTGGAGCAAGGCAGACTAGAGATGCTTACATCAAGTTCAGTCAGGACCTTAATACATTCTGTTTTCATCTAGAGGCAGATGCATTTCAAAAGTGTACCCAATGTCTTCCTAACCTGTTTGACTGCCAAACCTCATCACCACTGGCCTTAACTGAACTTTACTTTTTGAACACTTATCTAAAATGGTTGTTGCTGTACTAAAGTTCCATACAGATTAAAATGTGCTTCTTTTGTATTTGTAGCAGAGTTATTAAGGTGCAATAACTGTTTCCACACAAATTTCTGGCTTTAATCATGGATAAACATCACAGCACAAGCATCTACTCTGCTTTCCATGGAAGAACAAGGACTCTGGTAATCACTGGCTGATGCAAAGGAGTTGATGTATGACAGAAGTCACCAGGGAAACAGTCTTGGATCCATCACTGCAAGGAAATACGGTTCTCATTGTTATCCTGTCATGTAAGAATATGATATCCCAGATCAGAAGTTGTTTAACTACCTCAGTCTTCTGACAGGCTGTGCTGGTTTTCTCTTGTAGAAGGAAGAATTCCGTTTCAGATGATTTCTTCCAGGTTCCCCTATATAGACCCCCTGTTTGCTTGGGCAAGGACATAACTCAGTGTAAAGTAAATACATTTCCCAAATCTGGTGACTTAGCTTCCACTCATTAAAGTCAATGGGGTTCTTGCACAGGAGAAGTTAATTCTTTTCACTTTGAGGCTGTACTATTCTTGAACCCAGTCCAAGGGGGCTTTTTTTAGTGCAAGAAAGCAGCCATGCCTGGAAAAAATTCCTTATTAATTCATACTCCAAACTGAAACAAAACACATGAGCTGAAATAACAAGTCACCATATGAAAATATGTAAGTACATTCCCTAAAGATGTTTCTGAAGACAAAAAAAAAATCCCAAAAAAACAAAAAAAACCAAGAAACCAACAACAACAACAAAACAAAAAACCTCAAAAACAAACAAACAAAACCCTAAAAAATAAAAACAAACAAAAAACCCACCAAAAAAACCAACCCAACCAAGCAAATCGTGCACTTAAAATCTACAGAAGACAAATGATGCAACATACCTCATCTTCACATTATGAGGGGGAAAAAAGCCCCAAACTAAACAAAACACATAAAAATCTGACAAACATACTAAAACTAAGTTTTATGGTGCTCTTTGCTGTCACTAAAGGTACAAAATTCTATTGCTTGTCTTCCCAAAGATTTCTTCATAATACAATATGTGTTTGTTAGCTGTACCTACCTTATAATCAATATTTGCTCTGCAAAAAAATTTAATAACTACTAAGAATAATAAGGAATTTAATGTGACACACTAATAGTCTAAAGCTATCTCATGGCAACTACCTGCAAGAGACTTCATTTCCATTTGAAATGCTACAAACCTCCTGCCAGTCTAACAGCTGGGGAGTCTGTTTTCCAAAATTAGGGCAGAGCACAATCAGATAACTTCTTATTTAGAAAGTAAAACATACTTAATAAATCCAGACATAAAATACTTGCTACAATATTCCAATTTGGCAATATTTTAATATTACAAGAGGTTTATATGCCCATAATCTTGGTGTAAACATGAAGTTTTAAGTATCACTAACTTCTCCTTTGTATTTCTATATATTTAAAAATATTTATATGAATGTTATATATTCCTATACACGTATATGTATAAATATAATAATTTTATGTGAATATATAAATAAGTAATATTTATATGGCAATATTTATATGTCATCAATATTATATATATATATTTATGTGCATATAAATATGTATACACACATCATTCATATGTTGGTTATATAGAAAGAAAATGCAGTATCCAAGTCCCTTCTGGTCCTGGTTTAGGAAGAATACTAGCTTTTAATCAAATTAATTAATAAAGGCAAAAGGAAATGGCTTCAAGTTGTGTCAGGAGAGGTTCAGCTTGGACATCAGAAAGAATTTCTTCACTCTAAAGGTAGTTAAACATTGGAATGTCCTGCCTTGGAAGGTGGTGGGATCATCATCCCTGGAAGTGTTCAAGAAATAGCTGAAGGTGGCATTCAGTGCTAGTGGGCCTGGTGGTGATCTTGGAGGTCTTTTCCAACCTTAATATACTACTATAGTGGAGATATCCCTAATTCCAGTGAAGTACAGCACTGCCATGGTAATCTAAGAGCTGCAGCATTTGTGGAGGCATGAGAGAACAAACTTGAATGAAATCAGATTTAAACACAAACCTTTTTCCCACAAATTTTCCAGTCGATTCAACAGGTTTTCCACAAGCAGAGCAGTGCTGTCTAAAAACAGAGATGAGCTGGAGATGCCTTAAAGGTGCTGATTTTTTGAAGGTACATATCACTTGTTTGAGCACCATTAGCCAAGCACAAAGAGACACAGCAGGCAGGATATACTTATCTGAGAAGTGTAATGCAATTATTTATTTGTAAACAGACTTTAACCCCAGTTTCCTCACTCCCCTTTCCCTTTTAAGAGTCTATCCCCTTCCATGCTGGCTTTTTCTCTTCTAGAATCCTTGAGCTACTAATGACTCTGTCTCAACAACCGTGGTTCTGCCTGTATTTTTACCTTTCTTATGTCTTTGCAGATGTTTATCTGCTTTAGCAGCTGCAGTCCAGATTAAACAGCTGGACTGCAAGAGCTGGGCCCTGATTCCTTGACATGCAGGCAATTGAAACCACACGTGCAGGGAACCTCACAGCTGGAGTTGCAGGCAGGGCACGACCCATCTCTCTGACAAGTCCAAGCCTCTAGTATTAAACAGTCTAGAGTTTCACTGGGATCTAGACACCAACATCGTGAAATTAGCTTCTTGTGCACAGCAGCTTTCACAATGGTTTCCATGGTACAGTTAAAGGCAAGAATTACAATGAAATAACACAATGAAAAACCACATATTTGACTTCTAAACCATATTGACCAAGGGTCCACTGTCTCCAGACTCTGGCATCTTAATGGTGTTGGAAGTTGAGCAAAACCAAAAGCCTCATTCTATTACTATGTATTACACCAATATTTTTCAGGGTTCATCTAGTTCTCACTATCTGTGGAGAACAATGTCATGTGGTAGATTTAAACTGTTTCAAGAGCTTTTGATTTAATAGAAAAAAAGGAAGGTTTGTTGCATAACTAAGACAGTGAAGAGAGGGTTATGAAATTCCAATATGGGGCCAAAATCAATCCCAGGCACAAACTGTGAATGAATTAAATACTTCACTCACAAGCCCATCCACAGCTAGTATCAATATATTACTGAATGTCAAACTGAGGACACACTAGACAAACCCAGTTTCTCTGTGCATCTCTGAAAAATGAGAAAAATTTATTTCCCTTTCAAAACAGATACTCTGAGTTATAGCACCTTAATATTTCTTTAATACTTGGAGATTCCTAGGTAGAATATATATTGGCCTTACATAAGTCAAAGTATTGTTCCATTATTACCCATTTAACACCTAGTTAAACATTACTTAACCCACTGGCATGAACCCAATACATCCCCATTAAGTTAAATATTGCTGGTGCACTATTGTTTAAATTAAGCCCTAGTCTAAGCAGCAGTAAATGTCATTCACTGTCATTAGGGTAAATTGGTTCCCTGGGCAACATACCGGGAATGCAGGTGTCCTGATTACACGGGTCCTCATTAAACACAGTACACCATTTCTTCAAAAATGGAACTCAAGCTGATTGTGACAAAAAGCCTCCACTCCTCCTTTTTGCAGCAAGGGAGGATGCACAAACACAACCACCAGAATGTGCTTGCACCCAGCTCCCTACAGCAGCTCCCAGATCCCTCGGCAGAACAACATTTGCCAATTGTATCCTGGTTTAGTCGCAGGCCCTAAGCACAGAAGAAGCTGTACCCAGATAGGGATCTACGAGAGAACAAGGGACTATTGAAGCCAGGCATCCTCCTGCAGACAGCTCTTTATGTGACTGAAACCTTGAAGCAGATAAGGCTCTGCACAGATGGAAGTACTGCTCCTATAGTAAATTGCAGGACCAGAGCTTGAGATGATAATCACTTGCTATTTATCAAGGATTGTGTCTTCTGTGAGGACCCTAGCATACCTCAGGGGGCTAAATAATAATGAGGTATACCCTGTCTCACACACCTGAAGTATTGCAGATCAGCTATGATAACACATTCATGTTCTTATTGAATTTTTCAGTTACTAATGTGACCAAATAGCCTAAAGTGTATTAGTTTAATAACCATAAAACCCCCACAGATTTACAAAAATGTGCTACTTTTCTATTTAAAAGAAACAGAGGCTTTGAAATACTAACTTCGGTATTTTTATTTCTGTTCAATAGGGGATTCATGCACTGGAAGAGTTAAGAAGTGATAGTAGTGCTGAGAGTCAGATGAACTGCTCCTGTTAGCAACTCCTTTATGGAGCTGAAAGACAGCTGGTGATCCTTGCCTTGGGGTTAGCAATTCAATATCTATTTCAGGGGTTTTTTTTCTCAACAGTGTGAACCCTATACATCATTTACATAATGCAACACACTTGCATTCTTCTGCCGGGCTTCAGAATTTAGATTAGTAACAGAAACATCAGTTACACTGGTTAAACAATATAGATGTCATCCATTAAAATATTAGTTTTACTCATTGTCCCAGTGCAACCTTTTAAATAGAACATTTTCAGCCTGGAGATGGAGTTCCTTCCACACAGACATTTCTAATAAAATTATATACAGACTGAATGACAGAGGTTTATTGATTCTACCTTCTATTGGTAATGAAAAACAAAGCAATTCATTCTATGAAACCTACAGCAAAACAAGAACATTATGATTTTAAAATGGGGCTATGCAATAAGCATTGAATATTCGTATGTTAAGAATCATCTGTAGCAACTAAAATGAAAAACGGGACCATACAGGGAATGAAAGCATTGAACAGCAGTAAAGCATCACACAAGCACAGACTCTCTAGCTGTATGGACGTGTTCACATGCACAGAGGAGGAAGAAGCTAGAAAAGCTTCTTCATTTGACATTCCTGAGGCCCACAGAGCAGCAAGAATCATCTGAGACAGCAAAGTGATGCTCTACTCCAACTCTATTTCTCTTAACTGCCAATAGGCAGCACATTTCTGACAAAAGTGTGGTCAAACTTACTCAAGAATTTAACTAGAATCTTGTATAGAGAGATTCTGAAGGCGACTGTTAGGAGTAGGTTTGGATGAATTCCACTGTACTTTGAGCAGATACATGTAAGTCATTCTGCTCAGCCCCTAACACTGCTTGAGACCCACCAAAACCATAGAAAAATGGAAACCTTTTCTGGTTTTGGGTTTTCTTTCAAGCCTGAAAAATCATTGGTTTTTTATGAAAAGTTTTGCCAGGAGACACATGAGTATGTCAAGACTGAGTAAGGAGTGACGAGTGTGTGCTACTACAAAAGATCTTAAAAGATTTGCCAGTGTTTGAATGTGCAGGTGGATGGGTGCTGGAGGAAACCCCATCTCCACAGATGCTCAGAAATTCTGCTATGAATTATAATATATTATCAATGAAATTGAGCATTACCAAACACATACATTTAGAAAGGTCAAGCCAGACCATCAAATCACGACGTTGAAATAGAACTTGTGAGATTTGAAATATACTCAATATGCATTTCTCTTACTGACTCTTTCATTTCTAAGATTTACTCCACATTTAGATCTTTCGAGATATTCACAGGCAACAACAAAACAACAGGCAACAACTCCATTTTTTTACTTCCATCTATCTGTCTAATCACAGGAAACTTCCCCAGATGATATTTTACTTTTTTTTGTTAATTTCATTTAGTTTTATTTTAAATCAGATACATGGAAAACACCCAAGGTAAATCACAAGTGATGTTGGCAGGCATAGCACTTCAACAAAATATAATACAGTTGTACAAGACAGCTGCTGAAATCTAGTATGGAGCTGCAAAGTTTCCCTCATTCTGAAGCCACCAAGTGCTCTAAATGTTGCTTCCAAGGAGAGATGTGGTTGGAATTTTGACCCTTTTCCATAAAAATTAGAAAACTTCAGTACAAACCACAGAGTCTAAGACTTATGTCTTGAAAACATCCTAAAAGTTCAGTAACAACACAGCTTCTCCCCACAGCAGAAATAACAATAATATATTTTAAATGTGATAACATGAATAATATTGGTAAAATGTGATAATATGATTAATGTTGGTAAAACATGATAACATGATTAACTCACTAAGCAGGCTATAAATACAGATGTAGCCTACAGCTTAAAACAGAATTTTAAGCTCAGATTTCTAGAAAAAAACTTAGGTGAGAACTCACCAAAATGGTATCAGAAATTATTCTACCTAGTTAAACTACCTATAATTTAAACAAAAGATAAACGAAATAGTAGCTATATAACATAACACATAACCTGAAAACAAACAAAAGAAAAGTACTGAAAGAACAGAAATGGGCAAAAAGAAAGATAAACACAGAAATGTGATTTCTGTAAATCAGGGGGAAACCGTTTTTTAAAAAAAAATAGTTCCAACACCCTCTTTCTCAGTAATGTTGTATTGCTGAGTTGGATCCTCCCAAAAAGTGCCTTAGCAACAATGCATCAGCTCAGATACATTCAGACATGACTTTTTCAAACAAGCAAAGGAAGTGGAAAGAGAAGAGAAGAGAAGAGGAGAAGAGAAGAGAAGAGAAGAGAAGAGAAGAGAAGAGAAGAGAAGAGAAGAGAAGAGAAGAGAAGAGAAGAGAAGAGAAGAGAAGAGAAGAGAAGAGAAGAGAAGAGAAGAGAAGAGAAGAGAAGAGAAGAGAAGAGAAGGACAAAAGAATGCCACTTGGCACTTCCTCTGCTAAACACCAATGACTTTTATGTTTGTGCAAAGGAAATCCCAGCTCCTTTGCCAAGGAGTCCATCACACCATGATTACAGGAGAAGGGGCTTTCCATCTGCCTTATTTCTATAACCACTCTGTCTACTTTCAGAAACTATGTGGAAGAGTTAAAAAAGACTACACTGAGTGAACACAGCTACCAACCAAACACAATCAATCTGCGTATTTGCTGTGAGCACAGTCAAATCATTCCCTTCCCTGGGGTTGGTCTGTTGGTGGTTTCTTTTCAGATGTGCTGCTCCTGAGTTCCCTGCTGATCTGAAGAGGTGCTGAACTTCTGATCTCAGTGTATCTCTGACTTGATAACAGATTTCTTTACACTGAATCTACACTGCATCCCACCAGGTGATAAATATTACCCCCACTATTTGGAAATCTATCATTTACAAATTATGGAGTTATTGGAATCAATATGGAATGCATTTCCATCATTCAGTGATTGATTCTGATCAACAATCCTTCCAAACAGTGTCAGTTTTACTGAACCTGGACATCTCTCTAAACAGTTGCAATGGCTTCCTCTTGCAGCAAGACATCAATAGTAATGGTCTGGGCTCTTACACACAGCAGTCACCTGCTCTTTAATGGGGGCAGAACAAGACTCCAGCAAATAGCAAAGGAAGTCCAAGAGAAAATTACTGGATCTGGGCACACAGAGGTGCCAAGAGTTAACCTGCACATGCTGAACATTTGGTCCTAACTCCCCATGGCCTGTCAAATAAACAGGGACAGGGGAAGGCTTGTGGCTGGAACATCCTGCACTTAGGCCTGCCCCAGCTCTCTCAAGAGAAAGCAGTTCTCTATCCTGTGCTGAGGTCAGGGCTGGCACTGGGAGAATGAGGAAGCCATAAATCAGTTGCTTCTTCCTTGTGCCAAGCAAACCACAGCAGAGAAGAGAGTTTGGACCCTGCTGTTTTGATATTCCAGAGGGCCTACACCCTGTCTTCCTAGTTAAAGAAGCCTTGTTGCCTTCCCTGCCCCTTACCCAACCTTGGTGGTTATACACACCATGCATGCTTTGAAACCTCTCCCTTACTCATCCAAACCCCAGCTTTGCTCCTAGCTTTGCACAACACTCAGGATGAGCTGAAACCTGGGAGTCAAACACTGTGCATGGCACAGTAAAGCTGCAACAGAGAAATAAATACATAACTGCTGAGCTGTCAAGGGAGACAAACTCTATAAACTATTGTGTTTGCAGTATCACGCTGCGTGTTTCGGTACTTGAAGTCCCACAGTATATACTCTACTGATCGATTTGCATACCCTATCGATCTCAAGGGTTGACTAATGCATTTGATTTGTGGCACTTCTGCATAATTTTCTGATTAAGTTACTTATTTAACCTATTGACCTTTACTCTTAATTAAAGAGCCTATGTAGATGTTGAGCAGTAATCAACCTGCGCACTGCAGAGTGGAATTTACATCTTGTGGAATTTACGCGCTCTTTGAGGCTTCACACTGACACTGTGTGGCACGCAGTGGACATGCTTGCCCCTTGCAGTTTGAACTCGTGAAGCATCCTAGCAGTCAAACTTTAGTTTTCAAACACAATTCTCACCAGCATTTGATCATTTTTTAAAAAAATAAAGTTCACACAGCAGAAATTCCTGCTTTGAAAGCCTAAAAGAGAAGAAGCAAGTTAAATCTGCTTTTAGTTGTCTTATGATCATATACAACTGATCCACTTGTATACTTGTATATAATACCTGTTGAACAATCAAATCCAGTTGAGTTTTGGACCAGATCTCTATTGTGTACACCATGAACACCTCTGTTGTACATACCTAAAAAGAAGTCCTTGCTCTACAGGGATCATCAATGAAAATTTTAAAGTTACAGTAGAACTAATTATTTTTCACTAATGTGGAATTCTAATTTGAGCAAACCATTTGGTGAACAAATAAAAAACAAACAAACAGAAAAGGCACCAACCCTCCTCAACCCCCTGCAAGAAACCCACCAAAACCCAATACACTGCAGTCATTGTTTTGTACTGCATTCTGCTTGCTTATGTTGAGAAGTACAATTTAATTTTAATAATTTATGTCACTTGGTTGTTCCTACTAAATGTAATACAGTATTTTACTGATTCACTGTAAAGCAGAGGACATCTCAATAATTTAGATGACAAACAAACTGCAACATTTTCTGTGTCTGGAAACCATTATGTCGATAGCCTGGAAAGTCACCAGTCTGACAGCAGATATTAACCAAGTATTTAGAAGCTGCAGTTATACCCTCCTTACAATCACACATGCCTCATCTCTCCCTGCATATACCCCCACCAGAGGGATAAAGATTAGATAAAATATGACAAGAAGATAATGTTCAGTAATCATTCTGAACCAAAAAGCATTACAGCTCTATGGCCCTTGAGACAATAAGCAACAAAAAAAAAAAGTCTTTTACTCAATTACTGATGGCTTCAAGTTTAAATCAGTGGTTAGTTCCAAAGCATATATGTCAAAAACTAAAAGGCATAAATACAATAATAAAAAACAAGTTGGTGAATTGAAGCTGAGTGGGTTACACTCCATGTAGACTGCTCTGAACATGTAGAGCAGAAGATATTTCCAAAATAATTGAAACTAAACCTTTACCTATTCTGCACAACTTCTTTCTATCCAGTAGCACTCCACGTTTAAGGAGGTGTGTGTTTGTACACCCATCTTAGTTCTCTTTTTATTTTTTTAAGCTCAGAAGCCTTTACTGGCTGGGAATTTTATTTTTACTTACCTTACTTCCATATGGACACCAGGAAGAGCAAGCAATTTTTTAAAACAGCCAATATTTCTCATATGACACTATTTAGGCTGCTGAAACACACAGACAAAAATCTTTCCTAACAGAAGGGTACCACTGCACACTGTCGGCTACAAGTGTTCCTGTGTTAAAATTCACAGGGTGAAGCAAACAAAATGGCAGAAGGCTTAACTCAGACCAAAGGAATCTGTTCTTCCCTGCAATAGGTGCAATGAATCCATCAGCATTTTGCAAACAGAGAAAGAATTCACCCCTAGATTAGACCTGGAAGAGCACCAAAGCTGCAACACCTGAACTTGCAACACAAACAGGATATCTATGGAAGCTTATTACCACACATGAATTCAGGGTAGAAATTTGTGAAAATCACTTCTGCTCACAGTATTCATTCTCTTCTCCTCTCTTTTACTTTCAACTTCACCCCCTATCTACATGCTTCATTTTGCCCTCCTAGTTACATACTTACTTTCCCTAAGCTAGTTAGAATATTTTGTTTGTTACATTGGCTCCATGTAACTTGCACAGTTCTAGTGTTGAAGGATGCTGCTGCTCAACTTTCTGCAGCAACTGCTTTTTGCCTCCCCATATTTTCCAATATGTCCTATGCTCCTGGAAAGAGAGGAAGACACAAACCCACCATTCTTCTGCCTTTGCCAATCAAAGTGTGACTGAGGTGCGCTGGATAAAGAGCTCAGAATTAAAACTGAATTAAGATGATCTGAACAAGGACAAAAATTATCATGAGGGGGCCTTAAAGATAAATCATGATCCAACAAGAAACCTGCAGACAAATTGAGGTACAAGGGCTGTGTGGAATACATGTACCCTTGCTATTGGTGGGAACTGCTATGTTAGGAATGTGTTCCAGTGTAATCCAATGAGACTTATCAAAGGGAAATAGTGTCATTTGCTCACTGGGGCTAATTTTGATTACTTCTTCCCTAAGCTCCACTGGAACAAGTATCAAAGTGAAAGCTCACATTCCTTCCATTGTCAGTAATGGAACAGCTCCTGGTGGCTTTTTGCTAGCTGTGTATGTAGGCAATAAGAGGCCTCCAAGCCAGCTAACAGAGTGCATAAAAACCCTCTACATTTAAAATATTCAGCTTGCTCAACAAAGAATGCACCTTGATTAGTAGAGTCTATTAAATTTCACCTACTTAACTTTGCAGCTTGATTAGTGAAGTATGTGGCTTAATCAGCACAGCATGGAACTCATGACAACACACACCTCCTAAAACTGAAACTGTTGGTAGGACCCAACAGAATCCCCAGCACATGTCTCTGTGTAAAGCATGTAAGGCAGAGGATTCAGAGCAGGCTCCTAGGTCTGTAAATGAAGAATTGGATGTTCAGTTCCTGCAGCAGCCTTGTGGCTTTGTGAGGTGTACAACTCAGGCTGTAAAGTTTCAGCCGACTGGAGTGGTCAGGCAGCTTTTTTCATTGCAAAACCAAGCAGCAGCCTCATCAGCAATGCTGCCCCCTGTGACCACAGATCCCTTTACTCATCCATGACAATACACAGCCAAATCCAGTTTTCAGTATTTAACTGTAAGGACACCTGAGATAACATCATTGGCCATCCAAAATACAGTCTCATTATCCCAGGGAAATTAAGTGGAATACTTGAAGACAGCAAGCGTGTCAGCAGTTGAGGTAAATTATCATTACAATTTTCATACTATTTAGGTAAACATTAAAGCTGGAATGGGGTTCAACTGTATATACAAAGGATCTGAAGACATTTCAGGCTAGAGCAAACCTGGGATTTTAAACTATACTAAAGTTGAAGATTGTTCAGGCACGGTGTTTTGGCTTGGACTGCTTTATTGTCTAGAAATAAGCTGACATAATTAAGAAGTACCTTTACTTTTGATAGAATATAACTACATATTCTGTCCCTAGACTACAAGGAATGCAGTCATAGCTGTATCGTGCTGTAGGTTTGACTTTGCACAGAATTTCCTTAATGATCTTGCCCTCCCCTGCAGTGGTTATCCTATATGCTGTGAACACATGAGATGAACTCACAGTGTTGTTATTTATGGTACAGATTCTAAGACTGCTGCAGTTAATGGAAACATTGTCTGTTGTCTAGAAAGGAGTTTTGCAAAATATGTGACATAAATCTTACCAACAAAGGTACCTGTACTCACGTGATTCTCAACCCACACCCTTCCTTTTAGTTAGTACACGTTCACTAAGAAAAATAAAAGCACATAAGTATCTCAAAATCACAGATACTTAGCTGTTTCTCAGCAGAACTGGATGCCATTCCCATCCCTGCAAACCTAGAGCTATTAATAAGGAAGTTTTTGACCTGGCAATTTCTTCAAGACTTGGAAAAAAATACAGTGTCAAACTACAACAATTGTCAGGCAAGTAAAGTACAGAGATTCACACTTACTTACCCTTTGTACCAAAAAAAAACCCAAACCAAAATGAAAACTAAACACAAATGAACAAACAAAAACCAAAAACAAAACCATGACAAAAACCCAAAACAAATAAACAAACCAAACCCAAGATCTATTGTTTTTAATTCCTCTGAAAGTTTCACATTACTAAGAAAAACAAAGCATTGAGCTTTGATTGTTGAGGTTTCCTTTTATAGCTCCCAGATAGCAAATATAAACACACAAAACCCTCAGTCTTTCAATTTAAAAGCCAACCCTCAGGTAGGACTGAACAAAACCTGCACCAAACTTTAATCACACACCTAAAAACCCGGTGCAGTGATGGAAATGTGCCAGCATCAATTCAGACCTACTTCTGAGAGGTGACACCAGTAGGAACAAGGAAGATAAAGGCTTCACAGTTTGGGAATCAGGACTTCAGCAGTCAACACAGAAACCCAAAGGTTGATTTTCCCACTGCATCCTTTCCATCACAGCTTTCTAGACTGGGATTCACATTCTATCCTGCTTCTGGAAGTAGTTCAAAGGGGTATTTAGAAGCCCTGTGTTTGTGCATTAGTCACTACATTAGGTCCACTTTGGCTATGAAATTCCATAGGAAAAAACTTCAGTACCCTCACACAATTTCACTCTAACCTTGCAGTCCCTGTCCCAGCTGGTGGTACTGTCCCTGTTGTTCATTGCTGGACATCTATGCAAATATTTCAGCCACAGCTCTCAGAAAAAATAGTAAAGACTTCTAAATTTCCAAAGTGCTCTCTATTTTAGACATCTTAGTTCGAAAAAGAGCAATGTCGTATTTTTAGTATCCATATTTTGATTAAAAGTATTTTCTTATTGAACATTCTAATTGGAGTAGCAAATTAAAATAAACAGTGTTCGCTTTCTAAAGCGTTCCACTGATCACTTCCTGGTACGATAAAGGCTGAGATGTTACGTTTTCATTCTAGGAATTCAAGTAGGAGAACTTGCAATAAAACTTCAAGTGTATTTAATATTAGATTGAGTAGAGAAGGAAAACTCATTAGATGTGTGTTCTTACTGAATTCAAAGCACTACTGCCTACAGCATTCCCAATTCAGAAGAGTCAAAACTTAGTCTAAAAATGTCGGTACACTAACAAAGCAAAGTCCACAAGACAGCTGTCTTAGTAGCTATGACTATGATGTAAAGTTTTAACCTGTATTTTTAATCATACCCATTTTACACCATGCCCTGTTCATAGTACTACTACTCAGTGAAGAGTCCCACTGTTTTTTAATTTGGCATAAATATTGTATAAATATTTGGTCATTCTGAATGTTAAGGAAAGCATTGCTGTAGAAAGATCAATGTAATAGTATTATTTGAAGAACACTACTTCTCCCATTTGAAACATCACCAGTCGTTCCCTATCCTTTCCTGAAATGACAGACACTAAAACAGAAAGTATCTTATTAAATTCTGTGGAAATAAAGCATAAATATTAACTTATCAATTATCTCTCTCTATTGTTCACCCTAGATGCAGAACTTTTTTTACTAGATTTTCCAGATACCAGAAAAAAATTTGAAAGTTAATCTTGTTTAGTGCACAATCTGAATATAAAATTTATCTTGGGTATCCTTTTCTTTTAACCTTTTCCAGTGTGCAAGATGAGGCTTTGGAAAATGTAGCAAATTTCAGCAAGCTGCTGAAACATATTCCCTGGAAATCTGCTGCTTCTGTAAGCAATGTGTAAATAGCCCAAGACTAATCAAGAGTTAGAAGTTATTCTGAACACTCTTTTTCTGAAAATAGGCCCAAGTGATATTTAGAAGCCCTATCAGCTATGAAAATGAAGACCAAACACAACACTAAGATCAGCTCAGATCCAAGGCAGAACTAGACCAAGAAACATTTACAAGTATTTCTTGGTTTGCTTCAACCTAATCTCTCCCTCATTAAAACCAACCAACCAACCAACCCCAACATACAAACAAACAAACAAAAACACCCAAACACACACACAAAAACATCCAATACAACATCTGGTATGTTTTACCAAACCTTTCCTCACAGCAGTAACACAGGAGTCACAAGCAAGAACAGAAAACAAGTACCCAACATTACTGAACATCATCTAACCATGATAATTGCCTGGAAACAGCAGAACAGGGGAGAGAAGGGAGCTGGGAAAGTGAGAAGCAAGGGCTGATGACAACAGAAGCTTAGTTAGGAACTCATGTAGATTCAAGGTTTTTTCAGATATTTCCTCTCCCGCAGGTACTTCCCTTCCTTTTCTAGGGAAAAGCTGCAGTACCACAGAATCCACCATGTGGTGTCTGTTAGCAAATGTTGACTTTTTCATGGCAACTGGTGTAGGTACATCTAGATTGTGTATTTAAACATCACAGTTTTGTTTTCATTTCTTGCAAGAAGCATTTGACTGAGGTTAATGTTTTATATCAACAGAGTAAAAATAGCTAATTCTGGGCCCAAAGGTCATACACATCAGCACAACTTGAGTTCTGAAGTGCTTTTAACCTTGATTTTTCCTTGTATGCCAGGTCCTTTAAAATATACAACACATTTAACCCTGTCTCACAAGCAAAGGGGAAAAAAAAAAGAAACCAAAGATGTTTTCATTGTATTTGGAAGACCATAATCATTTGACAATCAGAGAGATCTGATTGTATTTGAGACAGTACTTGCCAGGAAATACATGAGATAAATACAATTCACTTTAGAGAAAGGACTGCAAATCAGAACTATCAGCAGATGGGAAAGAAAAAAAAAAAAAAAGGCATCTTCCCCATCTGATTCATTAGATTTTTGGCACCCCAATTAAGTTCTGACAAGCTAGTATTCCAGGCACAGTAAAATATTGTTGTTCCACTAGGCTTGCTCCAATGTTTAGTCATAAGATCCATACAATAATAACAGAACAGTGGCCTATCTTGACCAACAGTACATTAGTTATTATCTGCAGCACAAACACCTACCACTTTATACTAACATTTTGGCAGTTAATCTAAACATAGCACTTAAAGCTACATCATAATTTTGAGATCTAACTGGGTCATTTTCCTTCCAGCTGGCACCAGTAAAAAGTATTTTATAACAAAAAAGTAAATGAAACTTTTTTACAAGGGGTTTTTTTGTTTTTTTTTTTTTTTTTCTGCTCTTTAATGGCAGGAGCACAAGTATGATTTCAAGCACACACGACACATTTTTCAAGGCCTGTTCGTGGTGATGCTAAGTGAGTGAATTACAATAAGATTTATTGTGCAGTGCTGGATGTCTGATTTTCCATCCACTGCTGGGAGCTTCAGTTGGCGGGAACTAACAGAGGCGCCTATTATGTACAGCCTGGTTCAAAATGTGGCTTTGGTGCAAATCCTCAGGCACAGGAACTTACTGCACATGCTGGCATGGAGAAAGCTGATGAAAAGAGGGGGAAAAAAAGACTTTTTAAGTGGCTTCTTAAATATTTGGTAATCCATTCCTTTTTCAAGTTGTTTTGTGAGGAAGAAGGGAGAAGGGAGAAGTCACAACAGATTTACCTGTAAAACTGGTATCATAATCTATGGATATAAAACAAGGTAACTAATAACTTACTGTTATTGTAGCTGGATCCCCTGCTGACAGGATTCAAAATGAACAGGAGCTCACCAGAAGCGTTCTCAATATTTTACTTCTCCCATCCTTTTAAATTTTTTTTTCTCTTTCCTTTTTTTTCCCCATGTAGGTACTGGAAACAAGTCCCTCTTCAAATAACTACCCGTAGACTTCTTTTCCTTACCCTCCTCTACCTTATTCTGACTTTCTCAAATGTTCCACATACACACTCAGCTAGCTGACTTGATATATAGCCCATGCAAAATGAAGGTGGAGAGAGGAAATAGTGGTAGGAAAAAAATTAGAAGACAAAATCAGAAGAGACACAACAAGAAAAAGCAAAATCCTGGAGGAGAGAAAAGAAGTGAGACTACAGAGCTCAGAACTGCCAGCAAGAGATGCATGAACAAAATGAGAGGTTACCAGGATGGATGGATGGATGGATGGATAGAGAACCTGAAGGAAGGAAAATTTAGAAAGAAAGAAATTTGAAGTGGAAATGGAAAAACCAGTTTGAATAATATAGTTGGAGGGTGCAACAACAGACTAAATGACTTATTCAGAGTAGAACTGTTATCTGTCTTGCTGAGCTGTAAACACAACTTCATTTTAATACACTGAGCACCTCCTCTCAGATATGTAGTTGGAGACAAACTCCACTGCCACTTTCTTGCTTCCTTGGGAACAGCTTCTCGGGGAAACCTTCTTTACACAGTCTGCTCCACAACTGGCACTCAGAAAAGGCATTTGGCTTTAAAGATGCAAATCAAGCAAACAGTGAAAAACACCCAATAGTCCCCAAACCTGATGTTCTTTCTCACTGGTTTGAAAAACTCATATATCCAAACACAGTATGATGCCCCAAGTTCACAGTACAGTGATGACCTGGGAATAATACCTTTTCCTGTCTTTTGGCTTATGTTAGGTGCCGTTTACTACTCCCATAAAATCTACTTCTACTCTAAAATTTGATGTCCTCTTTTCCATTTTCTCAAGGGTGCTGGTTCACTATCTAGAACCTACAGTGTAGTTCCTTAGCCACACACGGGATGGCACTGTTAAAATTAGTCCTCACACACCGAACCTCTCCTCCACTCTGACTCTTTGTGGGCAGCAGATTCAAAGCTTTATTCCCCAGAAATGTTTCTATCCCCCACAAACTGACATCACATATTTTTATGCTTGGGCACTCATTATATTTTTACTTTGTACCAAACATGGAAAACCAGTACCCATAAATGTATTAATGCTATGTTGTGATTTTTTGAAGGTTTGGCAGCAGAGGGGAGAAATAAGGAGTTTGGGTGAAGTATAATATTGTGGTATTTCATTCTCTCCAGAGATCTATAATTTTATGCATGTTGAAAAAAATGTTAAGGAAACTTAATGTATGGGACATAAGGAATCAATTTTCTTCCTTAAGGAATGAGAAAACCAAAAATTAAAAAAAAAATAGCAAAAACAAATAAACCAAAACAAAAACACACCTTTGGTCTACAAGCATTAAAAATATAATTCCTAATTGCATCATCCAGCAAAACAGAATGCAGAATAGAAAGAGTAGGCAGAGTTAAGGAATAACAATTCATTTTTGTCCCTCTCCTCTTTGTAGTCACATGTCTCTTAATTGTCACTCAATTTATTAGCACCCTGAAATTTTATGGCAATGTGACCATAAATTCTAAATATGAACAACAGCTGATGGAGATTCCCTCATCCCATTGACTGACTCAGAATACAGGACATCACAAAAGTTTTTATTGTTGTAGGTAAATGCAGAGAGAGAACAAGGTCCAAAAAGGACAAGTAAAGTACAGTTAGAGTCCACAATAAAGCTAAGTCTCCAAAATACAAGCTTTCTTCAGATTTCTGCTGTTACACCCTTGCCAAAAATCCCCTTCTGATCTCTAATCAAGAATCAGCTCAACCACATGCAGGGTAGCAAGGGTGACCCTGTTACTGTCATCCAGAAAACAACCTGGTATTGTGCAGCACCCCACTGTTCTGTGCCGACACAGAAGCATGGCTCCAGAAACAGCATTTACCTGCAGGTGATATTTAAAAGGAAAACCCACACATACCCTTTCAGGGGCCTTTAGTACAACATACACATTGTGTGGCCTGCAGTCTGGAATGGCACATTATATAATGCAGTGCCAGACAGGCTTCTCAGCACTTAGGTTCAAAAACAAGCACTAGACATAGCACATCCTTGATGTCAGGGCCTTTTTTGGCCAGCAGGAAGGGTATGGAAACTCAGTGTTATTTAAAATGGCTATTAACATCTGTCCTTTGACAGCAGGGAGCTGGAACTGCAATTTCTTTAGGTATATCTTTACCCAGTTTGGTATGAGAGCTAATGGTAACTGCAACCCTCTTCTCCACTTATTTCTCAGCTTAAGAAAATACCACATTATACTTGAGGAACAGAACTTCCACACCTAGGAAAGTTCCCTTGAAATTTCATCAGAGACCTTTGATAGATACTGATTTGGCACAAGACATGGTAAGGAGGGCATAATTATATCAAGCATCCAATGTATTCACATCACACAAACCAAAACAGGTAAACTGAGATAATCCTGAATTTTACCACCTTTATTTTCTGTAGACTGCCACCCTATCTCTTCTCAGCCCTTTTTCTCCTTAATGGATGCTGCAACACTCAGGAAAACTGCTTTCCCATGGTATTGACACAAGGAAATCTGGCTGCACTTATGTCTTTCTAGACTGTACATATCTTGCTCCTGTAGTATTGTCAAAACTCACCCAGAACACAAGAGAGGGAAAAAAAACTGGTGAAAGGTGCTACCCACCAGCAAACACCTTCACAAAGCATCCAGTTTGTTCAGATCAGCATTTTGGGGCAAATTCCCCTCCAGGAGCTCTACTACAGATCTCACAGAGTCCTAGACCTCAGCATGCCTTGTTCTCAGTGAGAGGAAGCAGAAACATTGCCAGCTGAGAAACACTGCTCCCCACAGCTGAGAACTGAAAGTGTTTATTGTTCATTTTCCAAAAAGTTCAAGCATCTTAAGACTTTCAGAGGGGCCTAAGAGAATTAGGTACTTTTAAACCTATAACTTCTAAATATAAAATTTATATACCTCAAGTCTGCCCTGAAAGATACTTAAGGTAGGATTTTTGCCTTTAATTTACTATTCTCAGTCTTGGTGCCTTATTTTCAGTGGCCACTATGAAAGATAACACAGATTGCTTGGTCAAAGCCTTTCTGGCCACCAGGAATTTACCACTGTGGTGGCTTGGTAGGACTAGAATTTCTCTCAACAAGTTTTCAGTCTTTTTTCAGTCATTCATACTGTAAATTATTGTCTTCTTTCTTGAGAAAATAAACCCAAAAACCCCGAGCATATGAAGAATCCATCATTCAGAAGTACAAGCAGATGAAATTCCTGATTATTATGAAGTAAAAATCCCAAGATCCATTAGCCTAACAAGAACCCCATTTGCAGCTTAAAAAAACAAACAAACAAAAGTGTGAGAAATTATGCATCTGTTCCCACCAGCAGCAGTAAAAGCTAGGAGCAGGCTTGCACCCAGATAGCTACATTTTGGGTGCCAATATTATATTAATTACATTAAAAATGGAAAAACAGAAACCCTTCTGCCTTCTTCATTTAGCTCATAACCACTTTTTCCCTATTTTTTCTAGAAAACGAGTGTTTTTCCATTTAAAAGGTGAGAGCCACTCTGTAGTTACAAGTGGTACTTTTTGACTTTCTTAATACAACCCTGTGGCTACAATTAACACAACGGATAAATAGCAGATCAAATTAAGGTCTGATCCTGTTTTACTTGTAGGTGCAATCCTCACAATAAATTGCAGGTTAAGCTGTTGGAGGTAAATGAGGAGAGGTGGAAAGCATGCCTGAATTCTAAGTGTTCAGACATTAAAAGAAAGTGTGAGAGAGAAGATAAGCAAATATCTAGACGGAAAATTTGAAAACTTTAGGAAGCTTTAGTGATTATTCAGAGATTCCAAATGCAAGAAGTTTTGCACAAAGATTTAAGAAAAGGTAGGAAATGTCGGGGTTGTCTATACGAGTTATTTAATGCTTGTTTTTATCCCTCACTGGGGAATAACGTTTTCAGAAAAGTAAAAGAACATTATTTTTCTTCTCATTATTTCAGAATGCTTTATGCTCATTTCAGAACCCCACTGTCTTTGAAGTTTGGGGAATAAGGGAACAAAGACTCTTTTCCATGCCTGCTCTTATTGTTGTGGAAATCCACTACTTTACCCCATTAAAAATGAATAAACAACTGAACCAATTTGAAGTTCTCCACAACCTGAGACTTTTGTGGGCATCTTAAGGCTGCATATAGTCTGATATGTTCTGTTTGCAATTCAATCACAAACTCCTTGCAGCACAAGAATCAAAACATTGCAAAAGAACTGTCTCTAAGCATGATTAGGCTAAGGATTTTCAGGGAAGGATTAATGAAGGAAGGAAGGCAGCTTTATGAAACATTGTCTAAGGCACCTAACATCTAATATCAATCCTACAATTTTCATAGAAAAGTGCCAAATGCTGAAGGAACTGTTCTCTTCCCGTGACACCAGTGGGAGCAGGACATACTCAGAACTTCAGAGAAGCAACCTGGTATCTCAAAAAAAAAAAAAAAGGATTTCCCAAGTGATTTAAAATCATTCACTATGACCAAACAATATAATTTTTTAACTCCAGTCACCCAAATTATCAAAAGATAGAGCTAGTGAGCTCTTTCACATTCTTCATCACAGCACTTTCCAAACACTCTGAGCCTATGGAGGTTGCTCAGTTACACCAGAAATCTTGTATTTGTTTTTTCTCCATTAAACATTAGAGCACACTGTAAGGAAAATATAAGAATATGCTCAAAACCTCTGTCTTTTGTTTCTACTGCAAGAAAGATAGAAAAGACCAGTAGACTGGTCTCAGCTGGAGACTTGGATGGGCACTTAGCCCATCAGGTCCTTGGCATCAGCTCAGAGTCCAACAAGAACCAGTTGTGTGGTGGAGCCTAAAGGACAGAACCCACAGCTACTCTGTTCACACTGCAGCACTGGTAGCATGGGGGTCCTGCTGAGGGTGCACAGATGCATTCATAACAAATTCCTCAGCAGAAAAGGCTGATGAAGGAAAAAAATTGAGACTGGGTCAAAATTTAAAGTTGTATGTTGAATCATCAAATGTTATCTGACTGTTCATATCTTTTGACTACTGAATCATAGAAGGAAGAAAAACTGTTTTCCTATCACTATCCTGAGGTCTTTTTGAAGGCACTTTTGCTTCCAGCATCACCCTGGAAGCCACAGCATTTGCTCTGTGCTCCTCACATCCCTTCCCAGTGACACAATCCCTCTGCAGCCTCTCCCAGGGGGCTGCCCACAGCTCTGGCCACCCAGCACCAACACCCTCAGCAGATGTGATGCAGTAAATGCTGTAAACACTCCCTGCTTCTCCTCAGGTCACAATAAACCCAAAATAATCTGTTTGAGAGGGACTGGAGGCCCCCTGAAGGGATGGAATGCTGTGTTTGTCCCTTGTTCCTCTGCTGTTGCTGCCCTGTGGGAGGTCAAGGTGAAGAGGACAGAAGGAATAGTGGTGTGTAGGGAGTCCACAGGGCAGCTGAGGGTCTGGAGGGGTGGCAGTCCTGGCCCAGCACATGAGGGAATTACAATTCCCAGCCTTGCCCTCAGCCCTGCTGCCAGAACAACATAATGGCCAACTTAGCAGTCTTCCCCACAGAGGGGTGGGAGCAGCTGGTGATTTCTAAGAGTTATATTAATTTTCCCATAATTTTGTCATTTTAGAGGGCCACCTTAAATAACTGATGAATTGCAAGTACAGCAAATGAACATTAAACCATCTATCACAGAATAAAAGAACCATTAATCTTTTAGGAACTATTGCACATTCACACTCTTATACACAGAAGAAGGAAAGTGGTGCCATTCTTAGCCCAGACTATTGCAGTTCAGCACAATAACATTACGTGAATATTCATACTTATTCATTTTCCTTGAAATAAGACCTTTTTTTTTCCCCTGAAATAAGACTTTTTCCTTAAAATAATCTAAAGCTGCTAGGATATCTAGTGCTTCCTTCCTGTAGCTGGTGTTATATAAAGTCACAGCAGTGTTCAGGGAGTCCTGCAGGTTCTGTTCACAGGAGAAGCTGATACAAATAAGATCATATAAACTAACTTTCCCTCACTTTTTTCTTTCAACCCGTATTGTAGTTGTCAAAAGCAGAAGAACTTTCTAATTTCTATAGTAACACTCCACAAAAGAGGTATCTTGTACCTAAAGGTTTTTCCAAAAGCCCTTTTCCCTGCATGATCTCTCAACACATGGTAAAAGACTTGCATTTCTTTTTGGGTGGGTGGGTGGATTTGGGGGGATTTCTTTTTCCCTCTCCAGCACTTAGCCTTTGGTTTTCCAGCAGCTGCAGCTATTCTAGTGGAATTAACTAAGTCTGCAATCAAGTGTGGATTTCCTGATGTTTGAATAAAAGATATTTCATTGTGATTGAGTAATTTGATCATTAAAATCTATGATCTCCAGATTTTCTGAATTAAGTCTGTTAAATTTTAACCAGATCCTGCAAAAATTGAGAGGCGTTTATCATCCTAAGTATTTTGGATCATGCAAGGGACTTTGCAATTCAGTTGAACATAAAGTGACTGTTTTCCTTGATTTTCTTCCATTAGAAAGAATAAATAGGGCTGTTGCAAAACTCCTTATCAAGGCTGTTCATTGGGATGCAAACTTAACTGTTAATTTGCCCTCAGTCATTTCATCCACCAAAATACCAGCCTGTGTTCCTGACTAAGAAAGGGTTGTGCACATTAATAGCCCAACACAATTACTGTAAGTGCTGAGGAACATGAGAATGAGATGCAGATGTTGGCCAGGCTCAGATGCTCTCATTAGCTGTTATCTCCTGTTTCAACTGTTGAACATAAACCTACTGGGCCAGGAGGACTAGGAGTCTAATCCAGTAAGACATTTACTGTGTTTTCAATTTTGTAACCTATTTGTGATTAATTAGTTGTGAACATACAGTAGCTAGAAAGAAATTATTAGCCATTATGGGGGCTTAGTGACAGAGATACCTTTCCACTTGGTGATTGCAGTGTCTTGCAGCTAGGGTTCTGCTGCACTGCTCTGGACCACAGCAGAATATTTCTATTTTCTGATTTTGAAATACAATCCCTGTGGCCTGACTTAAAAGAAAGCTTGGTCATGCATCTGAAGTGTGAGGTACCTAATTCATAAAATTAAAGTTGGAAATCGTGGAAGTAATGCAAGAGTCGGGGTTTTACACCTAATGCTTGCAAGTTCTGAGCTCACATCCCACCTTTGAAGCTTAAATTAAAATGCCTGCCTGGTTTCTTCACTCATCTTGACAGTCTAGAATACTGGCAAAAAAAGAAAAGACCCAGATAANTTTTTTTTTTTTTTCAATTTGATTATTTGAGGAGCATTATTTAAAGCTCTAATAAAAACCTTTTTTTCTTATCCAGTGATCCTTTGCTGATGAAATACAAAAGCAACCAAAAGTCCAAGAGGTTTTAATACAAGTAGAGAAGCTTTTAAACTTTGTGGTGTCAAAGTAAATTAAATTGTCCCTAAGTAGTCCTTAATACAGCTGACCACAGTGATTTCTACAGGGCAATTATGGTTTACTGTGTCAGTCATCCAGCAGGCATTAATACAAAGCAGAACAGCTCTGAAGAAGTTTGTTATGGACTGTCATGTCAAGGAGCCCAGTGCTAACCTGCAATGGCCTCGATATTATTAGAACTTACTGAGGGTCAGATTCCAATTAATCCACAGATTTAACAGTCCTCTGCTGTAGTGGGTCTTGATACAATTAAGGAATAATAGATGACAGGAAGGACACTTCCTGGCAGCCAACGACCGATGGCAGTATTTGAAGGCCCTTAACCCAGCTGGTCATTAACTGCTCAGAGACACAACCTGGAGCTCATATTTTCTATTATAAACCATATATTAAAGATATAAATCAACTACTACTTTTTCCTCCTCCTCCCAATCTGTATGAGCTGCTGCTGTTGGGCTACTGTGGTAGCAGTTAATCACCACGGGAAAATCCCAGCAGGGAGACAGACTCGTGCCCTACCTTGGAATCTTGAAAACCCCAAACTGCAGCCATCCTGAGGGCTGCCATGGAACCTGCAGCTGGTGAGCAGAGTTTGTGCTCAACCAGAGGGAGAAACATCTGAGAGCAGGAGAAAGGACCAGAGCAGCAGGGGCACCTCAGTTCTCATATGTGTTGTGCTCTGTCACTTGTTTGGTGCTTCCAGAGCAGTAGGGCCCTCCTGTGATGACTGGAATAACCATGGTAACTTAGGAGCTTATTTATTATATTTGTCACAGCAAGCTGGTCAGAGGTGCTGTTTTCCCCAGCACCAGGAAAAAAGCATGTGCTGCTCTTGCTATATGGGTTAGCCCCCAGCACACAGCCTTGTCCAGAAGATTGTTGTACATGTGGAGACAGCCCCCTGTCCTGCTTGGCAATTAGTGCACATGTTTTTAAAGTGACACCTGGAGATGTCACATGAACAGTTTGTGCCTTACTGCTGCAGGAAGCAGTGACCTTTCATAGCCATCGCTCGGTTTGCTTTTCATTGTACTTGTGTAACAACCCAGATGACAATATCTGTGTTCTCCAGGTTACTAATCAGTACTCACAGCTGCAGATTCTGTTAAGAAAAAGGGGAAAAATCACATGGCAACAGGTGTTTGTGGGGAACAGAGGAAATAAATTGAACTAAATTGCACAAGTCAATATTTATGTATTTCTCCACTGTAACATGTTGGTCAGATTCCTCATTGCCATCCACTGTTGCCTTTGGAGTATTCCACCACACAGATTCATAGTGCAGAATGTCATTTTTAGGAAGTTCATTTATGATGCTCTCTCCAAGAAAGAAAGGATTCTGTCCCACTTGGATGTTTCAGGGTGGTTTGTTCGCCAGCTGAAACGTGACTAGAATCTGATGTAATGTACAACCAAAAGGCTCTGTTACATTTCTGCTCCAGTACAGTACGCTTCAATGTAATTTATTATTTTACTATGAGAACCATGACTAATTGCTAAGTCAGAAACCAATCACAACACACCATTGGCAGCAATTTACAGACATGGCAATATGGCAACTACAGGCTTTTTGTTGTTTAACTTTGGTTAGTTTGTTTAAAGTTATATGCAGCGGAAAAGGGGAAGGCAAAGAAAGAAGAAACATGAGCACTGTTTTGTCTCATTTCTACTCACTAAAAATCCTTCTGAGATTATGTTGCTACCAACAGCATTTCCTGCACACAAAATTGACAGTATTCAGTGTATATTGTCAAATTAGATTGGTTATCATGCATGTCTTTTACAACATATGGTGTTAATGGATCTCAGAGGCTGAAAAATGCCTTCATAGACCAGAAAGACATGGGCAAAACATAAGAGCTGTAAAATTCAGTCACCAAATTTACAGGAGGCTAGCTGAACAGGCCTAGTTGCATTTTCCCATCAACTCATCATGGGCAGTCTTTAATACTAAATTCAAAGGAATAAGGAATGCACAGAAGAAATCACACACACATCTCGTAAAACAAAATTTATCTTTAATTTGTAAGTGTCAACAGCAGTACAAAAGATGGAGTGATGGTGAATAGATTAAGGGTAGAGAGGACAGTCTTGAGGTAAATGAGCATAAATAGGCAGTCTTATAGACACTCCCCTGAGGGGTCTAAACCCCTATCATGGCATATACTGTATCACCCAAGGATGACATGTTTAACATATCAGGAAAGCACCTTGTGCAAAAAAAAAAAAAAAAAAAAAAAAAAAAAAAAAAAAAAAAAAAAAAATTTTTAAAAAACCC
>VZRH01005339.1:2178603-2198939 GCA_013397555.1 Urocynchramus pylzowi | reverse complement strand
AAGAAGAAAAAAATTTTTAAAAATCCCTCCCACCCAAAACATGTAGGTAAGGTGCCAACGTACACCAGAACATACTGTATATGGACAGTGTCTTTCAATTTTGTCTTTTCCATCAATAACTGAGGCAGAGGAGGAGAAGACTCTTAAAAGTACCACTGAAAGATTATTTAATATTTAATTTACCTCACGTCAATACTGCACAACAAAATCCAAGAAGTCTGTTTATGCAATGAAGCAGAGCTAAGAATAACTATTCTCTTTTTTAATCTGAGAACAGATCTTTTTTCTTAAATCAATATCCTTAGCAAACTTTTTTCTTTCTTTTTTTTTTCCTTTTTACTGTATCAAGAGGAGAGTGTGAGATGTGATGGCAACCTTTAAGTTCATTTAAAAACTTTACACTGGACTGTACAAGATTTTTTTTTTTTTTGATAAACTATTTACATTTTCAGACTTTAAAACATATTCAAAGCAGCAATAGACACTAGTTTTTCCTCTAAACGCCCAAATAATTACCGGCCATGGGCCCAGGTAGGTACCTGCACTGTATATAGAATTTCTACAAAGAAAACCTGCCCATTAAGTAGCCAGTGGCTGTTAAACAAGCAGCCCTCGCCAGTAAGAGCTGCACCCAGGGTGTTGCTATAGGAATCAAAGCATAGTACCTTGACAAGAGAGTCTCAGTTGTCCCAACAGCTCTACACAAACTTTACAATTTGAAACAGCAGCTAGCATGTCAGTCCAGCATGTCAGTGAATTGTGCTGATTAAATTAACATAGAGTACAATCTCACAATATACATCACAAACAAATTACAATGTCAGGAAATAAGAGTTACAGTAAGATAAGTTATGTAGTAACAGCTTATAAGCTTGTCTTAATGTAATAAAAAAAAATTTTACATGGGAAATACAATAATGAATGAACATAAATGCTAAGCATTCTAGTTTGCTACAAGCTGAAGAAAGGTACAAGAAAAAAAACAACATTGCTTTCTGGAAAGCAAAACACAAATGACAAAGGAAGACAAACGGAGAATGCACACTAGCAGGTCTGCAATGTGCAGCATACAAACAGTTAAATATTTGCACATTCCCCATACTCCAAGAGCACCAAGGACCTCACTTGTGGTTTTTAGAAAGCGGAAATTACAAAGCAAGCCATGTCACTAAGTTGCTTTATAGCTTTCATATTGCCATAAATACCAATTTGATAAGTTTTCCTTCAGCCCAGTTCACCCCACCCTACCCCTTTTTTCCCAGCGTGTGAAATCTCAGAATACGTCTTTGCCAACATTTCCAACAATTCTGGTAGTTAAGAAAGGGCGTCGGATTAAAATGAAATGATTTTGCATATACCTTGTTTTTTCCTTCTGTAGCAGGGCATTGCTACATGTCAAAAATGTAGCTTGATCTGAGAAAAATCACAGATTTTAATGTGTTGTACAAAAAAAAAAAAAAGTTTAGAAGAAGTTTCTTTTAAAGGAAAAAGTGTTTTTTAAATGATCAAATGAGGTCATATAGTATTATTCTTTTAAAAGAACATGCTTAAGTGCCACCTTGAATCTTAAAAATGCATGCAAAACACAAAGGGGTCCAAGACCATTCATTAACTTCTCATAAAAACATGAAGAACTCTATCATGCATCCTGCTGGCTGCATCTCCAGTGCAGTTGTTCTTACTGTGGCCCTGGCTCAGCAAAGCTCACCCCACTCAACACCAACACTGCACCGGTCCTCGTGACCACCGTGGAAGTACTAACATGCTTCATATTAGGCAGGTAGGTAGGTGTTTTTCTGGGGGAGGATGGGGTCTAAGTCTTGTAGAATGTTTTGCTGGGAGATGATTTTAAAATGCCATGCCTTTGATGTGGCCGAAAGACCAAATCCAGAAAGCCAACCCGGAGATTAGATGGCACTGGGAGGTGGTTGTGTTGTGTTTATCCAAAGCAGAGGCTGCCCACAGCTGGCTGCTGTACACTTTGCCCAGGGTAGTGTATTTATTGGGACTAATGCTGCTGTTGGGTCTGCATTTCCATCCCAGAGCTATCCCTTTGTCTTTTCCCTCCCACTGCACCTGAGTACACTGATTTAGGAGCACTGTGTCGGGATCCTGTGAATGCTCAGCAGGTGGTTTCACAAGCTAAATGGTGACTCCCAAACATACAGGCAGGCCAGAATCTGGCCAGTTCTCCAGACTTGTTTCTGCACATAAACCCTGGAAAGCAGTATGGTTTCCGTTGGGACCTTTCTCTTCCATTTTTATAAAATAAGAAGTGAAGTATTCTGGCTGGTACCAGACTGTTTGGGGAGTCTCCTTCTCTTGAATATAAGTATTTAATAATTTTCCAAAAGAAAATATATTGTATCTGTTAATTAAATAACCTGTTCACAGAGAAAATAGTATTACTATATCAGTGCTCCTGAAAGGAGTTATTTTTCCAGTCAGTTTCTAAGGGGCCTCAAACACAAAGCTTAAGAAGCAATTCCATGAATCCTCTTTGTGCATTGTGTGAACAATTTCTCTGGTGTCATAGCCTAATGTAACAATAACGCGATTAAATGGATGTACAACATAAAGGTTTGATATCACTGAGTCTTGCCTGCGTTGCAAGGGCCATTTCAGTCATTTTAATCTTTCAGGGATATGCTTTTGACTTCCAAATGCCATTCTTGTCAAGTAAAATATCTCACTGGTTTTACTTGGATTCAGAAGACTGTGTTTCCCATCAAATGTAGCCAAAATTTGGCATGTTTCATGTATCAACTTTCTAAAAAAGAAGAAAGTATTCCCTGTTTGTGGAATATGCTATTAAAAATCAGAGAGAGCACAAGTGAGGCATCTTGCTGTCCCAGCTACAGGTCCACAATACTGCGCTCACACTGCGGGTGTAAATTCAGCATCTACATGAGGTACAGTGACTTGTCAGCATTTAATATGGACCAACATACACTGATATAGAACAAAAGTAAATACATAACTTATACTTCACTAAGTATCCATGAACAAAAAATAAAATTCTATTTCCTATGTTATATTTACACAATTTAAAAAAAAAATCTAAAATGAGATGGCAAATTCATCAAAAACTTTGTTTTGAGCTCCGATTAATAAAGTAAAAATGTTGGGTTTCATCCTTATGATTGTCCTTCCTTGATTTCTACTGACATTTTAGAGCCAATGTCGGCTAATAAATAGAATAACACGCTCATAGGCACAATTCAGATTCAAATATGTTCCTCCCACTCCCCCAGCCAGTAAATGCGGTTTTCACCCGCTGGTGATTCCTGAACAGCCAGTCATTTTCAAGAATGTGGCTTTAACATACAGAGCATCAGCATTGAGGCAGGGCTGGAGCTAAAACAAAGTGTTCATACATACATGTATTTTGCATAAATAAATGAAATAACAAGACATAAAAATGACTCAAATCCGGCAACTGTGAGGCAGGCCCACACGAGTCGAAACAGATGACTTTTGTTCATGTAGTTTTCGTACAACAGTTTCACATTAGTCAGAAGTGATAAAAAATACCATTTATATCCAGTGCTTATAACACTTACGAAACAACATCTGTGAGTGTGTGTTTTTTTTTTGTACTACAAGCAAAATCAAGTTTCAGTCCTAAAGAACAGTCCTTTGTTCTCCACAAGCCTGCAGAATATTATTTTGGCATGGTCATAAAATTAAAAAAAAAAAAATTAAACAACTAATCTAAATGTTTGCTTTTGTGCAAAAAAATAATTACATAAAATACAATGCTAGCAATACAGCATTCTACCTATGCAACAAAACCAGGAAAAAAAGAGAGCAAGAGAGAAAGAAAGTGACGAGGGGGGAGGGAGAGATACTTCTAACTGGAAAATTATGTAAGACATTAATAAATAGTATTTTTTTTTTTTAGGATATAATTATGTCCTCCCCCCGATCTGAGCTGAATGTATTAAAACCAGTTCAAATTCCCAAGCTATTTTAAGAACAAAAAACCACTTTCTATCAGTACCTTAGCCAGCTTAAAGAGGACGCTCACCAGCTAATGACACAGCATAAGCCTTTGAAGACTTGGCTAGACCAGTTTATTGCTTATTAGACATGGACTCAGAACACAGTTAAATAAATATTAAAAATATAGCTTTTTTTGTTCCAAATTACAAAATGGTCAGAGAAATTTGACCATTGTGTTTCTATGCCATTATCTTTATAAATTGTCCTGTAAATTGAACAATCTTCTTTGTCTTGGGGGGGTCGTTCTCTCACATAGAAACGCAATTCCTACAGTGGCAAAAATGGCTGTTTCTGACAGGACAGGGATCAGTGGGGCTGTCAGGAAGGCAACTGCTCCTCCACAGAGCATCCTGCCATTGCAGCTCACAGGAGTGATGCTGATGCAGAGCAGGATGCACCAGGACAGCCAGACCAAAACAGGCTCCTTTTGTTTTCCAAAGCAAAACCTGTGCAGCTCCGTGAGAAGATGCTCTGATATTTCCAGAGGAGCTGCTCTAGGCCCCCTGGTACCTCTCAGCCTGAGCCTGAATTTATCACCAGTGGCCAATTCCAAGTAAAAGCTGAGGGAGCTGAGGAGCTTCAGCACAGTTATTCATCAGGCCTATTGGAACTGTTTATGTACAGTGATCTATTTGTGAACAGGAGTGGAGTGTGAGGGGAAAAAATAAAGGCAGTTTCTCCTCCATCTTTGAAATCTAATAGATTCACAATCTTTGAATTGAATCTTGCATATTTCCCAGAATGTTCTCCACTAATTGCATTGTTTCTAGAATACAAACAGAAATTTTAATATCTATAACACCTTATGTCCAAAGCACAAGTCACATGACTAACATACAATAAATATTTTTGATGACCCATTTTCCCACCTTTGCAATTAGATATTTGAGTGGCCCGCCCTCCCCCACTTGGAGTCTCACAAATAAATCACTGCATAAATACTTAAGGTAGCACAGTTCCTTCAGGTGGCAATGGGAACATGATGTACAGAGCCATGATTTGCCACAGGCCCTAAAAATTCAGCATGGTGGACTGTAAATGCAGTTTGGATTTTACATCTGCCCTTGCTGTTTAAGTGTAGAGGTTAATAACTATAAACACATTTTTAGGGGTATTTGTACTCCATGTACATATAAAAGTACTCACTTTATTTTGCAATACATATAGCAGAGTGTTTCCAAGTGCTCCTTGAACATACAGTGTTAGAGGAACAAGTGAATTTCTCACTCATAAAGGTCATGTTCATTTTAGTAGCAGGTGCACTTTTATTTTCATATACCTGTGTGATTTAGGGAAGGGAGAAGAAGAGGCTCTTTAAAATATCAATAAGGAATTGTAAGTGTAATGCCACCAACTGTACTTTTAAAAATAAATATTAAGTATTTGGACCCTTGACATTCTGGAATGAATAAATTATTTAAGAGAAAATGTGTTAAGACTGAATGCAAGGGTTAAAAGCAAAGGAGTAGAGAATGTAATCAGAGGTGGCCTCACACTGCTAAGACAGGCCTGTCCATAGCTGGTGATCGCTCTTTTGTGCTTACTTAAAATTTCACACTAATGGCACATCAAGAGGCAAAAGCAATTGGGCACATGCACTATGGCAACCATGTTCACTAATTAAGAATATCCTGTCTCCAGATTCCTGAGTACTTTACCATATTCTGGAAAAAAATTAGCTTTTATATATAATTTTTTTTAAGATGCCAAAGGATTGTCTAAGACTTTACAGTGTCTCCTTTAAGACTTTTTGTTTAAATGTTAAGATTCAAAAGTTATGAAAAGTTTGGCACATCAGAAGTTCAACTATACATATGGAAAAAAAAATGGAATTCAGAGACTATTTTTTAAAGACGAGCTATGATGCACAGGTGTGCACACTTGCGGACTTGTTCTGTTTCACAATATGAAATCTGCAGTTTTTGTTTTCTAAAATAATCCAGAATAAAAACACATTCACAACCTGTAGGCTGGCACAGCATACCTGAGTGAGAATGTATAACCCCCATCTAAAACAGTAACTTAAACCTTTATCAGCATCCAAACGGAAAAAGACAAAAGGTAAGACTTGTAAGACAGCTATTGATTCATATAAGTTCTCAAGTCCTGATGTCTGATATTTATGTCTTCATCTAAATTAAAAAAACAAAACAAAACAAAAAAAAAAAAAAAAAAAAAACCCAAGTTCATGAAAAATTAGGGAAACAATCTGTCTCACACGATAAGAAACATTTAAGACCATTCTGCTGATGTAACTGTAGGAGCCACACATGCATGCAGGCTCTTTAAGAACTTTTGTTCAAAAAAACCCCAAAAAACCCAAATGAGTCTGAGTACTTTAATTCTGTGAACACTCCTCAGTTGGCACTGACTGCCTCATGGGCTTCATTTTCACTACTATAGTCTGATTTGGGATCATCCTCATAGTCCTCGTACATTTCTATTTCATCCTCTCCGTTTATCATTTCATTTCCAGGAAGGCTTCCGCTGTCTGTCTTCATACCATAAGTGCTCTGGATGACAGGGATGCTGGGCTCAGGGCTGGCAGAGGTGCTGGAGCAATCTGATGTCATCTGAGGGGACGGCGTGGTGGTCGCCATGGTAATAGCACCAGGGTAGACAACTCCTGTTCCCGTGGTGATTGGAATCTGAGGCTGTTGTCTGGAAGGAAAAACAAGAGGGAAGTGTCATTGCCTGTGTTTAGAGGAGGGAAGACCTTCTGCAAGTCCAAAGGTAAGAAAAGCAGGTGGTTTCCTAGAAAGACTCCACGTATTCCTCGGGGCTCAGAGTCCTCTATGGTATTGGTTCATTATCTCCCCCAAAGGACAACTGGGAAGTGAAGTGTTTTCAGTCACTACCAGACATTCTTTCATGTATTGGATGTGTTTATTCAAACCATAATACAAACCAGCACTTGGACAGAGACCTTCAAAAGGCTCCAGGCACCATGTGATGCCTGCCTGCTACCGTTGACACCATGTATCCAAAATCTAAACCCTCTAAACTCATGGCAAGAGCTTCTGTTAATGAGAGGACCTCAGGATTACCTAAAACAGCAGAGAGAAACTGAAGTATCTAATCTACTATGTAAGTGTCAGGTAGACTCCTATGGCACTTGGACATTCTTTTGACATTTGATTGCTGGCTTTTGATTTTTATTTGGATCCATCATCAAAATGCCATTTGCTTTTCAGGATTTTGTGCTTAAGATGGGGGGTTTGAAGCAAAGTACTTGATTAAAAAAACCCAACAAATCTGCCCTGGAAGATGCTGATTTTGTATTGACTAGTTATTGAACATACATCCCTATTTGCATAATCTATTTAAAGAATCACACATTTCAATGTATTCTCAACCTTCTTTAGAGCAATATTGATACAGTAACTGTGAACTATTATAGATTTTAGCAGGAGAAACAGTGTCAGGTATGTTTAAATAGTCTAAGGAATCTGCAACTTGACCACTAGGTCATTCTATGCTAAATTCAAAAGGATGTTTTATAAACCAGTCTCACAAATTCCTAATCATTGGCTAAATCAATACAGAAAATAAAGTTAAGCTTATTTAAAAAACTCTAAATGCTGAGTCTTTATTGTTCATTGATAAAACTCTAATTTTGATAAATACCACACTAGAGAGTTACAGGGAAGCTGTAGTCCTTCGGGTTTGAGTAGTGATACATTGAAATCATGAACACCCTGTGTAACACACCACTGAAATAGTTTGCAGTCCTGCCACGGCTGCTACTGCTAGCCTGACTCTTACAGCCTCTGCACAGCTTGAGAAATTCAAATATCTGTTGTGTAAGTCTTGTACACCTGGCTAGCAGCGAGCAAAAATGCAGTAATTCATTTGACACAGTCATTATACTCCTGTTTGCAAATGATGATTTGCAGATGATTTACAAACAGCTTGGGATTTTTCACTAAATTTTCACTTTTTAAATGGTCTGATAAATGTTCTGTGAAAACAATTTTCAGCCAATGTATTTGCTTGCAAGTGATTTTCTGCAAACATCTTTCAATACTTTATCCATAAAATTGAACACCTACCTCACATGGGAACATTCCTGGTTTAGGATTGCATGTTTTCAGGAGTATAAACTATTACTGCTAAAAACCCACACGTATCTCCTCCACAGATTTTAGGCACAGAAAATGTTCACATTAATGAATGTTTCCACAAAGCAGAGGATAAAGAAACCCACACATGGTCAACAGAAAAATCTATGTAGTTGTCACCAGGCCATACACACTTAATTCTTTCTAATCTGCCCATCTAATAATCTTTCACCAGTATTTCTTAGAATAAATAAATTCACAAAACAAAACATCACCAGTTCATCAAAGAACACCGTAATATCAATGCCAAATGTTGCTTTGAGAAAAGTTTTCACAGCTCCTGTAACAGAAGTTGTAGAACTGACTCAAAGAATGATTGAGACAAAGCTCCTGCTGTGTTACAGACGACATTAAGTATCAGAACACTAATATCCACCTCTATACCTCCCCTCCCCAAAAAGTTTGTATTTTTTCAGTAGCAAACAAATTGCCTTTTTACAAGCAGCAAGAACAATTTTAAAAGTCTGCTTAAGACAATGCTCTGAGATATGTTGATGAAGTGATGGTTATCAGTGTTAAGCCCTAAAGGACAGAGAAATCCTGGTATTCTTTCAAACACTCAGTGAGCAGAACTCTTCTGCACATCCACATTTCTGTGGGACTGGGTACACTTGTCCAAGTACCACCCTTTTCAAAGTATAAATGGAGAAGGTCATCTGAGCATAAAGAAGCCAAATTCACAGAGGTACTTTTTACTTGGGAGCACACCAGACAAATGCATGACAAGCTACTGAATGAATCTAATTGTCAAAGAACTTGATTGGTATAGCAGGAAAGTTAAAGGCTTACTGAATTTGTCATTCATAAATGCAGTCCTTTTTTACATGTTAAACAAAAATCAGACATGCTGTGCATGCTGGCTGCTGGCTGGGTAATAACTTTAAATTACCTGTATCTCACTGTGGAACTGTAAACATGTGGTAACTGTACCACCTAATTGGAAAGGGTCTCAAATTGCTACCCATTTGCTAACAGAAAATTTGCTAGCACTTAAACATGGGCACCTACACACCCCCAGTAACTGGACACCTACCTCCGATTTAATACCTGTTATTATTTAGGGCTGATCAGGTTGTCACTGTAAATTCTGCTCTAGTTGCTATATTACATCCCAGAAAGTCTTATTTTAAAATATCACAAACTATGTGGATGGCATATGTTACTAGTGATGAGTGTTATCATTTCCTAAGTAATTAAGTTCTTGTGGGGAGGAAAACAGAGCATTTGTTTAAATTCCCACTACTCTCCCGTAAAAGAAGAGTTGGAGTTTCTAACCTACAACTCTGGCCATTATGTTTTCTTATATTTGTAGATCTTAAAGGCATTCATGTTAATGGAGTCTTTTATTACATTAAATTCCACACATTTAATCATTGCCTCTAGCTAGAGTTTTACCAATCATAGTACCTTGGAGGGGGGAGATAAAAACATACTTTACCTGCAAGCTACAGGTTACAATTCAGCTCAGTTGCACATGGAAGTTTTCTGCCTGTTAAGATTTCCAGAAAGCAACATTAATGTTCTGGTCTCTTCAGATCCTTGAGGAATGGTGGCACATCTCTACATACCCTGGCTTCAAATCACTCCTGTCCCCACCATCTCCTCTTTGGCAAAGAAATCCTCATGTGGACAATTACCAAGGGTCACACTCCTCTGCTCTGCCAACACTGCTAACTTGTCTGTCCACTCTGGGGCTTAAGATTTCGCCCAAGATACTTAGGTAAATACAAAAATGTAAGTAACACGAAAACTCTTAGCCAAACTGACCTGCTCACAAATTTGTGGCATTAATATTCTTAGTATTTTTCTGGAGAATGCTCCTCTTTTGACTTTTGCCAAACCAGCCAAACATTTAAATTGGCAAATGACCATTGTTTTCTGATCCCTTCCCAACCATTTTCTGACAGCTATTTAAATGTCTGAAGCAAAAATTGATTGCATCAAGCAAAACGCTCATATGGTACACACCCCTGAAACTTACATTCCCATAAGGAATGAAATAACAGTAAATCTCACAAAAGCACCCATTGTGTACTTGCTTTAAGTTCAAGCTACAGGAGTATAATGTTACAGACTTATTCAAAACCATAGCCTAGCAACATTCAGACTACGTGTGTACAGTAGTTATAAACACTATAAAGGCTTTATTCTAAACATCTTATGCTGGTAAAGCACAGAAAAAAGTTACTGCTTACATCATTTTGCAGAGAAATGTATATAGCATATACTTCTATTTAGAGTGTATTGGACTGTAAAAATGACTGAGCAATGAATTATCTTTGTAAGACAAGGCAACAAAAGACAGACTCAACTTAAAATATCTGAATTTATGGTTTATATATGATCCATTTGTTAGCTCACATTTATTTATGCATTACAAAAAACTACTATTGAGGATAAATAGTAAATCACTTGGACTCTGTTCGGGATTAACTTATGCTGAAGGTATCATTCACAAGTTCCATTAATAATTTTACTATTAAAAATAACTCAATTATTTTAAAGACATAGCTGGCTTCAGATTCAGCTTCCTCTAGACTGAAAGCAGCCATTTTTAAACTTACTATGCATTAAACATGAATTATTTCTGTAGATTATCTGCCTCATTTGGAACAAAATTCATTCATGTAGGGATGCAATAGAAGGCTTATGCACAGTGTAAGTTCCACTCTGTTCTTTAGAATACTTGGCAGTTCCCAGATTTTGTTCTATTAGATGCATAACAATTATCTGAAAACGTTAATTTCCTGGCCAATTTCTTCCAAGAAATCTTCATCTCATTCAATTCCTTGGAGGTTTTTCTTCAAAAATCACAACAGAACCTGGCCATTCATTAGCTCATTTCTCTACTTTATTTTAAATCCTGGCTAGTTTGTGTACTGAAATTCTTTAAACTCCCTTTGTGCATCTTACCAAAGGTTGTAAAAGACTGTGGTTCAGTGAAGTGAGCAGTGTGAGCCTTTTGCAACAAAAAAGTTTGAGCCATGGAGAACTCCATGTTTGTGGTGGGGGGTTGTACCCATAGCATAATTATGCTATGTTAGCCAGTGGCTCACCCAAGGGAGTCTGACAGGAGCTAGCCTTTACTGCATTGCCTAAAATATAAATGGACATTTGGTACAAGAAAAATGCAAACAAAATTATGAAAAAAAATTTTTTCTTGCTTTTGACTATTTCCTTTAGCCACCTGCTTTGAATGTGTATCTGATTCTTCACACATCTCCTACTTTTCTTTTTATTCTGTGATGATATTTTGTTGCCATTTTGGTGTGCCCATTCCCAACTTAATTGGTTTGTTCTTTAAAAAAAAAAAAAAGAAAAGGCAAGAAAAAATACCCAGCAGTACATCAAGCAATATGAAGCACTTGGCACATTTCATTGGAGTCTGTTTTGTACTTTTGTTCTCTATCTTCCTCTGCAATATTTACTGTAAACACAGAGCATATTCAATCCGAAAAACCACATTTGTCTCTTATTTCACTCTGAAGAGGAAACAGCATCTCAACTCTCACGTCTACAGTTCTGAAGGACGATTTATGTTGTTCCATCAAAACAGTGGAAAAATAATGGGGGTGTGAGGTCAGTTAGGAAAACTGTTCCAGCTGATGCTTTATGTGATATTTATGTTAAACACAGAGAAGAGTAAGTTTAAGAAGCTGATGGGCTCAGTTACTGTGTTTCACTTAGTTATAATCTGATTTGGAAGAAATGTTGCTTTTCATTACTTAGTAAACTACTCTGCTGAGACAAATGATTCCATGTTTTATGTTTCAGTTCAAAAAAGATGTTCTAGTATGGGTTTTTCACTAATTTTACTTGGTGTCTTCCAATAGGTTTGTTTTAAATTATTCTTGAGGGAAAATGGGAATTTGGGACAACAGTGGGAAGTCACAGGGAAGTATGAATTATTTATTTTTTTTTTTTAAATCCCAGCCTGTGATTCCTCAGGATCATAATCTATACTCACATTGAACAGCAACATGGATCTCATTTCATCTCTATTGAAAGCATCCATTAGACTTCATACTCCCTTTTCCATCACTTGCACAACTAAAACTCATTGGTTTTGGTAAAATCCAGTGCATCATCATATAACTGCACAGAGGTAGTTTACTTTAAACTTCTTCAACATTGAATAGAACATGGTGAAGTGGACTTAGCATCAATAGAAATTGGAAACAATCCTTTCAAGAAATGGTGACGTTCTCATGGTCTTCATGATCACACCGTTGGATATACAAGAAAGATTAGGTTGCACCAGAGTAGTTTTGAATAGTTTTCAGTGTACATATATTTCAATAGAAATATCACCCTTTAGGTAGGCACTTTAAGAAGTTTCTTAAATCCATCCTCCATATTCACTCCCATTTAGCCATCACATTTAACGTGTAAAATGCTACTGCTTAATGCTGTTTTGAATTAGCAAACAATTCTCAAATTGTTCAGACTGCTGTTTTGGCATTTCTTTTGCATTTCTTGTCTAGATGTGATTTGGTCTGTCAATCTGCTTTGGAAGATGTAAGCTAGAATTTCATTCCCTCAATCTGAGTATAATTTGTGATGTGCTGTATAAATTCAGATTTCTATTTAGAGTCCTATGTGCAATTTTGATGGGAGACTATTAGTAAACAATTTCCCTTAGACTGAAGAATAAAAAAACAATGTCATAACTATAGAGTGGAAGGCTATTTCAAGATATCAAAACCACTTCTATTTACTGATTGAAAAAAGAGCCCACATTGTTGCACAAAATAATTGACTGCAACAGGAGTTCTGGATCCCAAGCCAAAAATGAGGGCACATAATCGACGTCAAGGTCAATTATCTGGTAGTGAAGTACCCAACAAAAGGAGACTATTGTGATTAGAGAAATAAGCAGAACATTGTGAATTTGGAAAGGCTGGCACTGGAGACAGCTTTTAGACTCTCTGTAAATCGCCAGAAACATTGTGTTAGAGCACTGAGCATCACAGATTAATTCATAAAAAAAAAAAAAAAAAGAAACAGGAGCGAGAAATCAGTTATGGTGCAGTTGTTTCACTGGACTTTTTGTTATCTTTAGCCTGTAGATGTTTCATAGGGTTGCTTTCTCTGCAGAACACCAGAGGAGATACCACTAAAAATACAGACAGTGTTCTTAAAACTGTGTCAGGATCTTTTTGGGCCATATTTTTGACTTTTAAATCTACCCAGTCTATCAATGCACTACTTGAAAGACACTTTCTAAAACTTTTTTTTTTTTTTAATTTTTTTTACATACTTCTCTGTATAACAAAATTCCTAGTAACTTCATACCTTGATATCATTCATTTATGTGTGTTCGTCATGCAACTGCTATTACTCCTCTCCCTTTTCCCCCTCTCCTGACTCCTTATCCTACACAGGAATAACCCTTTGTGTTTCTCTCTTTGTTCTTTTCTTAATTTAGGAAATGATGTTGGAGTCATTACTAACCCAGAATGGATTAGCTTACTAAAAACTCACAAAAGACATGATTCAAACCTTTCAGGCTAATGGGAAACAACTTCTTTTGACTTTAAAGGATTCCACAATCAGTCTCATAATCAGCATTCAGTGGCAAGCTGATAGCTCCATATTCCATCTTATGTTTTTAATAAGGTCTTACCGGTTCAAATCCTTTCCTGCTAAACGACATTAGTCAGTGGCTTAAACAGATAAGTCTATTTGGTTTCAAACAGCGTGCTCCATCTTGGAAAACAATTGCAACAATTGTACTCACCCTACGGTAAAAAACTGCCTCATCTCCTGTCTTCGAGACCTCATCAGCTGCTTGTATTCACCAATACGCAGTTTCTTCCCATCCACAATGCAGGTACGTTTTGGTCGAGGCTTGTATTTGTAATTAGGGTACTTTTCTAGGTGGATTTTACTTAGCCGTGCCTGCTCTTCGTAATAAGGTTGTTTCTCTTGATTTGACATGGACTTCCAGCGAGATCCTACGGACAAAAAATGTTAGTGAGTGCTCAAGTAAAGCGGGTTTAGCTGTGCACACACACAGCTCAACGTGCCTTCTCGCCATAATAAATTTTAATTAAGTTCGTTAAATAAACTGATTTAAATTTACATCAGTCTGCACATATATTGGCTTGCACAACCTGAGACACCTTAAAAGAACCCTGACTTTCAGATGTTGCTGCAGACCAAGCATATGTTAATCTCTATTAAATAGGGTGCATGTAAAATCAATACTTAAGTCTCAAAATCTCAGCCTCGTGCTGCAAAACAGACTACTTAATTTTTTACAATAAGAGCATTAATCTGTGAGTAATTCCATACCTCTGTAATGCCACGCACAGTATGATGGTTAAGGAAAGTCTGCAGCCATACTTTCACTGTTAAAAGCCTAACACATTGCCTAGGGACACAGGCTCCTTTGATATTTTTATGAGAATTTGGTTTATACACTCCTGCTAATAGATATTAATAGCTTGCTATGTAGCAGGAAAAAAAAGTATGAAACCTTATAGATTCAGCAAAATTATGAACAACCCCTTGCTGTCTGGGTGTCTTAAATTTACTGAACTTCTGATATAAGTTTGGCATAATACTGACACCTATTTTAAATACTATTATGCATATTATTTTTTGGCCAGATGTAATAAGCATACAGAACTGAATCGAGAAAGTTACATTTCACAAACTCACATTGGAAAGACAAAAAGTAAAACAGAAAGCACACTGTAACTATATATACCACTTCAGGTACTGTAAACTCTCATTGAAAGCTGCACCAATAAAAAAGTTTAAAAATTAACACAGTGTACACAGGAAGAGGCAAAAGTATTCAGATCTCTTGTATTGTTTGTAAGGAGCTATCTAAACACTTGAAAAGAGACGGGAATAAGAAATGCAGAAAATAGCTTTTTGGTGTCTTTTAGATGAATAAAACGATTACAGCTGTGGTAAACGTGGGTGGAAGCTATTCTTTTACCAACATTTTTCATACATCAACAAATGGAAAAGTTGTATAAATATTATCCGAAGCCAGCAATATTCTCTGTCAGTTCTAATATTTCAGTCTCTTTTCTCATTGTCCTGGAAAAGTTGCACAGATATTATATGGACATAGACTTATTTGTGGCAGAGCAGATACTGACAGGTTAATTCCATGGTTAACAAACACTCAATTGCTGGCACTTCTGAAATATTTATGCTGGAAGTTTACATTTTAATGAATACAGTTACTATGCTCCTAATAGTTTTTTTCACAGAATGCACACAAATAATATAGATTCCCTACAGCTGCCAACACTGAAACAGTGAAGGTTTTATACAAAACTGAAAGGCTATTCATATAACTCACTTATATGGTAGACAAAAATATGAGAACTACTAAGAAAGATTTTGGAAGTTTCAGGACAAAGTAACATTTATTTCTATGTATTCTTGCCTCTGATTGAACTAACATGCAACAAACTTTGTATTTGAACTCAGAGTTTACAATAAAATGATTACAGAGGAAACTTGATTTTTACTTTTATTTATTATGAGCTACATTTGGAATCTGTCTTTCACTTCAAAGACTCAAAAAGCAAATATGGGTTTTAACATTTCACCACTCATTCTCACGTATGTTTCTAATTCTCTGGAGGGGTCTTAAAAAGCAAATCAAAATTTCTCAAAAATGAGTCCATTTATTTGCACAGTGGCAAAATAAAACTCATGGAATATTCCCCAATTGTCCCAATCTATACAAATTAAATATTAACTACAGTGTCTTTTACCTAAGCAATATTTTAATTATTTTAATTGCATGCTTCTAGCCATTAGTTTTTTCGAACATTGCAACGTTTTGAACCAAACATCATTTTGGATGTGAGGTTTGCATGTACAGGTCTTTTGAACTGTGCCAGGTTTCTTTTTTGACGTTGCACTGTCTGACAGAAACCTCTGATTTTGATTGTGCACTTTTTAATTTTATCCCAGTATTTACTCTAGCAAGTCCCATTTTGCATTCAGGTGATTTGCAGTTCAAGTGCATTCTAATGGGATCTTGCAGTTATTGGGACTTTAGTGGGACACGCTCCCGCAACAGATTTCACAAAACATTCCTTTTCAATGCTACTGAGTTTTAAAGCATGTTGTGACTGCTGTTGGGAATAAAAAGTGTTTGGGAAGGGGCAGAAAGAGAAAAGAAAGGGAATCAAAATGAAAACAAGCCATGATTCTTCATTTGCATAAGTTTTAGTAATTCTAATTTTAGTGAATGCCTCCCAGAAAAAGATATGTGCTAAAATTAGAGAAGTTCATAGAACTGTAGAATGGTTTGGGTTGGAAGGGACCATAGAGATCACACAGTTCCAACCACCTGCCATGGGGGTTGCACCTTTCACCAAGCTGCTCAGAGCCCCATCAACCTGGCCTTGAACACTTCCAGGGATGGCACATCCACAGCCACTCAGGCAACCTGTGCCAAGGCCTCACCACTCTCCCAGTAAAGAAATTCTTCCTAATATCCAACCTAAACCTGCCAACACAGCTTGCTACCTGTTGCTTTGCACTTACCAAGGATTTTGCTGATGTTGGAGTTGTGCATGTCGGGGAAGGCCTGGAGGATTTTCCGGCGCTCGTCCTTGGCCCAGACCATGAAGGCGTTCATCGGCCTCTTGATGTGGGGCTCGCTGCTGGCACGGCCCCGCGAGTCCCGGTAGACCCGGGCTTCAGCCACCGTGGCCCCTCCTGTTGGCCAACAATAATACTGCTGTAGTTTAGCTGCAGAGCCATTCACTGCTTTACTCCCTGTAACGTCAGGGCAGGAGGAAACAAGATGGATGCAAAACATTATTACGTGCGTTAGGAAAGTGCTTTCAGTGCTGTGCTTATTTTAGCCTCTTTTGCTCTCTCTCTTTCTCTCCCTGCTACCAGATCTATGAGAGAGAGAGAGAGGTGGGCCAACCTGTGGTCTCAATGTAGCTGGCCAGGCTTGCCCATCTGAGGTGAACCAACATCAAATTGAAGAAACAAATTACACTGGTATTTCTCCAATTAAGACATGGCTATTTGATAAAGTTTCCATCTGGGGCTTTACCATAAAATACATTCTCTGAATGCTCAACAAAACTCACATAAAAGTTATATTTGAGAATCCAAACTGATTTAGGCCTGCTGACACAAACTATTGACAACAACTTTGCTGCTTGAGCAGTGAAGCATGTGCCAAACATTTAAGAAAATATATTATACAGTGCACCAGGTACATGCATGGTACATTTGTATGGATCAGATTATATTTTGGAGCAAACACTCTAAAGTTGCATCTGCTTTGATTGAATTCTAGATGTGCTTTGGAGCATTTGAACCAAATATATGTAATAAAACTGTCTGCCTCCAGCAGGTACATGCTCAGCACATTGGAACCTCCAGAGGGAGAGACAACACCCCAGCTCCATGTCTGCTGTGCCTTAGTCTATCCCAGTGTCCTGTCTTTATCTGCCATCAATTCAGCTTGCACATGCCAACCCTAACTGGGTTTTTGAATGCATCCAGCCCTGTTTCTTGACCACAAACAGCAAAGCCTCGTGGGACTTTAGAGATCACAGAGCTGAGGTGTAGAACTAGTTACTGTGGGAGAAACAGATGACCAAAACATGCCTTTACTGGAAAAAACTTCTGCAGTTGTGATGATATGTTTTCAGAGTTATACCTTAGCTATAAAAAAGGCAAAAAAGTGTTTACAGTGGGAGAGTGACAGTCTCAGACCTCATCAAATTGGTCATATAACTTAATACCTTGAAAAGGCAAGATACTTGACAACAAATTAGTACAGCAATAGGACTCCTTTTGTATAAACTATTACAGCTACCAACATGAATTTATTTGCCAAATAATATAAGATTAATTATTTACAGTGCATAAAACAAAGCACTGCAGTTTTACTGAATACTGGCTCAAGTTTTTAGTTGTGCAAAAATCAATTTTCCTAATTCAGAGTGAAAGCTTATATAGGTATACATTTTTAAAAATTCCATATAAGAAACACATTTGCATGAAAAAGGGGCCCTAAAATAGAGGATGCATAACTAATACACTACCTTTTTGCCACCAGGTCCACAGTACATTAATTTCATTTAAAACGCACTGACCATACAGGATAAATTGATTTTGCTTTATATGGTGTTGACAGCCATGTTTATTGTGCAGTGAAATGTAGTGTAGTTTCAAGCTGACTATATCCATCAACACAGGGCAATATGCTGACTACTGGGCCAGATGAAGACATACATTACCCTGAGAGCAAAGCACTCATTCGCATACAGCAGTGTCTTCTCCTGAGGATCACCCTGGTAATTTATGATGCCTCCCATGCCATTACTTTACAACTGACACCAATTTGGCAATTTGTATACTAACATGCGTGCACATAAAAGAAGACAGGTTTGTGGCAAATGTGAGCTGCAAAACTGTTTTAACTCTGTTCTAAGTTAAGCACCATGCCACAGGTGTTCTGCACTTACAGGAGGCTGCAGTCAGCTTTTTACTGCAAAGAGGGAGGAGCAGTTTTGCAGGTAAGGCCAGTTGAGGGGGATGAATGGTCAGGGAGGCTCTGCTCATTGTTGCCAAAAGCCTTGGACTACAAACATATCAAAGATACCATATTTTGAGAGAGGATGTATTTATTTAAAAACTGAAATAATTTGCTAACATAGGAAGTCAACACTGAAATATTTATTGAGACAAAGAACTATATAATTTGAGAAAGTCCAACATAGCAGGCAACAGTTGTTCTATCCTTTAAGATAATGTAATAAAAATATTTTACTACTATGTGGGCAATTAGGAAGACGGTGACAAAAGAATTAAATTACTATTTTTGCAAAAGTTGTAATTCATTATTAAGCTGCTCTACTCAGAGCACAGAAAAGATATATTTTAATCCAGAGGATGTCTTTCCATCTTTTCCTTTCCCAAAGGTACTTACTACAGCTAAGGAACAGTTTGTCTTTAGCCCTTTCTAATACAATTTTGGACTTTTCAATCATAATGCAGGTAAAGAGTAGTTTTGTTTGGAGCAAGATTATAGGTGGCTTTCTAATCTGTATATAATCTAGACAAAATGAAAATAAACAAAAAAAAGAAAAAGAANATAAAAAAAAAAAAAAAAAAAAAAAAAAAAAAAAAAAAAAAAAAAAAAAAAAAAAAAAAAAAAAAAAGAAGGCAGAAAACTACCATAAATTATCTGCTTTCATAGAAAGGTTATGTTAGAAAACAATTCTTACTTGGAGTAGTAAATTACAACCATCCCAAGAAGGTCAACTCTGGCTGCATCTGCTTTATGCAAGTCCTTACTTGAAGGACTTGAAAAAGCAGCCAAAGAGTTGATGTTCTTTGAGCTTGATCTCTGGGGAAATATTTGCAAGCTGACCTATAGGCCATCACAAAAGCATTTGCAAAATGAATTTCTGCAAATAAGGAAAGCAATATAAACTTCATGCTCTTCTGTCTCAGAACCACAGAATTATGTATGGCATATAAAGCATTACAATAAAATAGTTTTTGTAGTGTGGGATTCTATGGGGGAAATTCAGAAGGTCTAAGTGCCTTTTCAGATTAGAAATGAGGTGCTAATGATACAAATACACCTATGCTCAGTGAGGGTTTACAAGTTGAAACATATAAGAACAAGCTTTCAAGCTGGTTGCTCTTAGGTACTTCATCCTGTCAAGGAGATATTTTGACTTTATTGTGCCCTATAAAAACAATTTCAACAGATGTAACAAAGTATGGAGCTTTTTCCTATTGTGATAATTATAGCTGGTATTGAGAGAGGCTCAAAGAGACACCTGGAACTTTTAAAGAAAAGGTATATGGAAGTGCAAAGAAGTATTATAAAGTGTTTCAAATCTTTCTGAAAATATTTTCAGGAAATTCTAATAACTAATGAACCAAAAACAACAGATAAAATGGAAATGTACTACCAGTGAAGGGCAAGACAAGAGAAGGAATTGGTAATTGTCTCTCTACAGCAACTAACACTCTATCTGCCAGTCACTGTTCATACTGCAATCACAGGAGGAGGGATTTTCAGAATTAAGAGCCTGGTCAGAATTTATAATTATTTCAAAGGCAGTACAGTTTGGCTGCCCTAGTGGCTTAGTTGGCAAAGAACTCTATATTTTGGCCTAAAGACAGGGGCTATCCTCAAAGTAACAATTTTTTTTTTTTTTTTTTTCTGGGAAAGGTTCCCCGCTT